>JAJJWW010012771.1:0-464360 GCA_023531295.1 Papaver armeniacum
CTAATGATGCGAGTTAACCTAGGGTGGTTAACAGTGGTATAATGATGGTAGTAGTATCAAACTAGTTCAGTTATTTTTGGCTGTATGAAATTAAGATCCCGAAGACATACGCCGAGAGACTATTTCTCGAGATGGAGTACTTTAAGAAGTCAAAACTCAAAAAGTAAAAAATGAAAGCACTTTTTTACTTTTAAAAGTCATTCTGAAATCGAATTCTTGTACTAAATTTTGGGATTTCGATTTAGTTAAGTCAAAAACCTAATTCTTGTGCGATTCCAAACACTCTCCAAATATTTAACTTCTTCAAAAATAGTGACTTTCAGGGGATATTAACGTGGCTCATAAGTAGCAAGAAGGTTATATCTTCATGTTTGTGATAGTGTGAATTATTTTTCTGGTAGTTCTACAACCAAATAAGGATTACTTAGGAAGGAAATAAATTTTGAAAATTCGAGAGAGTTTGTAAAAAAAAAAAAAAACGGGAAAGTTGGTGTCTTTCGAGCACTCAGTAAAATTAACAAATTTGGAATACCATGATAATAATTAAAAAGGTTCAACAAAATCAGACGACTCTGTAGGTTGGATCAGGCGAGAACTCAGTGTCTTCTTTCTTCTTTGAGCATTTAATTCTCTAATATTCACCCTTGCATGTGTTTTTTCCTAATTTGATGAGTCTATTATTGTTTTGCTAGTAAATGTAGATTCGATTTCAGAGTTGTTTAGAAACTTTTTTGTTTGTCATTTTCTATCTGATTTTATTTCTCGTTTCTCCATGAATAATAAGAATTGCAACCAATGGGTATTGACCTAGTTGGCCTGGGGTTGAACTCCCAAGTTATAGGTTAGTGGTTCAATTTCCGTGTTGATTGAGATCAAAAAAAAATATTGCTAAACATCTTTATTCTTTTGCCACCTAAAGGTTCCTTAATTAAACGTTGGTCCCATGTCCAATGGTTGTTTGTTCTCAATATGGTTGTTAGTGGATTTCAAATATCAAAAAGTATTTTTTTTTTCAAGAAATGTGGCTAGAGAATCAAAATCAAAATGATAGTAATTTTCGTCAGATAACTCCGAGATCAAAAGTTGTATACCTCGGGAAAATTGAAAGAAATTCTCTAAAAGATCTACAACGTTTCAGGGAACAAAAACATGCATAGGATTTATAAATTGGTTAGGGTTAAGGAAAATAATCATAATCACCCTCTTATTCTTAATACTTCACTTTTTCAGGATGTCTGAAGGTTTTTCCTATTGAGATATATTTTATATCGTATTAGAGAATCAATTCGATCAATGTGAGTTAAGATTAGGTTCGGAGAGTCATTAGATATCCTCGTATCAAACTCTATAGTAAGCAACCAATGTTTTTTGGCATGGTTGAACGAGAAGCTCTTTTAGCATGGGGGCATGTTCATTTCAAATTAGACAAAGGGAGATAAATATATTCACCCTCATATTGTTTGAATCGTAGTTGGAGGACCATGCAACTTATATGGTCATTGTCGAGTTGTGAAACTCACAAATAATATTCTAAACTTCTCTTATACTAACAAGTAGAATAATGACAACTAGGTTCTGTCCCAAGGGAGGCATTGAGCAAAAGTTGTTATAAAAGTATCCTTACCGAAGATTATTGTGATATAAAAATTCTGAAAATCGAAAAGTTATAAGTAAGATATGAAATGGAATTGACTAGGGAATCATTATCTACTTCGAAACGTTCATATAATTAATCATACAAGTTTAACCTCAAAAAATCTCGATTGTTAACAACTTTAGATAAGTTATAAGTTCAACTAATCTATGGATTCTTTGTTCACCGCATAAAATAAGTTATCTAGCGGATTTTAATCAAGTGAAGCACCTAAAATAGGCTATCTAGGTGTATTTCAATTAGTTGCATTAATATTTTTTAATCAAGTTGTTCTTGGCCTCATGCTTATAAGTTCTGCATGTTAACCTCGGGTTAACTTTTACACATTATTGTCCACAAAATCCATTTGCAACAAATAGTGCACCACTATTAATGTCAAGAGTTCTTTAACAATTATGGATCAAAGTTCTATATTCTAGCATTATAGTTGCATACAAGATACCTAATTGTGCACGTAGGTAACTAGTAAACATCTCATGGTCATCTAAGGAGCTATTAAATCTTATTGATTTTACTTATTGATTCAAAGGCTGAGAAAAAATATTCTTTTTGCGGTATTAACCTAGGGGTAGTTAAAAGGGGTATTTTGGTGATGCAGTAATTGGGAAAACGTGAGTAATGATGGTAGTATCAAAGTAGTTCAGTTCTTTTCGGGTTTATAAAATTAAGACCCCGAAGAAACACACCAAGAGGCAATTTCTCGGGAAGAGTACTTTATGAGGTCATAAGTAAAAATAAAAGCACTTTTTTACTTTGAAAGGTCGTTTTGAAATCGAACTCTTGTACTGAAGTTCAGCATATCGATTTAGTTAAGTCAAAAACTTAATTCTTGCATTTCCAAACATCGTCCTAATGTTTACTTTCTTCAAAAATAATGACTTTTACGGTGAGTTTAACTGGCTCATAAGTATACGGCGGGAAGATGATATGCTCATGTTGTGATAGTGTGAAAATAAAAATTACGAAAATTCGAGAGAGTTTGTAAAAAAAAAAAAAATCGGGAAAATTGGTGTCTTTGGAGCACTCAGTAAAATTAACAAATTTGGAATACCATGATAATAATTAAAAAGGTTCAACAAAATCAGACGACTCGGTATGTTGGTGTTAGAGCTCTGCTCGGTCGAACTCGCATGCGTTGCTATCTCGGACTAGGACATAGATTGTGTAGTTGAGCCTTAGACTTCACGGCGTTCATCATTTGAAGACGAAGAACTACTAAGGGGATCTTGTGGAACTTCATCAACAAAAGATATGTGGAAATGAAACTCATCTATCACTTGAAAGTCTATTTTACTCTATCTCTATATTGAGACATAAGTTGTGTTACTGATATAGTTTTCTATTATACACATTTGAGATTTGGTGAGTTTATCACAAACACATATTTCTCTAAATATGTGTTGCAAGCTTAAACCCGACCAAGTTCATCTTATATCATGTGAAAATTGCGAGGTAACATCTTACATGGTTTGTGTGATACAATCATTTGGTGTAGACTTGGAATGTTTGTTATGATTATTTCAATATCTTGAAAATTGCTTTGATGATAATAGTGTGTAAACGACTATTGTCATTCTCTAAGAAAGTTTCAATGATTGAAATAAAGGCTTAGAATCAAGTAACCATGTTGGAATATAAACATAGTGTGTTCTCACATTTTGTGTATAAGTCCAGAAAGCTAGGGAACTTTGAAGTATGCGTGCCCGTACGCGTCGAAAGCTGATTGTTGGATGTCTGGGCAAGTATGTACATGTACGACATCGGAAGTCTCACATCAGTGAATTTCTCACGAGTTTGAAGTGTAAATTGGTATGTGCACCGTCAGCGCATCTTTTGGCGTAACCAAACTCTGGTCGGCTACATAAGTATGCGTACCCGTTTGCATACTTGAGTGGGTTATTTTCTAAAATCGGTTGTGTACATGAACTTAGACATTTATAAAATAAGGAATGCAATCTTTGCAAACCGTGGCTATAATGTTCATGAATTGATTCGCGTGAATCAAACCGATTTTGTTTCAATTGTATACTTCTATGAGAATATAACAATTGAACGGCTTTTTAACTAGTTTCATTTGAGTCATTTGAATTAGTTATGGTTAAGATGAATAAGGTTGATATGAGAGAATGAGGGTACATTTCATTTATGTGTAACAAGCTAAGTTCGATCTAACGGTTGAAAGATATTAGCTTGGTTGAATCAGGTTTTTCATCTAATGTTGAATATTGAATGCTTTGTTACCAAGGTAACTTGGATTGCAAACCATGATTTGAAAACTATATAAAGGAAAACTCTAGCAACTGGGAAGCCTAATCCCCGCACCTCCTGTGTGTTACTAGTTGCATCAACTAGAGTCGATTCTCCTTTAACCTTAGATTTCTATCGAGGCCCTGTAGGTTAATGACTTGAAAGACTTCATTGGGATTGTGAAGCCAGACCCAACTATTTTCTTTGTAGTTACGTGTTCTGATCTTGCCCGATTCTATCGTTTGAGTACTATCTTCTCTAAGATTTGCTCGAGATTTAATCTCCGATAGGAAAGATAAAAAGTAATCACAAACACCTTTGTCTCGTCGTTTGTGATTCCAAAATATCTAGTTTCGCCATCATACGATTTAGATTATTATGAGGTGATTGATGATACTAGGTTGTTCTTCGGGAATATAAGTAGGGTTATCAATTGGTTCTGTTCACCTTGATTTATCAAAAGACGAAACAAAAACTCTTGGGTATTTCGTGGGAGACAGTTATTCATTCTATAGACTTTCGGTGTGAAACCAGATTTGTTTATCCGGTCTTGACTTTGGGTTGTAACAACTCTTAGTTGTGGTGAGATCAGCTAAGGGAATCAAGTGCGTAGTATCTGTGGGATCAAAGACGTAAGGAACGCAAATGTACCTTGAATGGTGTGAGATTAATTAGGGTTCAACCATCGGTCCAAAGTTCATTGGTAGTAGGCGAGTGTCTTTAGCGGCTTAATACAATGTGGTGTTCAAACTGGATTAGGTCCCGGGGTTTTTCTGCATTTGCGGTTTTCCTCATTAACAAAATTATGGTGTCTGTGTTATTTCTTTTCCGCATTATATTTTGTTATATAATTGAAATATCACAAGTTGTGCGTTAAGATCAATCAATTAGGTAATCCAACCTTTGATTGTTGATTTAAATTGATTGACACTTGAACATTGGTCTTTGGTACCGTTCAAGTTGTTTCACATAATAATCAGGCTCACGGATTTCTATCTGTTTGATTTGTTGATTACATTGTGAAACAGAGACATAAACTCTTGTATATACTTTTCTTTAGATTGAGTCTAACTGTCTAGTTGATTCCCTAGAAAGTATATTGGAGTAAGTCCTCTCAGATTGCCAAATGAATTGTTGGGTGTGGTTGTTAGACCCCCGCATTTTCAGTTGGATCAGGCGAAAACTCAGTGTCTTCTTTCTTCTCTGAGCATTTAATCCTTTAATATTCACCATTGCATGTTTTTTTTTTTCCTAATTTGATGAGTCTAATGTTATTTTGATAGTAAATGTAGATTCGATTTTAGAGGGGTTTAGTTTCATTTTCTTTGTCGTTTCTATCTGAAGTTATTTCTCATTTCTCCATGAATAACAAGAATTGCTAAACATCTTTCGTCTTTCGGCCACCTAAAGGTTCCTTAATTAAACGTTGTTCCCATTTCCAATGGTTGTTTGGTCTCAATATGGTTGTTAGTGGGTTTCAAATATCAAAAATATTCATTTCAATAAATGTGGCTAAAGAATCAAAATCAAAATGATAGTTATCTTTGTTAGATAACCCCGGGATTAAAAGTTATGCACCTCAAGAAAATTGGAAGAAATTCTCTAAAAGATCTACAACGTTTCAGGAAAAAAAAACATTCAATGTATATATAAATTGGTTAGGTTTAATGAAAATAATCATGATCACCCTCTTATTCTTAATACTTCATTTTTTCAAGATGTCTGAAACTTTTTCCTATGGAGATATTTTAGACCATATTAGAGAATCAATTCAATCGATTTTAATGAAGATTAGGTTCGGATAGTCATTAGATATCCTCGTATCAAACTCTACAGTGATCAACCAATGTTTTTTGGCATGGTTGAACAAGAAACTACTCTAGCATGGGAGCATGTTCATTTCCAAATTAGACAAAGGGAGATAAATATATTTGTTTGACTTGTAGTTGGAGGACCACGCAGCTTATATGGTCATTGCCGAGTTGTCAAACTCACAAATAATATTCTGAACTTCTCTTATACTAACACAAGTAGAATAATGACAACTAGGTGATAAGTGCTTAATTTACATGTTTAGAGTGTCAAATTCATACTTTTTTGAGCAGTAATTCTTGCATATTACTTGTTATCATGATTATTTTCTAGTTTACGTGTCATCTTAGGTGAATCATCCAAAAAGGAGTTACAAAGTGATTATATGGATATGGAAGTGAAGTGTCATTGATGAAGAAGGGAAAAACCAAATTCAACTCATACAAATCCAGGAGTTCTTATGATCATCTTGTAGGGAATTGAAATACAAAGCGAACGCAAAAAGAATGAGGTCATTCGGAGTTCAGACGAAAAAGTTACGGGCAAAACAACCCAGATGAAGAAAATGAAGCACACAGAACAACAATCGGGAGATAACAGAAGAATTTAACTTCCGATCATAAGTGGTTTTGGCATCAGTAAAAGTATGTTTTGGAGGTCTTATAATCGGTGGATAATTTGGGTATTGAGCCTACCGATTATGGGCACTTTTGGGCACAAGAAACTTGAGTTTTTGGGACATTACAATCGGGAAAAAGATGGAGGACAAGATTACCGATTATGGCAAGCCAAGAGAGACTTCTTGGACACGTTTTCAACTTCTTCAAGGAGGAAACTTGATCCAAATGGGTTTCCTAACCATAAAAGAGAGGAGACTTGTAGGCCAAGCATTAAAGACTATAAAAGAAGACATTTGAGGCCTAAATAAGAGATCTTCCACACTTTGGAAACTCATCTGTATCTCTCATATTACATCTATTATATCAAAACCTAGGGTTTACCCCTTTAGGGGGAACCCATTCTCTTTTGCAATCATGATTAGCTAAACCTTTGTTGGTTAAGGATGAATTCAATGGTCTAAACGTAATCTTTATTAGTTATACAAGTTTGTTTTGAGTTTTTATCATCATCGTTTGTCTTTACCATATTTATTGTTTATGAGTGATTCTTAAGATTGATTTGGAGTGCACACTAGATTAGTCCATTGGTTGTTTTGAAGTTAATAGAAGTTAGGAGATAAGCAATCGTCGATTAACTCTATACACAAGTGAAAAACGCGAGACCTTACATAGGGATTTTGTGGAGCAATTGTGAGTGAAGATAATATCAACAAGTGGATCTTGATCTAAGAGTTCAACTACTGGAATTAACCCAAATTCACAAAGCTTAAAATGTTCGATTGAATTACATATTGAGTGATCTATTACTTGGTGGTTCGTTGAATACAATTTGGTAGTCGAGAACTTCCGTGTCCAGTGATAAAAGAAGTTTTGGTGATAACACTGATCTAGTTGTTATTCTACGATTGGTGATGAACGGTTCTAACGAAGATAAATAAGTATACTATTGAGTCAACGTTTGGTAACGACGAAGGACTCCTTGATCATCTTTCTTTTATTACTTTTTATTTACTTTAATCCATAATCCAATCCTTTTTTGTCTTTTAGTTTATTTTGCTGATTCAAATAACTTATCAATTACACGACTCTCTGTGGGAATGATCCTTACTACCGTTGTATTACTAGTTAATTAGTGGGAAATATCTCGATTAATTTGTTGCACTTATGATACGCATCAAATTTTGGCACCGCTACTGGGGTGCAGTTGCTGATTGATTTTTATTTTATTTTTTTTAAAAGGTTTTTGTTTAGATTTTTTCTTTTGTTCTTGTGAGTCGTCATGTTTCTCATAGGTTAAGCTCTTAATTCTTGCAAAAGAGGAGCAAGAATGGAAGTATTGATCTCTCTACGATTACACTTTTGTGAATATAGCGCTACAGGATTTCTAAGATGTTCTCTAGAATCTACTTACTTTTTTGATTGCATAACCGCTAGGAAATAAGTGGTTGTTGACGGGTGAAAAAAATTTGCTGGTTTTTGAGGAAAAAGTGGAAGGGTGTGCAACAGGAGGATCCTCAATTGAGCAAATTGCCTAAACCTTTAACAGATGCACTGCACGGGAATGCTTTGAGTTCGAGAGATCAATCTGTAAGACTCTGACCTAAACCAAGACAATGGTCATTTCAGAGTCAATTCGATCACAAAGAGGGATGGGGGTCGATTTGTAGGAGGAAAGCTGGGAATTATGTGAGATCAATGATGATTGAAGGATTGTGGATGTGTTGGAGACTTATACAAGTTTGATAAACCGTCAATAAATGATTATCAGATTTACTAAACTCTGTTTAGTGTTCGACTGAGATCCATTGA
The DNA here is from genome assembly GCA_023531295.1 of Papaver armeniacum. Taxonomy (NCBI): domain Eukaryota; kingdom Viridiplantae; phylum Streptophyta; class Magnoliopsida; order Ranunculales; family Papaveraceae; genus Papaver; species Papaver armeniacum. The sequence continues at coordinate 8,143 of JAJJWW010012771.1, forward strand.
ATTAAGTTCTGATAAGATAAGATAAGTGATCAAATCACGGATTTATGAACCTATTTATATTGCAGAAGTAGTTGACACATTGATCTCCAATAAGTGTGACGGTTGCAGAGGAGTGAAAGAATGTGGGAGTGGTAAATCGCGGTTGACCAGTTCCACATTGCACGGGAAACTTGGTTGATTATCCATCCACTACTTTGCTAACTCCTTCAACTGCTTGCACGACTTACTCGCATTTCTCATCGTGGATGTATTGTTACATCGCACGTGTTGTAGGCCGCCGGACCAAAACCCTAGTAAATATCCCCCCATGTGACATGATTGATGTCTCATTAATGTGGAGTCTCCAAGGCAGACGTGTATTTAATTGGTCAATTGTTGACTTGGCTAGACTATGAGTATTAGCCTTGATGAGTCGAGCATAATGGACGAATGTGATATGCTCCGTGACTCATGGATTGAATATAAGGTGTTTGTTGGGACATAAATAATGCACAGACGTCGAGTCTGATGAATTGTGATGTATCGTGATTTGGATTGATGAACGTCGGCCTAATGAGATTGCTCGATGATGGACCTATTCTGATATGTCTAGTATTCGATAGGAAATCTGTTGAGTTACTGTAGAGTGTTCATTCCTGATCAATATGTCATGAGTTGTCGAATGACAAAATCTGAATTATTGGATGGTCGGCCAGTAAAATATTGGACTCGTTAGTCGTCTAGTAAAATATTGGATGGTCGTCCAAGTGGATGACCGTCCAAATCATGTTGCTTCTCGGATAGTCGAGAAACAAAAATATTGGTAGTAGGACCAAACATTTAAATATTAATTAAAATATTGATTGTTGGATCAATATGGAAATTATTGATGTTTATCAGAATTATCATAAATATGAAACCCTAATTTTAGAGAACTCTGATCCAAGAGATGAAGAGTTGTCCAATATGGGTGGAGAAATGTCGACCAACCAATGGGTATGAGGGCCGACCATTGGTGGTGGAGAGACCAAAATATGGAGAAATATCCAAGATATAAAGATGAAGTGATTAAATTCATGGTCTGACCCCTCAGATCTGTCAGTTCTATCTGGTCCGTCATCGTGAAGTTAAAAAAGGGGGATTATCCAAAATAATGTAGGAGTGTGGGACCGGACAACTATGATGGCCAAGTGGACCGGCCATGGTGGTGTATGGGCCACCATGTCCAACGTGCGTCCATTCCCGAGATTTTAGGTATTTTGTTGGACACTTGTGTAATATTTTGGATTTTCAGAAGACTTTGATCTTAATTGAAACTCTCAATTTTTGCATGAATGAGCAAGTAGGACTTTGCTCACACGTCCAATATTTTAGAATATTAAAATAATATTATTTTAATATTTATTGGTGAAAAGGCCTGATGGTCGTTGGACCATTTGATTTTTGTAGGCTTTTTGGAGAATTGAGCAATATTTGAAGAAATATGGAAAACTAAGAATTTGCATGAATGTGGGAAATCAAGAGTTGTGGAATAAATAATAATAATAAATAATATCAAGGGAAGAGGCTCTGGCGAAAATTCTGGCGACTGAAAGCCTAGAATTATCTTTCTTTCTCCTTCCAACCTAGCACCCTTAAATCACTTCAATCTGTATATCGTTCGATTCCTTATCTTTTTTCCTACCGATTGATATTATTTTTGTGCTGAATCACTGAGCATACCCTAAAATCACAAACGATTATTGCAGTTATCTTTGGTTTCTGCAATGCCGAGAACCAGACGATCCTCTTCATCCCAAGAACAACCAATTTCTGATACGGAGGAGGCAGTATATGAACCAATTGCAGAATCATCTGATAGTGCGTTGGCGCATTGTCCTTTCAAAAGTTTCGATGACTGTCAGGATGGAGTCAATAGCAGGGGATATGTAAAGACATCAATTATTAGACACATCCGTGATCAGCATTGGCCTTCTGCAGGGAGCACACAGGTATGCAAAGATCGGATTTGTACCAATGCAGGCGTTTATATGGCTTGGGAAAGACTCTTAAATCAATTGCGTGATGTGGTTTGTGGTGATTGTATGAAGGTGCAGTCATGGAAGAGACCTTGTCTTCCCCATAATGGTAATATCTTAAATGGACCCTTTGATAGGTGTCTAAAACACCCAATTTCGATAACGATTTCTCACGCTTTTCTTATTAGTTCCTTGTAATTTTGTATATTACAATTCTCTTTATTTCTTTTTAGGTACAATGGCTTGAATTTGCGAAAAATGAAGAAAAGCGCCAAAACGACTTTGCATCGGTCACGCTGCGAAAGTTCATGTCAACGAATTGGAAACCAAAGACGGTGACGACATCAGGGATGGCAGGTGTTGGACCAGTTTAACAATGTGTCATGGGCTTAATATGTGTTATACAACTCAGGTACAATTTATGGAGGAAAAATAAGGGCTTTGATTCATTAGTGGATTTCACCACATAAGAAGGACCATGTTTTAGGGCATACGCAAAACTTTCAGGGCATACAAAATAATAATCCCATCCTGGGTGACCTTATAAGAGGTACCCTATGGGTAGTTCAATTACTACTCTACCCTTACCCTTAATACAAAAACCTAAAATCAATTTTCTAAAAAATCAAAATCAGTTTCCTAACATCTCTTCTTCCTCCTCTAGCTGAACTCTTACCCTCCCGCGAAAAAAAATTTCATCGCCGTGATTAATCATCGATTCGTAAAAATTTGATCGTCGATTAAACTAAACTACATAATGACTCGTACAAAGAAAAAAGCAGGGACTAGGCAGACCAAATCGTCTTCGAAGAAGAACCAATTGAAGATGAAGGTGTAGAAACTCAAAATCAACCACCAATCGAACCAGAAATTGAACCAACTGCATCTCCAACTCCGGAAATGAGGATAAGAAAATAAGTTTACAAACCCAATCTCTTAGTTCTTTGTTTTTCATCGATTAAATGGGTTTAATCCCAAAAACAATTAGGGTTTTTGACGGTTACAGTGCTGGGTTCGGCTCGAAATTGAGTTGCGTTTTGAGCCGAATTGTTCTTCACAAAAGCTTCTCGTACGTGTATATGAACAGTTCGACATGAAATTTCAAGAAATTTTAAGCCGAACCTAGTCACAGTTAGAGATGCATAGGGGGTTCGGCGTATTCGATAAAACTATTTTACGCTGAACATTCGTTGTTTCATTTTCATAAATCGTATAAGAGTTCGGCTTGAAAGTATTTTTGTAATATGCAAGAACATGTCTTGTGTTTAAGAATCAACTGATAGTTGTTGAGTTCGGCTTATATTTTCTTTTCGGACTATAGAACCTATTGATTTGTTTTTTATCCGAGATATTTCAAAGAGGTTCGGCATGTACGATATTCACTAAATAAGCCGAACCATTAACATGTTTTCTTCCAAAACTCTCAGGAATATGTTCGGCTTGTTATGAAACTTCCAAATAAGCCGAACCATGAACTAGCAAATAGGCGCGAAGTTACAAAATAGAGGTTCGGCGACTAACTTAAAAAATTACAGCTAGCCGAACTGTTCTTCATTTGTACAGAAACAGGTGGGTTCGGCTGATAAATATAAGCCGAACATATTCCTGGTTGGCCGAACCATGGTGTAAAAATTCAAACTTTTGATGATTTTAAGCTACAAAAGTGAGATTAAACATAAAATAGAAGTGTACCTGTGTATTAAAAGCATTGGGTTCCTCATCTATGTATTTTCTCAAACTCACCCTCTCCTTCTCAAAAAAAACCTAACTTTTTTTTTTTCTTCCTCAAAATTTTTCATCTACACAAACTTTTATAACTAAATTATCTAAATCACTAATCAAGATTATTATTCACTAATCAAGATTATTAATTTATTAATCGCTAATCAAGATTATTAACACTAATACTGAAAGGGAAGATTTGCCATTACTAAAAATATTTGGTTAAGGGGCTTTTGATTTTACTATTTCCAACCCGTTTTTGTCTTTATTCAGTATGCCCTGAAAGTTTTAAGCATGCCCTAAAACAGGTTCCATAAGAATTGCACATGTGTGCTAGTGGAGTAGTCTTCATCAGGCAAAAAACTTAGGTTTCTTTGTGGACTCGTATTGTAAGCTGGTGTTGATGGTGGTTTTTAGCTTAGGGTTAAAATCGTAAAATCATACATCTGACATGACGTCACTACGACCACTAGCGCATTTATTGAATCAATCAGCATGCCTACGTAAGAATTACCAGGGTACCTTTTCTTTAAATATACACGTGTCTTGTTCCACGGCAGAACCCTTAGTACTAACTGACATCACCTCTGTATATGCCTAACCCTGATCCTCTCACCGTGCCAATGGCAAACCATGTCATCCACGTCTCTGCGCCGAGGCATGCCAACCATGCCAGCCGCACCACCGTGCCAATGGCAAACCATGCCAGCCACGTCTCCGCGCCAAGGCATGCCAACCATGCAAGCCGCACCACCGTGCCAATGGCAAACCATGCCAGCCACGTCTCCGCGCCAAGGCATGCCAACCATGCCAGCCGTACCACCGTGCCAATGGAAAACCATGCCAGCTACGTCTCTGCGCCAAGGCATGCCAACCATGCCAACCGCACCAGCGTGCCAATGGCAAACCATGCCAGCCACGTCTCTGCGCCAAGGCATGTCGACCATGCCAACCGCACCTCCGCGTCAATGCCAAAGCCATGCCGGCCCTAAACCATGTCGTTGGCTGCCAAACGAAGGGTTGCAACAATTAACGGCCACCCTTCCATCTGAGATGCAGATCTCAACCGTCCAAGTTTGCCACCAAACGCATGGCAACTTGCGGCCCAAAGCCAAACATCACGGTTTTCCTAAAACCCTAATTTTGGCCGCGCCTACACTATGCCAAAGCCATGCCAGCCCTAAACCATGCCGCTGGCTGCCAAACGAAGGGTTGCAACAATCAACGACCACCCTTCCATCTGAGATGCAGATCTCAGCCGTCCAAGTTCGCCACCAAGCGCGTGGCAACTTCTGGCCCAATGCCAAAACTACACGGTTTGTACCAAACCCTAATTTTTGGCCGCGCCTAAAGCGTGCACGAGCTTGCCACCATGGCCCTGGCTACCAACATCCTTCCTGAATTCTTCATGAGTTTTACTTGCGGGCTGTTTTCACCCCCCCGAACGAGCTCAAAACCTAAATATTCCCTCGTAAAGAGATAGGAAATTGTTTTCCGTAGAGAATGGAGGGGCGGACCATCAAAATCCGAGTCCGTACGAGAATTCTACAGAGATTCTAGTAAAGGGCGCTAATTAGGGTTTCAGCATACCAAACCCTAATTTAGACAAAACCCCAAGCGCTTCCCTACCATATCGGCCTTCCCTTCACGGCTGCTAAAACGAAGGCGTGCGGCAATCAACGACCACCCTTCCATCTTAGATGCAAATCTTAGCCGTCCAAGGTCGCCAACCAACGCATGGTAACCTTTGGCCCAACGCCAAAACCCTAGTTTTGGCCACGCCCAAACCGCGCCAAGGCATGCCGACCATGCCACATGTGCCAATGGCATGCCGTGCCAGCCACCTTGCCGCGCCTAAGCCATACCATGCCGTCCTTCCCTTCACGGCTGCTAAAACGAAGGCATGCGGTAATCAACGACCACCTTTCCATCTTAGATGCAAATCTTAGCCGTTCAAGGTCACCATCCAACGCATGGTAACCTTTGGCCCAATGCCAAAACCCTAGTTTTGGTCACGCCCAAACCGCGCCAAGGCATGCCGACCATGCCACATGTGCCAATGGCATACCGTGCCAGCCACCTTGCCGCGCCTAAGCCATACCATGCCGTCCTTCCCTTCACGGCTGCTAAAACAAAGGCGTGCGGCAATCAACGACCACCCTTCCATCTTAGATGCAAGTCTTAGCCGTCCAAGGTCGCCAGCCAACGCATGGTAACCTTTGGCCCAACGCCAAAACCCTAGTTTTGGCCACGCCCAAACTGCGCCAAGGCATGCCGACCATGCCACATGTGCCAATGGCATGCCGTGCCATCCACCTTGCCACGCCTAAGCCATACCATACCATGCCGGCCTTCCCTTCACGGCTGCTAAAACGAAGGCTTGCGACGATCAACGGTCATATTTTTATCTAAGATGCATATCTTAGCCGTCCAAGGTTACCAGCCAACGCGTGGCAGCTTTTGGCCCGACACCAAGCCATAGTTTTGGTCGCGCCCAAACAATGCCAGAACCCTAACTTTTGGCCGCGCCTAAACTATGCCATATTAAAGCTATGCCGACCATGCCGCTGGCTACCAAACGTAGGGTTGCAATAATCGACGGCTACCTTTCCTCTCAAGATGCAAAATCTCGACTGTTGAAGGTCACCACCGAGCCGACAAGTCTCCCAAGCTCAACTTGCCAAACAAAAACAACATGCTACATGTTTTCCACGAAAACACTCGAGACATCAACACATGTCACAAACTGGGGGATGCTCATTAGGGTTTTGGTTTGGCGGTTTACAACGTGCGGCGTACACTACGCCCGTTACAAGAAAGTGTCATAAGAATGAGTCGGTTAGTAAATACAAGGAGTAATGGTGAAACGTTTCTTTCATTATGGAACATCAATTCCAGGCGTTACCCGTTACCACCTCCTTCCACTTTACTCAGCCGTTTCCATTTCTTACGAGACCAGAGTACGTTTTGTTATGACTTGTATAAATAGGTCTTACCTATTCCCACCAAAGAACAAGTTTTGGTCAGGAACATACAACACTCAGAAATCACCTGCTAGCTTTCCCATCTATTAGCTTTCACTTTCTGATACAAGTCAAACAACTACTCTTCCAGAATCAACTATTCTGGTCTCAACACTTTCTTTGCTTCCCTCCCTAAAACCAACCCTTCTCCTTCACTTTGTGACGGAAGCAAGTCTGGAACGGCCATTTCTTGGTTTAGGCCGGATTTTTACAGATTGATCTCTCGAATCTAAAGTACTCCCTTGCAGTACATTGTTTAGGGTTTAGACTCGTTTCTCACCCACTCACGCGAAATTACCGAAATCAGTAGAAACCGTTTTCACCCTCAAACAATTGGCGACCACAGTGGGAGATTGATCTTTCGGTCACACTGTCAATTTCCAATTCTCGATCTCATATCTCGACCCGGACATCAAGTCGATAGAAGCAAACGATCCACTCAGGGATCAACGACTCAGTTACCGGACGGCCCGATTCCCAGTCATGACACGACAAGGGATGACTGGGGACTTCCCAGAGGTTATAAGCAAACGATCCGATCAGGGGTCGACGACTTGGTTATCAGGTGACTTAGAGACGGATGGGGACTTTCCACAATCACGACGGTGCTTCCCACAAAACTCGGACTTACACCAGGAAGATTCATTTTTCGTCAGGATATCCGAAAAACCGAGTTAGCCTTGCCTAGACAAAATACATGATTTACTACTTCAAGTATTCACAGAGATGATAAAAACCGATAGCCATATTGTTCCCATGTTTCATTTCGTGCTTTCTACTGTCGCAAAACATTCACAAATCAATGGCTTTCCTGGGGTACTTATGCTACTTATAGTCATAACCAAAACAACATTATTCTAAAACAATTCATTCCAAAAGAATAATCCAAAACCTTCGTAGATAACAGTTATCTATCAATTCAAATCAAACCATAAACCAGGCGCTTTGTTTGCCTTTCAAAAAAAAAAAACAGTCACCTACCTGTATGTACCTACTTTGCATAATAATGACTACCCGTTACTATTCATGAGGTAGCCGACGTTACTCGAAGAGGAATTGTTTATGATGAAGTATTTCTACAAGTTTATGAAAGGCATACCCTTGGCTAGGGTTTACACCGATTCGAGAAGAAAAAAATATTTCTCTGATTTATGGAAGGCATACCTATGGCTAGGGTTTACACCAACACAAGAAAACAAGAAAACAAATTGAAAGAGAAACGCTGGAGTACATAGCTGGAATATGCTTGCCCACTTTATTGCTACCACGCTACCGCTAACACCAGGAAGTGATAACAAAGGAGAGCCAACCCCTTTCATAGGCATAACACTTTTGGAATTTGAATAAGGAAAGGATTTCCTTTTTGAGCTACGTATGGAAAGAGGCAACTGGGCCCGTAAGAACAAGTCCGCGCCACACCAAGCCAGCGCTGTGCCAAGCCAGCGCCGTGCCAAGCCAACAGTTCGCGCCATGCCCAGCCAACAGTCCGCGCCATACCAAATCCAAACCGGCGTCCACGCCAAGCTGGCGTCCACACCAAGCCAGCGTCCACACCAAGCCAGCGCCCATTCCAAGACGATCCAGCGCTAACATCTTGCATCTTTACAGCAGCTTGCATCTTTCCAGCACCAGCAACTTGCATCCTTCCAGCGCTAACAGCTTGCGTCCTTCCAGCAGGAGCCACCGCTACCGGTCAATAGCCAAAGTTGCAGCGTTGACGCCAACACTCGATGGCCAAACCAAATTTACGCCAAGCCGCGAACGCAAGGATCACAGATTATTCCTGCCTCCTAACAAAGTGATATTAATATGCCACCTGTCGACACCAACGACGCAGAAAATGTCCCTTCAGGCGTTACACCTCCGATCACCAGAGCCGCTGCTACTCCACCATCAGAACGAGAGACCGGGGAAGCCAGAAAAATCCGCCCTCCTTTTACCGCTGTTGATCTGGTGAAAAAATGAAAGGATTTCGTAAGGCTCAGATGGACATGTATATAACTCAGAAAAAGATACCTATTTTCCTCAAGACACTAACAGAGCATCCACCACAAGATTCACATCAACCCTAGACGGAGATGGCAAGAAATACTGTTAACATCCAGGCACTTCAGCAGGACGCGCGTTTATAGACGAAGAGGCACGCGTTGCTCTTGAACGCCAAGTATAAGGGAATCAGCAATCCAATTTCATCAAACGTGGAGATTAGGAACGACTTCTCCAAAATCGAGGCAAAGAAAATCAGCAACCCTCCTGAGTTCACGAAGACCCTCTTCCCGTCAGGAGATGCATGATTTCTGAGGACTTCGCCGTGCAGTCTATGATGAAACACTTTATATGAGATTTCATATTTTTCCAAGGCGCAAAACGTCAAGATGTGTTTGCAACCCTCAACCGCACTACATCCGGAAAGCAGCAGTCTCCAGCCAGGGAAGCTGTTCCCAAACCCCAACCTCTTCTGGAAAGCACGATTGATGAATGAAACTAGGGACTCATAACCGTTGTTCGCGTGAAGGGTGTCCAATTTTACAGTACGCTGATTGACGCAGCCGCTCCGCTTCAACGTCCTCCGGTAACTGCTCCGCTTCAACGTTCGCTCCAGTAGCCGCTCCGCTTCAGCGTTCTCTCCATAAGCTGCTCCAGGATCCAAAACCGAAGCTTCAGCGTTTGACTCTTTAAGTTTCAACGTCCTCTCCAAGAGCCGAAGCCACTTCAACGCCACTCCTTCCTGCAAAGGGTCATTCCACCACACTCACCATGTCAAGGATCATGATCACAACCAGCCAATCTTCGTATTCATGGCCACCTTTTGATCTATCCCGCCAAAACTCGTGATCATGGACAGTTTGCTCGCTTACGCATCCAACCAATCCTTTTACTTCCATGGATGCCCATGCAATTCCAGACAACCTACTTTGTTCCCACAACAATGTAGTCTCTTCTGATTATATCTGCTACCAAGAACAGTTGTCGCTCATTTGTTGATACCAGCCAGAGCTTCACCACAACAGAAATCACTACAAAGATCTACACGGAATCTCTTCATTGTCAAAGCTCAGATGACACAGTCAACCAAAAGGCCATAGCCACAACAAGGTCATCTACTCTTCAAGGGTGTAGCGCAAGAATATCATTATCTCTCTGTCTAGAAGACGCCTTTAACACTTTACGAGGCCGCGGCGGATCCCAAGCTTGTTCAGAGGAAAACAACTTCAGAAACTAAAGAAAAGTGCGACCGGGGACTGCTCATCGCAGTCCATTCCAGAGACGCGACTAAAAAATTTTCTTGAAGAAACAGAGGGAGCCACGGTAAACAACATAACTCTCTCATTCCTACCTCTTCGCTATCCAGAATATTTCGTCCATGTGCAACCCAGCAACACATCCAGAAGAGTACAATAAGCTTGTATCAAATCCCGTGGGGTTGCAATAATCGACGGCTACCTTTCCTCTCAAGATGCAAAATCTCGACCGTTGAAGGTCACCACCGAGCCGGCAAGTCTCCCAAGCTCAACTTGCCAAACAACAGCAACATGCTACATGTTTTCCACGAAAACACTCGAGACATCAACACATGTCACAAACTGGGGGATGCTCATTAGGGTTTTGGTTTGGTGGTTTACAACGTGCGGCGTACACTATGCCCGTTACAAGAAAGTGTCATAAGAATGAGTCGGTTAGTAAATACAAGGAGTAATGGTGAAACGTTTCTTTCATTATGGAACATCAATTCCAGGCGTTACCCGTTACCACCTCGTTCCACTTTACTCAGCCGTTTCCATTTCTTATGAGACCAGAGTACGTTTTGTTACGACTTGTATAAATAGGTCTTGCCTATTCCCACCAAAGAACAAGTTTTGGTCAGGAACATACAACACTCAGAAATCACCTGCTAGCTTTCCCATCCGTTAGCTTTCACTTTCTGATACAAGTCAAACAACTACTCTTCCAGAATCAACTATTCTGGTCTCAACACTTTCTTTGCTTCCCTCCCTAAAACCAACCCTTCTCCTTCACTTTGTGACCGAAGCAAGTCTGGAACGACCATTTCTTGGTTTATGCCGGATTTGTACAGATTGATCTCTCGAATCTAAAGTACTCCCTTGCAGTACATTGTTTAGGGTTTAGACTCGTTTCTCACCCACTCACGCGAAATTACCGAAATCAGCAGAAACCGTTTTCACCCTCAAACAACTGGGAAGAGGGATTTCTACTACTGTAATCTACTGTTGCCGCAACCGTTCGAGAACCAACTCTTGCCAACTGTTAACCTTGTTCTTATGGGTTCTCACCATGGGTCAAGAGCCCCAGTTGAAGCCGAGAAGAAGAACGAAGAATGGAGTGAATTTGGTGGTGTTTTAGACCAGAAATAGGGAGGAAATTGAGCTGCTGAAGTCACGGATTTTGTTGGGTATTTGGATTAACCAGTGGCCCGATTTTGTGAGATGACTATAGCTCAAGTTGCTGGCAGAATTGGGTTCTAAAATACTGAGCAGTTGGTGGAGTTTTAACACTAGTTTGAACTAGGGAAGATGATAATGGTGTTATTGTTGATAATGGGGACTGAACGTGAAGGCTAATGAATGGTGGATGATTTCTGAAGTATGGGTTGTGGATAAATGTGCATCATTGCAGGGAAGTAGATGAGTGGTTTTAGGAATCAACAACAAGTTCAATGTATATCACCAGTTTCTCGCGCAGCTAGTGTTTGACAGAAGGTTTGAACTAATGCAAGTCTTATAACCAACAGTGGCGTCCCTTGTCTTTGCTGATGAACAGAAGAAAGTGGCTTGGGTTTCCTGTTGACGTGAGTCAAGTTTTAGCTCTACAAGCGGTGAGGTGAAGAAACGTACTACTGCCTGAGATTTGTGTACCTATTTGAAGTATTAAGAAACTCAAGATGGACACGGAGCATGGGTATGAGTCAGTTGAGGTTTGGGTAGAGTTCTAGGTTATATTTCAGCCGGAAAATCAGTGAAGTAAGGTGACTTTGAAGCTAATTTGCCGTGACTTCATGTGGACTGTGTGAGAGGAGATTTTGGGTGCTGGCAGTATGCAGGATTGACTGGTGGTTGGATCAAGTCTTGGCAGTAGAAGAGATATGGACCAAGTGCAGTTCGAAAGAAAAGCAAAAAGACTGAAACAACGGCTCAAGATCGTGGGGTTTTCGTCAGGTTTTTGTGAAGGAAGTTAGGCAATGGAACTGGTGTTGTTGCCATGGTTTGATGGCAGTTTAAGGCTTGTTTGCTGCTATGAATTGTGGTTGGATTTGGAGGGTTCAGGACTCAATAAAGGAGCTGGAGATAGCATGGACGGATGGGTACATAGTGGTTCGCAGAAAGGGCTTAATGGTTCATGGTTCAGTGGCTGTGCGCGAGGGTTGTCTGGCATTGGCTTGGACATGATTTATAAGCCTATTGGTAAGCTAACTTGGGTACCATTTTGTCTTGATTTTGGATATGGACTTAGCCGTGAAAACAGGTAAAGAACATGACTTTTTGCCGAGAATTTTGGGAGTTGAATGGCTGGGATTTGAAGCTACAGTATTTGTGAACAACTGGATTTGTTGGAGGCTGTTGAAGTTACGATTTTACAGGGCAAAGAAGACATATAAAAAAGGAGGCGCAAGTTACAGCAAAGACCCAACCTTTGATCACCGGAGAAAGGGCGCAACAACTGTTCGACAGAAGCAGAAGCAGAACCTAGCTTCCAGGAGTAGTCTAGCAGCAGCAACTCTGGTTTGCTGCCTGGTTTATTCTCAACTTTCTTTCTTTTAAACAATATTCAAGCCATATATTTTATTTGAGAACAATGTTTACTATGAGTAGCTAGATTATATTTGATCGAGGGTGATTTCAACGCCCGGAATATGAACTTATAATCGATATGAAATAGCTTCTTCTTTCGCCATTGTTTGATTTCTACTACACTAATAATGTTTATGAATTATTTGTTGATTGTTTATGTTCGAAATTAAATAGTTGATTCTTAATCCTATTGCTAGTTTAGATTTTCTTCGACCCGTAATTGTCTAGAAAAGTAAACACAAGTAGCAATATATGGGTATTGATGATGGGACTTTGTTAAGTACCCGTATGTAGAAATTGACACTATTAGGTGATTCAATCTTTTGAGTTCATTACTAGGAGCAACCTTATCTCATAAAACTTAGAGCACTTATTTAAATCATACCTAGTAAGCGTACCTCTAGGTAACTTGAATAAGTAGAATCCGGTAGTCGAGCGCTTCCGTGTCCGGGGAACTTAGGAGATAATAACGGGATAGTTGAGCGTACTAATTATCCTAGGGTTGTTAGTAAAGAGATAATGTGAAGAACATAGCTATATGTCGATTTGGTTTATATTCCGTGGCCGAGAATGAATCCTTAATCAATCTCATTTTATATTTGAATACAACTTTATAATTTTCAGACTTTCTACAACAAAAACAATCTTGTTAAGAGTAATTCTATAACAACTTTTTGCTCAAATACCTCCCTTGGGACGAATCTGCTTTCATTATATTACTTGCTAGTGTAAAGAGAAGTATAAAAAAAATTATTTGCGAGTTGACACCTCGCCACCCTTCAATGGCCGGCACGCAGATTTTCTGATACATGGAATAGATAAGCCACAAGTAGATTTAAACCCTGCAGAAGTTAATTGCTTGACTCAGTTTATCAGAAACAGTTTACAACCACTTCCAGCATTCCACCACCATGTAGACTGAATTTCTCAAGAGCTTTGAAAAACGCTCTTGACAAGGTGCTTGCCAAACCTAGTGAGTTATCCTCCTGGCTACAACTAATACTGCTACCTATTTGTACACTAAATCTGTATATACCTAACAATGCAAGTGAAGAGCGGTCAGGCACCAGGAAGAAACTCCAAATCGCAGCAATTAACCAATCTCTGCTTGACTGGGGACAACCAAATGGGGGTGTTAACATTATTCAGCGTTTACTGGAGTTGGTTCGACAAAACCAACAAAGGCAACATCAGCGTAAACAACCTCTTAGGAAGAAACAACATAAGACCAATGTTGAGGCATGCAAAAAGAAGTTAAGCTACAGTCATTATACTGCAGCCATACGTATTTTGTCTTCTAACGGATTTGCTCCTTACAACGCACACACACTCCATGAATTACAACAAAAACATCCACAAGCACGGGAACCCATTATACCACCTGATACTCCTACGACGACGGGTGTAGTTGTGGATTGATGCGTGTCGTAGGTGCAATCAAATTAATATCTTATTTCCACTCAATTAAAAATAATATAATGGAAGTCAAGTTCGTTCCCACGAGGAGCAAGAGATTCTAGTTGTAAAAATTGTCACGAAAGGGGGGTGTAAAGCAAAAGAAAATAAACAAAGCAATTAAAAGATAAAGTTGAAAGCAATAAGAGAGACAAGACCAAGGAATCCTTCTTCGTTGCAAAACAATGATTAAAGTTATGTTCTTTTCTACTTGTTATTAGTCACAGATTACCACCAACCGTAGGTAAAGCGACTAGATCGGTGCTAAACCCCTAAATCCCTTGTATCTTGGGATACGGAAGTTCTCGACTACCGGATTCTATTTACCAAACCACCTAGTAGTAGATCACTCTAGATGTAATTTAAATAAACGCATTAAGATTTATGAACTTATTAGGTCAATATTAGTAGTTAGACTCTTAGATCAAGGTCTACTTGCTAACGTTGTTTTCACACACAATTGCTCCACGGAATCCCTCCGCAAGGTCTCGTGTTTGCTACTTATGTAAAGAGTCAATAAACGATTACTTATCCCCTAACTTTCACTAGCTTTAGATCAAATTAACAAATCAATTTAGCGTCCACTCTAAACAATCTATCAATCAATCATGAATGAATAAACATTCCTATTAGTAAAAACAAACGATAATCATGTGAAAAACTTCAAGATAGAATTGAAACAAAACTCAAAACATGTATTAAGAACTAGGAATTCATCCTCAATCAATAATAAAATTAGCTACTCATGTTAAGGAGTTCTCACAAAGAATAAAGAAAAGGGAAGTGTTGTGTGTGTAGAGAGGTGTGTAAAAGATGTAGAAAACTTCTCTATTTATAGGCTTCAATATTCTCCAAATCTTCCAAGGAATAGAACCCTTTTCCTTTAGCAATTCAATTTCCAAATCCAAGCCTTTCTCAACTCCCATCTTCTCTTTCCAAATTTGAGCCCAATTCTCCATCCAATTCCTAGTCCAAGTCTTCACACCCATGAGAGAAGTCCTGAGAAAATTCGGAATTTTTGGCTCATAGGAAAAATGGTATTATGGCCGGAATCCATCACCGCCGGCCACCTGAAAATTTCACCGTCACTGGTATATTCGACGGAATATTCCGCCAGTCCACCGTTAGGACTAACGGTCAAAAGGGTCAAACCGTTAGTCAACGGGTCAAGGAAAAAAGTGAGTTAGCTTCTAGTCAGCTTCTGATTCGGCTTACTGGTCTAACTGGGCTGTGTTGAGTCGTCTGGATCGGTCATCGCCGAGTTGACTCGCCGGTGGTGAAACCAAGGCGAGTCTCGGCTGTTTTCTGGTGTTTCCCGGCCAAATTCAGGCCTCTCTTTAGCTCCATCCCTGTTCAAATCCTAGCACATACATCTATTCATTTCATGCTCCATCGTTCCCTGTACAGAAGCAGCATCTTCAATTTCTTCCATAATCTGCACTTGTTTCTCAATACTGCTCCACACAACTAATTTGATCACTAGCAGCAGTAGAAGGCTCTCATTTTTCATCTCAATTCTTCTCGGCAGCACCTCACTCTTCACAATTCAATCCATCATCAGGTTCATCTTCTCCCTGTCATCTCCATAACTTCTGTTCACGACTTCACAGAAGCTCAATCAACCTGTTCTCGATTCAAAACCCATTTTCTATTCTTCTCAGAGAGCTCATCTCATCAATTACAGCGACCAACAATTCCTTGTGTCTGCAATTTCAACCCATTACGAACTCCAATTTCTACTCATTTTTCGATCTGCCTCAGATGGGTTTTACAACAGCAACCCATCTTTGTATCTGAGCTTTCTCATCGCCACTGCTAATTTCTAAATCAAGTCGAACCCATCTTTCTAGAACCTCCTTGGAACAGTACCCATCGATCCATCTCAACAGCAGTGGCTTGAATTCTTCTCCTCCTTCTGAGATTCTCGATTCACTGCAACATCAAACCCTAATTTTCTCGGTCTGATTTCGATTACTTTTCTCTCTCAATTCAGTTCTCGATCTCCTCTCACCACCATCTCAATCACGACATCAACAACATCTCTGCTTCTCTGAATCATCAGTCGTCACCGACCCATCTTTGTCTCAGCTTCAACAGCAGTCACAGCTGTTTTTTCTCTTTTACTCTGTATGGATTTCCATCTCTCGATCTCGATCTGTTCTCCTGGTTTCACATAGCAGCAGCATTGCTTCAATTTGACTATGTAATAACGAGAGAACAATCTCTCGTTTTTAGGGTTGTAATGATTTGGGTGGGATTTTAACACCCCAGCACTAAGACAAGGTGCACCCAGATGGTAACCCCTTAACCTTGTCAGTGTTTGTATTTAGTACTCCTCCAAGAAGAGTTGCCCCTTAACCTTGAATGGGCTCCATATATCAATCTCCTGTAAAATGACCTTTTTGCCCTTTTGGCTCAAATTGGGTGATTTCTTCTTCTTTTCCTCCGTGCGACTCCAAAGTAGCTATAAAACTCAAAACAAGCGTAAAATACATAATTTACAAGAAAAATAGCAAAGAAAGCATAAACAATAGATAGTAAATAGGATGTATTCTACACCCTATCAAATTCCCCCACACTTAGACTTTGCTAGTCCTCGAGCAAATCAAACTAAAAACTCACAACTTCAAAGTGTTCCAGCGTCACAAGCATCCAAAAAGTTATGAGGACATAGAGTTTCTGCATGCTAGTAATAAGAAGTTAGAAATACTAAAGAACATATTCTCATTCTTAAATGTTGAGTGAGAAATAACCACACCATAATGAGAGAACGCGTGTTTGAGAAACGATCAATAAGCATTTCGCCTCGACTTCTGCCTCACCAAAACGGATTTTATGATAATTGCACTCAAAAAGACGGCTTTTTTATGGTTCTCACATGTGTACAGGTAGGAATGAAGAGAGAAATCCTGCGACACGTTGAATGGTGGGAAGGACAACTTCCGAAATATTTTGAAAAACCCACATCTTTTAATATTTTGAAAAACCATTTTTATGACGATCTCTAAGAAAGGAAATCAACCACCATTATCGAGGATGAGATTACTTACTCACCTTCACATCCGATCGCCAATTATGATAACACCACTCTCACGGCATCCAATAGAAACGTCTTCCGCTCCTCATCTTGATCTTCTTAGTCTTCGTCTTCGGTTTCAACTATTGGTGATAAACTCTCGAATTTCATAAATCCTTAACAATTTATAACTCTTTTTACCTTAAATCCTTGTCGCTTGAAACTTCCTTATAAATTTTCCTTCCCCACGGCTTATTAAATAAATAAAAACAAAACAAATATTTCTCTTGTTTTTTTTTTTTTGTATATCTTTTTTTTTATATATTTTTTTTTTTTTTTTTTTTTTTTGAAAAACAAGAGAAATTAAATACAAAATAAACCATGGCCGTGGGAGAAGTATTTTACCGCTTGATTCTTCACAACTTGTATCGCCTCAAAATCATAAACTTCAATAATTCTCACCTTTTGATTTTCTTTGCTCTTGTGAATAAATCTTCATACTTGAATATAGAATTATGCTCATTGTATTGTAAGTCCTCAACATATATGTAAAAATCTGCACTTTGTATGTTGCTTTACTTGTATATGAAATTTGCTCTTTTTCTCGTTCCGTTGCTTGTAAACCTTAAACTACTTCAACTTTCCTTGTAGATTTTGATGTCGCTCCTTGTTGATGATGAATGTGTTTCTATGGACCCGTTGTTGTCGTGAGAGAGAATGGTGCTAACTGCAAATCGAACTACAAGAAGGAAGCTTTCATCTATGGACGTCACCCTCATGATTGACAAAATTAGCACTCAAGAGATCAAAGAGTAGTGCTTCTATTGGTGGGAGGTTGGGTAGCTCACCTGCATTTCGACCTCCTTATGTCCATTACTGGAGTAAATAATCTATGGTTGTCTAGTACTTGTCCACCTGCATTGGGGGAATATATTGCCAGTGCACCTTTAACTCCCTTACTTAAGCCTAACGGAGGTCTGCGACCTATTGCAGTAGGAACAATCTGGCGGAGGTTATGTTCTAAACTGGCAGTGTCATATGTACTTAAAGATATGACAGCATACTTGGGCAACCATCAGTTCGGCGTGGGAATTCCATGTGGTGGCGAAGGCATTCTACACTCAGCCAATACACTGTTGGAATTGAAAGGTTCTCAAGACAATATGACTATGTTACTTATTGATTTCACCAATGCATTTAACATAGTTAATAGGACTGTTTTGATCGAAGAAGTCAGAGCTAAGTGTCCAAGCATTTCGAAATGGGTGGAATTTTGTTATGCAAGACCAGCCAAGTTATATTACAATTAATTCACTTTGTCTTCTGCACAAGGAGTTCAACAAGGAGATCCCCTTGGCCCTCTACTTTTCTCTTTATCATTACACCCACTCGTGTGCAAAATAGCTTCGCAATGCACCTTGGATCTTCACTCGTGGTATTTAGATGACGACACATTAATTGGAGACAATATGGAGGTCGCTAAAGCCTTACAGATTCTGCAAGAGGATGGTCCAGCTAGAGGTCTGTGTTTAAACATCCAGAAAACTGAAATTTTCTGGCCCAATCCAGATCCAAGATGCAATGTAGTTTTCCCATCGGAGGTTGGCAGACCATCTGGTGGTGTTCGATTACTGGGAGGGCCTGTAAGTTTGGATGACCAATATTGCAGCGATATCATACTGTCCAGGGTTGAAAAAACCACTCACCTTATGGACTGCATTAAAAAGCTAAGAGATCCCCAAAGCGAACTACTACTCCTCCGTAACTGTGCTGTAGTTTCCAAGTTGTACTTCACAATGCGCACCACTAGACCACAGTTTATGCAGTCTGCTCAAAATCGTTTCGATCATCACTTATTGCAGTTTTTGCGTTACTTGGTTACATGCGATGGACCAGGGTTTGGACAACTTCAACAACGACTGGCTACTCTTCCCATAAATGATGGAGGCCTAGGTGTATATACAATGGCATAAACTATTCAATACTGCTACATAGCGTCATGTTTTCGGACCAGGCATCTCCAACACACCATCTTGCAATGTACGTCAGACCTAGGCCATAACTTCCAGAGAGCGCTGGACAACTACATTCAGGTGTGTAATTTATCCTCTTCTTCGTTCAATCTTAGTGACATCACCCCACAGCCTATGCACCAACTGGCGATCCGTTACTTCGACGCTGTCAAGAAAAATATACCTGCCACTTTCACTATGTCAGAGCGCGACTCCATTTTATGGCAGTGCAACAAAAAAGATCATGCACAAGACTATCTCAAAGCCATACTTATTCAAGGACTTAATCAGGCAGTTGGGGCACACCAATTCAGTTCCGTGCTTCAATATCGATTGGGTATACCTCTTTTCGCCGATGATAGTACCTGTTCGTGTTATAACCGTTTTGGAGACCATGCCATACATTGTTCAAGTGAAGTTGGCCATAAGTATCGTCACGATATGGTAAGAGACCTCTTTTATGAGTTGTGCTATAAATCAGGAGTTGCTGCGAGAAAAGAAGTCTCCATCGGTCTTATGTCAGATAGGCGTACCCCTCTTAAACCGGCAGATATTATGGTCAATAACTGGGAGAATGGACGAGATATGTTCTTTGATGTCACTGGGTTTCACCATTCTCCAAAGGTGGAAACCGTAGTTTCACCCCTTGCCATGCTATTGCTACAGCTATTACCCGTAAGCGTAACAAATATGCAGACTTATGTTCGTCACATGGGTATGACTTCGGTGTTTTGGCCTTATCAACTTTAAGGGAGTTGAGTGATGACATTACTATCTTTTTGAAGAGATTGAAAAACTGCATGGCTTGCCATGATGTTAACAACAACTTAGGCAGTTCCCTTTTTCATAGGCTAGGCATTATTATTAAAAAAGACATTGGGGCGCAATTTGTTGCGCGTCTCCCAGCCAAATGTTTGTAATTATAAAATGTGCTTTTGGCCTTCTTAATAAAAGCCTTTGTGGCATCTTTTCATAATAATAAAAAAATAAAAAAATAAAAAATAAAGTAGGAGTGGCAATCCAAAAAGGAAGATTTTTATTTCATAGAGTAGGAGTGGCAATCCAAAAAGGTGTTGGCGCTCAGCTTGTTTCTAGGCTGCCCACCATTTCTTGTAACCTTGATCTTTCTTCTCAATAATTTGTTTACTATAATAATAAAATAAAGAAAAGTGAGGAGGCGTGGGACCGGCCATGGCCACGACACGGCCGACCGGTGGGCCCGGTCTGTGAGCCTCCTTTTTTTTATACATATTTTCTTTTCCTATTTCGCATAAGTCTTCATATTTCCACATTCATCCATATTTTTGGATGATAGCTCGTTCGTACATTATTGCTAAGTACACCCGCACCATTTTTCTCGGGGCTTACTCGGTGGTGTCTCATATGCCCGAAAAGTGAATATCAATTACTAATCCATAAAATTCAACTGAGAAAAGCAGTGAATTAAAGTAATGAAATATTATGATGAAAATATAATATTTCTCAGGAATTCAATTGATGAATACTGCACTAGAATTAATTAATTGATGGCTCTATACTAGCAGGCAATCTGTCTAGGAGCATTATATTTACTCGAGAATCGAGATATGAGTTAGTAGAAGCATCACATTCGTTCTGAATGTTTACTCTGCATAGTCATGGAACATTTGCGACATCCTAAAGACGTTATTGCTTTATACTAGTGTTGAGTCCGTCTAGGAGTCGTCCAATCATTCTCAATTTTATACAAAAATGAATATTGGAATTGCTCAGTAGTGTTGATAAAATATGCAAAATATTGAAAGCTTAGCTGAGAGGCTTTAATGATTGCATATTTACGCATGCTCTGAATAGGCTATACACTCAGTCAGAGATTATCGTGACATGAGCTTTCACGTCTAAATTCTAAAATATGAATTTCATATATCCGTCTGAAGCTAGGTCAGAAATATACAAAATTATGATTTTACAATTTTAGCCTTCATCAAAAATTCACCATCAACAATGGAGAACTTTAATCTATACATTCGTACATGACTAGAGAAGTTATAATTCTTATGTTGAGTCATATCGCACTAATTGTCTTCTTGTTCGTAACTGGCGTAGAGAATATTTTTTGTTGATGATTATTTTTCTCACGAAAAATTTGTATCTATGTGCCTCTAACATTGAAATCGCTATTTTTAACTTCTTTGTTAGTAACCGGCGAGAAGAGAGAAAAATATTGGGATACTTATTTACTTTGTTCGTAACTGGCGAGTAAATTTGTATGTACAAGGAAAATCCTTCTCTTGTGATTAGAGTTAAGGTTGCTCATGTTGTTCTTTCGGAAATAACTTCAAATGGGGGAGAGTTATTTTGAACTTGCGCGTAATGGTAACATCTTTGTGGGATAGTGGATATAAAATTGTACGAGATTCTTATACCTTTACATCTCCTCGATGCAAACCGAGTATACTTGGTGAAATCGTCTAAACTAAATGTTGGTGTGTGTTCTCTAGTCTTGAATACTCTCTTGTTTAATTTATCTTGATCTCGGTTTTTCACCTTTTCCAATTTTGTTGACAGAAATGAGGAGAATTATTAAGTAGTATCTTACCACATTACATATGGCTTTTCAGAGCGTCATGTAAGGAAGAGTGGACTATTATCTATAGGTTTACCTATTTTGCAAAAGAAGTAAGTATTGACTATATATAAGGGGATAACATATCACCGTAGTATTGTTTCAAAGTTGTGGTGCAATTGAACTTTGAGGGAGGTAACAATATTATGTTTCCGTATAACAGCCGATGAGTAAAGTGTGATTACTTCATTCTAGTAAAGCTCTTTATGAGTATCCTCATAAATTGTTGTCGCTACGGATCTTCAATAACAAAGGTGCTAAACGAACACATGCTGAACCATAGAAGAACTTGAAGTACAAAGAATTAAAGACATTTGTTGAAGAACCAAGGAAGCATAGTGGATTGAGCCGAAAAGTTTATTTAGTTTAGATCTATATGTATTTAATAGTTTGTCACTAAAATTGACAAATGGGGGTATTATTAGAGCAATGCTCGGTTGACCACCACGAGTTGTGATATCTCAAGCTTGTTAATGTTATATGATCAAAATATATCTTGAATTTCTAGTTGTTGATGGTGGTTTTTAGCTTAGGGTTAAAATCGTAAAACCATACATCTGACATGACGTCACTACGACCACTAGCGCATTTATTGAATCAATCAGCATGCCTACGTAAGAATTACCAGGGTAGCTTTTTTTTATATATATATACACGTGTCTGGTTCCACGACAGAACCCTTAGTACTAACTGACATCACCTCTGTATATGCCTAACCCTGATCCTCTCACCGTGCCAATGGCAAACCATGCCAACCACGTCTCTGCGCCAAGGCATGCCAACCATGCCAGCCGAACCACCGTGCCAATGGCAAACCATGCCAGCCACGTCTCCGCGCCAAGGCATGCCAACCATGCCAGCCGCACCACCGTGCCAATGGCAAACCATGCCAGCCACGTCTCCGCACCAAGGCATGCCTACCATGCCAGCCGCACCACCGTGCCAATGGAAAACCATGCCAGCCACGTCTCCGCGCCAAGGCATGCCAACCATGCCAGTCGCACCACCGTGCCAATGGAAAACCATGCTAGCCACGTCTCAGCGCCAAGGCATGCCGACCATGCCAACCGCACCACCGTGCCAATGGCAAACCATGCCAGCCACGTCTCTGCGCCAAGGCATGCCGACCATTCCAACCGCACCTCCGCGCCAATGCCAAAGCCATGCCGGCCCTAAACCATGCCGGCGGCTGCCAAACGAAGGGTTGCAACAATCAACGGCCACCCTTCCATCTGAAATGCAAATCTCAGCCGTCCAAATTCGCCACCAAACGCATGGAAACTTGCGGCCCAAAGCCAAACATCAAGGTTTTCCCAAAACCCTAATTTTGGCCGCGCCTAGACTATGCCAAAGCCATGCCATCCCTAAACCATGCCGCTGGCTTCCAAACGAAGGGTTGCAACAATCAACGACCACCCTTCCATCTGAGATGCAGATCTCAGCCATCCAAGTTCGCCACCAAGCGCGTGGAAACTTCTGGCCCAATGCCAAAACTACACGGTTTGTACCAAACCCTAATTTTTGGCCGCGCCAAAAGAGTGCACGAGCATGCCACCATGCCGCTGGCTACCAACATCCCTCCTGAATTCTTCCTGAGTTTTACTTTCGGGCTGTTTTTACCCCCCGAACGAGCTCAAAACCTAAATATTCCCGCGATGGGAGATAGGAAATTCTTTTCCGTACAGAATGGAGGGGCGGACCATCAAAATCCGAGTCCATACGAGAATTCTACAGCGATTCTAGTAAAGGACGCTAATTAGGGTTTCAACATACCAAACCCTAATTTAGACAAAACCCCAAGCGCTTCCCTACCATGCCGGCCTTCCCTTTACGGCTGATAAAACGAAGGTGTGCGGCAATCAACGACCACCCTTCCATCTTAGATGCAAATCTTAGCCGTCCAAGGTCGTCAGCCAACGCATGGTAACCTTTGGCCCAACGCCAAAACCTTGGTTTTGGCCACGCCCAAACCGCGCCAAGGCATGCCAACCATACCACATGTGCCAATGGCATGCCGTGCCAGCCACCTTGCCGCGCCTAAGCCATACCATGCCGGCCTTCCCTTCACGGCTGCTAAAACGAAGGCGTGCGGCAATCAACGGCCACCCTTCCATCTTAGACGCAAATCTTAGCCGTCCAAGGTCGCCAGCCAACACATGGTAACCTTTGGCCCAACGCCAAAACCGCGCCAAGGCATGCCGACCATGCCACATGTGCCAATGGCATGCCGTGCCAGCCACCTTGCCGCGCCTAAGCCATACCATGCCGTCCTTCCCTTCACGGCTGCTAAAATAAAGGCGTGTGGCAATCAACGCCCAACCTTCCATCTTAGATATCTTAGCCGTCCAAGGTCGCCAGCCAACGCATGGTAACCTTTGGCCCAACGCCAAAACCCTAGTTTTGGCCACGCCCAAACCGCGCCAAGGCATGCAGACCATGCCACATGTGCCAATGGCATGACGTTCCAGTCACCTTGCCACGCCTAAGCCATACCATGCCGGCCTTCCCTTCACGGCTGCTAAAACGAAGGCTTGCAACGATCAACGATCACCTTTCCATCTAAGATGCATATCTTAGCCGTCCAAGGTTACCAGCCAACGCGTGGCAGCTTTTGGCCCGACACCAAGCCATAGTTTTGGTCGCGCCCAAACAATGCCAGAACCCTAACTTTTGGCCGCGCCTAAACTATGCCATATTAAAGCTATGTCGGCCATGCCGCTGGCTACCAAACGTAGGGTTGCAATAATCGACGGCTACCTTTCCCTCTCAAGATGCAAAATCTCGACCGTTGAAGGTCACCACCGAGCCGGCAAGTCTCCCAAGCTCAACTTGCCAAACAACAACAACATGCTACATGTTTTCCGCGAAAACACTCGAGACATCAACACATGTCACAAACTGGGGGATGCTCATTAGGGTTTTGGTTTGGCGGTTTACAGCGTGCGGCGTACACTACGCCCGTTACAAGAAAGTGTCATAAGAATGAGTCGGTTAGTAAATACAAGGAGTAATGGTGAAACGTTTCTTTCATTATAGAACATCAATTCCAGGCGTTACCCGTTACCACCTCCTTCCACTTTACTCAGCCGTTTCCATTCTTACGAGACCAGAGTACGTTTTGTTACGACTTGTATAAATAGGTCTTACCTATTCCCACCAAAGAACAAGTTTTGGTCAGGAACATACAACACTCAGAAATCACCTGCTAGCTTTCCCATCTGTTAGCTTTCACTTTCTGATACAAGTCAACAACTACTCTTCCAGAATCAACTATTCTGGTCTCAACACTTTCTTTGCTTCCCTCCCTAAAACCAACCCTTCTCCTTCACTTTGTGACCGAAGCAAGTCTGGAATGGCCATTTCTTAGTTTAGGCCGGATTTGTACAAATTGATCTCTCGAATCTAAAGTACTCCGACCAGGGGTCGACGACTCCTTTATCAGGTGACTCAGAGACGGATGGGGACTTTCCACAATCACGACGGTGCTTCCCACAAAACTCGGACTTACACCAGGAAGATTCATTTTTCGTCAGGATATCCGAAAAACCGAGTAAGCCTTGCCTAGACAAAATACATGATTTACTACTTCAAGTCTTCACAGAGATGATAAAAACCGATATGCATATTGTTCCCATGTTTCATTTCGTGCTTTCTACTGTCGCACAACATTCACAAATCCATGGCTTTCCTGGGGTACTTATGCTACTTATAGTCATAACCAAAATAACATTATTCTAAAACAATTCATTCCAAAAGAATAATCCAAAACCTTCGTAGATAACAATTATCTATCAATTCAAATCAAACCATAAACCAGGCGCTTTGTTTGCCTTTCAAAAAAAAAAAACGGTCACCTACCCGTACGTGCCTACTTTGCATAATAATGACTTCCCGTTACTATTCATGAGGTAGCCGACGTTACTCAAACAAGAATTGTTTATGATGAAGTATTTCTACAAGTTTATGAAAGGAATACCCTTGGCTAGGGTTTGCACCAGTTCAGAAGAAAAAATATTTCTACAGATTTATGGAAGGCATACCTATGGCTGGGGTTTGCACCAACACAAGAAAACAAATTGAAAGAGAAACGCTGGAGTACATAGCTGGAATATGCCTGCTCACTTTATTGCTACCGCTAACATCAGGACGTGATAACAAAGGAGAGCCAACCCATTTCATAGTCATAACACTTTTGGAATTTGAATAAGGAAAGGATTTCCTGTATGAGCTACGTATGGAAAGAGGCAACTAGGCCCGCAAGAACAAGTCCGCGCCCGCCAAGCCAGCACGGTGCCAAGCCAAAAGTTCGCGCCATGCCCAGCCAACAGTCCGCGCCATACCAAATCCAAGCCGGCGTCCATGCCAAGCCAGTGTCCACACCAAGCCAGCGCCCATTCCAAGACGATCCAACGCTAACAGCTTGCATCTTTACAGCTGCTTGCATCTTTCCAACACCAGCAGCTTGCATCCTTCCAGAGCTAATAGCTTGCGTCCTTCCAGCAGGCGCCACCGCTACCCATCAGTAGCCAAAGTTGCAGCATTGACGCCAAAACTCGATGGCCAAACCAAATTTACGCCAAGCCGCGAACGCAAGGATCACAGATTATTCCTGCCTCCTAACAAAGTGATATTAATACGCCACCTGTCGACACCAGCGACGCAGAAAATATCCCTTCAGGCGTTACACCTCCGATCACCAGAGCCGCTGCTACTCCACCATCAGAACGAGAAACCGGGGAAGCCAGAAGAAGCCTCCCTCCTTTTACCGCTGTTGATCTGGTGAAAAGATGAAAGGATTTCGTAAGGCTCAGACGGACATGGGTACAACTCAGAAAAAGATACCTATTTTCCTCAAGACACTAACAAAGCGTCCGCCACAAGAGTCACATCAACCCTAGACGGAGATGGCAAGAAATACTGTTAACATCCAGGCACTTCAGCAGGACGCGCGTTTATAGACGAAGAGGCACGCGTTGCTCTTGAACGCCAAGTATAAGGGAATCAGCAATCCAATTTCATCAAACGTGGAGATTAGGAACGACTTCTCCAAAATCGAGGCAAATAAAATCATCAACCCTCCTGAGTTCACGAAGACCCTCTTCCCGTCAGGAGCTGCATGATTTCTGAGGACTTCGCCGTGCAGTCTATGATGAAACACTTTATATGAGATTTCATATTTTTCCAAGGCGCAAAACGTCAAGATGTGTTTGCAACCCTCAACCGCACTACATCCGGAAAGCAGCAGTCTCCAGCCAGGGAAGCTGTTCCCAAACCCCAACCTCTCCTGGAAAGCACGATTGATGAATGAAACTAGGGACTCATAACCGTTGTTCGCGTGAAGGGTGTCCAATTTGACAGTACGCTGATTGACGCAGCCGCTCCGCTTCAACGTCCTCCGAATCGATCCGCTTCAACGTTCGCTCCGGTGAGCGCTCCGCTTGGGCCGTTCTCTCCATAAGCTGCTTCAGGATCCGAAACCGAAGCTTCAGCGTTTGGCTCTTTAAGTTTCAACGTCCTCTCCAAGAGCCGAAGCCACTTCAACGCCACTCCTTCCTGCAAAAAGTCGTGCCACCACACTCACCATGTCAAGGATCATGATCACAGCCAGCCAATCTTCGTAGTCATGGCCACCTTTTGATCCATCCCGCCAAAACTCGTGATCATGGACAGTTTGCTCGCTTACGCATCCAACCAATCCTTTTACTTCCATGGATGCCCATGCAATTCCATCCAAACTACTTTGTTCCCACGACAATGTAGTCTCCTATGATTACATTTGCTACCAAGAACAGTTGCCGCTCATTTGTTGATACCAGACAGAGCTTCACCACAACGGCAATCATTACAAAGATCTACACGGAATCTCTTCACTGTCAAAGCTCAGATGACACAGTCAACCAAAAGGCCATAGCCACAACAAGGTCATCTACTCTTCAAGGGTGTAGCCCAAGAATATCATCATCTCTCTGTCTAGAAGACGCCTTTAACACTTTACTAGGCCGCAACGGATCCCAAGCCTGTTCAGAGGAAAACAACTTCAGAAACTAAAGAAAAGTGCGACCGGGGACTGCTCATCGCAGTCCATTCCAGAGACACGGCTAAAAAATTTTCTTGAAGAAACAGAGGGAGCCACGGTAAACAACATAACTCTCTCATTCCTACCTCTTCGTTATCCAGAATATTTCGTCCATGTGCATCCCAGCAACACATCCAGATGAGTACAATAAGCTTGTATCAAATCCCGTGGACATGGACTCAAGGCGATGCAATAAAAATAGGCTACACAAGGGAATACCAGCCACGGAACGCTTTCACTCCCCTCAACCCGGTTATTTCGATTTCAAATCATCATCGCCGAAGTTTTACAGTGGGAATTTCTCAACATGAAGTCGTACATGTGCATCGAAGACTCCAAAAGCACGCCACAAAGATACATTCACATATTCGTCCATGCCATCGGATCTAACAGAAATATAACCGGGGACTGCTCACCGCATCCCATTCCATACCACAGTCCAAGATTCATAAGCTACTTCGAAGGGTGTCTCCTGGGGCAAAGTCCTTGAAGACTTGATAGCAGCACATTGGCAACAGAATGTCTCCCAACTCATCTATTTCATCATGTGGCTTCGGAAGATTTCTACCATCCACAACGTATCATCATCGCGATCAGAAGGTCTAGACACTGAAAAACCTAAAGTCAAATATGGACCGACAATACAACCACAATCTCCAAGATTAGCCCTGACATAATCGTTAACGAGCATATATTTCATCCATCCATCCCAAGAATACAATGGAGTTTGGTAAATTTTGGAATCCACTGGATGGACACCGCAAACGAAAGCACGGATCCAGACGAGCAACGGAAAGAAGAAGAGGGTCGATATCTCTTTTCATACGGGGTGGAGTTTCTAAAGTTTGAACATAATAAAGGTTCCTTCTTGCGCCATGAACGGGAATAGATGACTGGGCGCGACTATGCCATCTCGGGCCCGCAACATCCCTCCTGATTTCTTCCTGAGTTTCTCTGTCGGGCTATTTTTCGCCTCCTAAACGAACTCAAAACCTAAATATTCCCGCTAAAGGAGATGGGAAATTCTTTTCCGATCAGAATGAAGGGGCGGACCGTCAAAATACGAGTTCCTATGAGAATTCTACAACGATTTTAGTAAGGGGAGTTAATTAGGGTTTCAGCATGCCAGACCCTAATTTAGACAAAGTTGCAGTCATCCCACGGAACTGATCAAGTTGTTATCTTCCCGAAGCCGTCGTCACCTTCCCACAGAACTGAAGCAACTTGTTATCTTCCCGAAGCCGTCGTCACCTTCCCACGGAACTGAAGCAAGTAGTTATCTTCCCGAAGCCAGTCGTCACCTTCCCACGGAACCGAAGCAAGTTGTTATCTTCCCGAAGCCAACGCTCACGGCTCCTTTCCAAGCCGCACGATACCTGCGGCTCCCATTCCAAGCCGACCAATGCTGACGGCTCGTTCCAAGCCAATCCAACGCTCACGGCTCCTTTCCAAGCCGCACGATACCTGCGGCTCCCATTCCAAGCCGACCAATGATGACGGCTCGTTCCAAGCCAATCCAACGCTCACGGCTCATTTCCAAGACGCACGATACCTGCGGCTCCCATTCCAAGCCGACCAATTCTGACGGCTCGTTCCAAGCCAATCCAACGCTCACGGCTCCTTTCCAAGCTGCACGATACTTGTGGCTCCCATTCAAAGCCGACCAATGATAACGGCTCATTCCAAGCCAATCCAACGCTCACGGCTCCTTTCCAAGCCGCACGATACCTGCGGCTCCAATTCCAAGCCGACCAATGCTGACGGCTCGTTCCAAGCCAATCAACGCTCACGGTTCCTTTCCAATCCACACGATACCTGCGGATCCCATTCCAAGTCGACCAATGCTGACGGCTCGTTCCAAGCCAATCCAACGCTCACGGCTCCTTTCCAAGCCGCACGATACCGGCAGCTCCCATTCCAAGCCGACCAATGCTGACGGCTCGTTC
The DNA here is from genome assembly GCA_023531295.1 of Papaver armeniacum. Classification (NCBI taxonomy): domain Eukaryota; kingdom Viridiplantae; phylum Streptophyta; class Magnoliopsida; order Ranunculales; family Papaveraceae; genus Papaver; species Papaver armeniacum. The sequence goes on from JAJJWW010012771.1 coordinate 37,802, forward strand.
CAAGCCAATCCAACGCTCACGGCTCCTTCCCAAGCCGCACGATACCTGCGGTTCCCATTCCAAGCCGATCCAGTACTAAACGGCTCCAAGTCCAAGCCGACCAGTGCTAGCAGTTTCCCTTCACACCAAATCTACACTAGCGGCTCCGTTCCAGCCTAACCTGCAGTACCACGAACAGAACTTACGTAAAGCCGCCAAATACGAGGATCACATATTGTCCTTACTTCCCGAAAAAGGTTAGACGAATCTTCTTGACCATCTTGCATGATTTACGTTTCGATTCTGTCCTTGTCCGTCACCATCTTATGCTTACCTCGCAACAATGCCCCTGTTCCGAGCTAAGCATGGGACTTAATGTTGATGGTGGTTTTTAGCTTAGGGTTAAAATCGTAAAACCATACATCTGACATGACGTCACTACGACCACTAGCGCATTTATTGAATCAATCAGCATGCCTACGTAAGAATTACCAGGGAACCTTTTTTTTTATATACACGTGTCTTGTTCCACGACAGAACCCTTAGTACTAATTGACATCACCTCTGTATATGCCTAACCCTGATCCTCTCACCGTGCCAATGGCAAACCATGCCAGCCACATCTCTGCGCCAAGGCATGCCAACCATGCCAGCCGCACCACCGTGCCAATGGCAAACCATGCCGACCACGTCTCCGCGCCAGGCATGCCAACCATGCCGCCCGCACCACCGTGCCAATGGCAAACCATGCCAGCCACGTCTCCGCGCCAAGGCATGCCAACCATGCCAGCCGCACCACCGTGCCAATGGCAAACCATGCCAGCCACGTCTCGCGCCAAGGCATGCAAACCATGCCAGCCGCACCACCGTGCCAATGGCAAACCATGCCAGCCATGTCTCTGCGCCAAGGCATGCCGACCATGGCAACCGCACCACCGTGCCAATGGCAAACCATGCCAGCCACGTCTCCGCGCCAAGGCATGCCGACCATGCCGACCGCACCTCCGCGCCAATGCCAAAGCCATGCCGGCCCTAAACCATGCCGCTGGCTGCCAAACGAAGGGTTGCAACAATCAACGGCCACCCTTCCATCTGAGATGCAGATCTCAGCCGTCTAAGTTCGCCACCAAACGCATGGCAACTTGCGGCCCAAAGCCAAACATCACGGTTTTCCCAAAACCCTAATTTTGGCCGCGCCTAGACTATGCCAAAGCCATGCCATCCCTAAACCATGCCGCTGGCTGCCAAACGAAGGGTTGCAACAATCAACGACCACCCTTCCATCTGAGATGCAGATCTCAGCCGTCCAAGTTCGCCACCAAGCGCGTGGCAACTTCTGGCCCAATGCCCAAACTACACGGTTTGTACCAAACCCTAATTTTTGGCCGCGCCTAAAGCGTGCACGAGCATGCCACCATGCCGCTGGCTACCAACATCCCTCCTGAATTCTTCCTGAGTTTTACTTTCGGGCTGTTTTTACCCCCCGAACGAGCTCAAAACCTAAATATTCCCGCGATGGGAGATAGGAAATTCTTTTCCGTACAGAATGGAGGGGCGGACCATCAAAATCCAAGTCCGTACGAGAACTCTACAGCGATTCTAGTAAAGGACGCTAATTAGGGTTTCAACATACCAAACCCTAATTTAGACAAAACCCCAAGCGCTTCCCTACCATGCCGGCCTTCCCTTCACGGCTACTAAAACGAAGGCGTGCGGCAATCAACGACCACCCTTCCATCTTAGATGCAAATCTTAGCCGTCCAAGGTCGTCAGCCAACGCATGGTAACCTTTGGCCCAACGCCAAAACCTTAGTTTTGGCCACGCCCAAACCGCGCCAAGGCATGACAACCATACCACATGTGCCAATGGCATGCCGTGCCAGCCACCTTGCCGCGCCTAAGCCATACCATGCCGGCCTTCCCTTCACGGCTGCTAAAACGAAGGCGTGCGACAATCAACGACCACCCTTCCATCTTAGACGCAAATCTTAGCCGTCCAAGGTCGCCAGCCAACGCATGGTAACCTTTGGCCCAACGCCAAAACCCTAGTTTTGGCCACGCCCAAACCGCGCCAAGGCATGCCGACCATGCCACATGTGCCAATGGCATGCCGTGCCAGCCATCTTGTCGCGCCTAAGCCATACCATGTCGTCCTTCCCTTCACGGATGCTAAAACGAAGGCGTGCGGCAATCAAAGACCACCCTTCCATCTTAGATGCAAATCTTAGCCGTCCAAGGTCGGTAGCCAACGCATGGTAACCTTTGGCCCAATGCCAAAACCCTAGTTTTGGCCACGCCCAAACCGCGCCAAGGCATGCCGTGCCAGCCACCTTGCCACGCCTAAGCCATACCATGCCGGCCTTCCCTTCAAGGCTGCTAAAACGAAGGCTTGCAACGATCAGCGGTCACTTTTCCATCTAAGATGCATATCTTAGACGTCCAAGGTTACCAGCCAACGCGTGGCAGTTTTGGCCCGACACCAAGCCATAGTTTTGGTCGCGCCCAAACAATGCCAGAACCCTAAATTTTGGCCGCGCCTAAACTATGCCATATTAAAGCTATGCCGGCCATTCTTTCCTGCCGCTGGCTACCAAACATAGGGTTGCAATAATCGACGGCTACCTTTCCTCTCAAGATGCAAAATCTCGACCGTTGAAGGTCACCACCGAGCCGACAAGTCTCCCAAGCTCAACTTGCCAAACAACAGCAACATGCTACATGTTTTCCGCAAAAACACTCGAGACATCAACACATGTCACAAACTGGGGGATGCTCATTAGGGTTTTGGTTTGGCGGCTTACAGCGTGCGGCGTACACTACGCCCATTACAAGAAAGTTTCATAAGAATGAGTCGGTTAGTAAATACAAGGAGTAATGGTGAAACGTTTCTTTCATTATGGAACATCAATTCCAGGCGTTACCCGTTACCACCTCCTTCCACTTTACTCATCCGTTTCCATTTCTTACGAGCCCAGAGTACGTTTTGTTACGACTTGTATAAATAGGTCTTACCAATTCCCACCAAAGAAAAAGTTTTGGTCAGGAACATACAACACTCAGAAATCACCTGCTAGCTTTCCCATCTGTTAGCTTTCACTTTCTGATACAAGTCAAACAACTACTCTTCCAGAATAACCTATTCTGGTCTCAACACTTTCTTCGCTTCCCTCCCTAAAACCAACCCTTCTCCTTCACTTTGTGATCGAAGCAAGTCTGGAACGGCCATTTCTTGGTTTAGGCCGGATTTGTACAGATTGATCTCTATAATCTAAAGTACTCCCTTGTAGTACATTGTTTAGGGTTTAGACTCGTTTCTCACCCACTCACGCGAAATTACCGAAATCAGCAGAAACCGTTTTCACCCTCAAACACTAGTGTACTGAGTCAAGTCTCAAACTAGGTTAGAGTTCGGTAGTTGAGTATCAGGCATCACCCTCGAAGACTCAAGATCGACAAAGACATTTGGAGAACTTCTGTATCATGTATGTGAAGACTGAACCATTTTATTTTATTCACTATCTTATCATTCTATCTGTTAAGACGATGTTGTATGAATTCTAGTAGATTTAAAAAGAAGAAGTTTTGAGTCAAGCTTGTCTTGTTAAAAATCTCGAAATATTACTTTAGCAAAGATGTTTAACGATCCTTAAACAGTATTAGTTCTAAGCAATTTATTGTTTGAATTAATTAGTGGATCAATTGAAAATTGCCCATGCAAATGATTTTATCATGTGAGAATGTTTCAAACACCAGATCACAAACCATAGACATCTGAGTTTAGATATACATGAAGGTTGTCAAACCAATTCGCAAACCGTGAGTTTAGTTGGGAACAATTCACGAATCCGGTTCACGAAAAGTTGTGAACTGAATTTTGAAGTTGGTATTATAGGCTAACAGTTGGCGGCGAACCCGGTTCACAAACCGTTGTCAATTGAGTTCGGTAGTCTTGTAGGGTTGGCGAACCCGATACACGAATTGTCACATCCTGACTCGTGAACAAGCCAAGCGGTTCACGAACCGTTGTACCAACCGTCCTAGAAGATTCTAGCAGATGCTCAAATACTTATTTTTTTAAATATGTTTAGCATTGTTAGAACTCTCAAATGCACTTCTAAAACTTCATTGATCACTCAAACACTTATGTGTGTGCATCATGATTAAATTCTTAAGTGCTTAAATAAACATCAAATTGCTTTTTATTCTTTGGCATACTTGCCAAACTGAACAATCATTATACACGGTTTTAGAACCGGTTCCTAGTGTATATTATTTTATTATATTTTTCAATACCTAAAAGTGTTTGCTTGATTCCCAAGTTATCTTAGCTTGAATTCTAAGCAACCCCTAGTCTTTGAAAACTATAAATAGAGATGCTCTTTCAACTAGGAAAATTTATCCCTGACACTTTGAATCCTAGTTGATTATAGAGTCGTCCTCTATAGACCTAGGTTTCCTCTGAGAAACATAATTAGGTCTACAACTAAAAGACTTCTCTTTGGGGATTCGTGAAGCCAGGTCCGACTATCTTTACCTTGATAGTTCGTGAATCCTGATCTTGTTTTTATGTTATCGAGGTTTTTGTAATCTCTTTCAGGCAAGATAGATAGTAATCACAAAGTTTTCTTCGTCCCAGACTTTGTGATTTTCAAGATAGATATCTGAAAACTAATCTTAATTTATCTTTTGAAGATTGTTTTTGAGAGGTGGTTAAGAATCGAGGCTGCTCTTCGGAAGTCGTAAGTTCCAGATTTGTGAGGTTTGCTGGCTTTGTCTATTGCAAACAAATTTCCTCACCTTGATCTTTTATTTAAACATAAATCAAATAGGCTTATCTATTAGAGGTAGATTGTATAAAAAGTATTCACTTCGGCTGAAGCAACTCTTAGGATGTAAAGTACGTCAGTTTAGGAAATCAGTTGCGTAGAGCCTTGCGAGGTTCAAGAGATGTAACAAGCGCAACTCTAACTGAATCACTTGGAGTGTGGATTCGATCTCAACTACATTCTAGTCTGAAGTCTGATAGTAGGCTAGTGTTTGTGGCGGCTTAATATAGTTGGGTGTTCAAATTTGGACGAGGTCCCGGGGTTTTTCTGCTATTGTGGTTTCCTCGTTAACAAAACTTCTTGTGTCTTGTGTTTTTCCTTTTCGCATTACATTGTTTATCTTTATAATTGGATTTACGCAAGTTGTACGTATTCAATCTCAGTAGATACATCCATCTAATTGTGATCGATTACGAGAGTCGTTTCTTGTAGAATTCAAATCTTGAAAGATAGATAACAAGTTTAATTACTTGACATAATTTCGGTTGGATTATTTTGATACAACTAGATTGATCTTGGATATTGATTTTTGAGATTGTCCAAGTACTCTTCTTAACAATCAGGTTCACGGACTCTTGTCTATATACATATTGATTGAGAAGAGGTTAGAGATATAAACTTTATATACATATTATCAAGGATCATTCAGTTAGTCTACTTGCAATTGTATTAGGTTTTGTCCATACAGGTTGCCGAACGAAAAAGTTGGTGGTGTATTTGATACCCCTGCGTTTTCATACTCTATCTTTTATCCCAAGTAATTTACAACGGGATTCGCAACTTATTCTAGAATCTAGAAACTAAAAACTTGGTGTTTTTAAAACCTTTAAGAAGGTATTAACATGGGTAAATTTTATTATTATTTTTACTTTATTTGTTATCTTCAATATGCGTGAAAAATTCTTGAACATCAACTAAAACGGAACAGAGGGAGTATTTAATACTTTAGCACATACGCTTGCCACTTTGCCATACCCATAGCGTGTGCAAAAGTGGTAAACTATTTTGTTTAACATGTGCCTAGGAATAGGCCTTAGAAGAATAATGAGAGATTTAGAAATTCTAGAGATTTAGAAATTCTTGTGCGAGTTGAAACAAATTCAAAGTTGAATATTTTTATAGGGGTGAATTCCTGACCGTTATATGATGAACTATTGAGCGATGATCACCAAGCGATATAAAAACTATCGTTGACGATATAAAGATCATCGAGCGATAGAGTTTCTACCGTGTAGCCTATATTTGACACTTAAGTAACCTCATTTAATTGGGGGGCCCAAAAAACAATTAGGGGCCATGACCAATTTATACCCACACCAAAAATTATAGGGGGGTTCCAAAAGGTGGTGAAAATACTATTTTACCCTTTCTGCTTAAAAACCTATTAACCCTAAACATAAGGCCCCCAATTCATTTTCTAAAACCAAAATCAGAAACTCCTCCCCTCCCCTTCCTCTCCCACCCGAGTACTCTCTCCATCTCCTCCATTGACGACCCATTTTTTTTTCTTCGTCGATTCATTGTCGTAATTGTCGATATGAAAAACTTTAATCGACGATTAAATTCTTCTACAAACATGGCTCGAACCACTGAGTACAAAGGAAAGTTTGCTAACCCTAAATTGGTAGAGAAACCCAAATTGAAGATTAATCTCAAAACCAAGGTTGCAGTATCAAGCCGGGAGGAATTAGAAGAAGAAATGGCTCCGATTAGAAAGTAAGTGAACTAATACCCACCTTTGTTTTAATTTTTTCTTGAGTTTTGGAACCGAATTTTTTCAATTTCAGTGAATGGGTCGTTATTCTGTGTTTTCTTAAACCCTGACGATTTTTCATATGCATGTATACTCTATGAAAAATCGTTAAGCTATATGAAGTTTTAGATAACGACCCTAATTATGCTACTACAAATTTTTGCCCTAGATTTGGGTCGTTACCACTGTAATCGAATCTATTGACGACCCTAATTCCGCTATGAACAGTCTCTCTGTCTTAATAATTGGAAGTGTCGTTAATAGATCTATTCGAGTCGTCAATGAACTCTTTTGGTTTATATTAGAGTCGTTACCTTTATATAGTAAAAGATGACGACCCTAGTTGAAAAACAAAAATACTCATTGTCCAAAATATTGATAGGGTCGTCACATTATTTGTTAGAGTCGTCATATATTCTATTGATAGGGTGACGACCCTTGTTCTGATAGCATGAAATACTTAACTTATTTGTTCCTTTTTTGTGTATGTACCATTGTAGTAAAAAGAAAGACAAGAAACACATGCCCACTCCTCCATCCAGACCTCCCCGACACACTAGATACTTAAATGTCGGTCCATTCCGAGGAAAAAATCCGAATGGGTACCCTTGTCTATCAACGAACCAAGAGACCTAGATAATGATTCGTCGGATTCGCCACCTTCTTCCACCCCTATTGTATCTGCTTCCGGAAGCGATGAAGAAGAAATTATGGAAAAAGAAGAGATTCATGATGATGACGACGATGGCAACGATGGTAATGGTGGTGGTAATGGTAGTTCTGGCCTAGGTGGTGGTGGTGGTGGTGATGATGATGATGATGAGGAGGAGGAGGAGGATGGTGAAGGTAATGATGGTAAGGGTGTTGGTGGTGATGATGATGATGATGATGATGGTAGTTCTACCCCACCATTATTCTCTTCCAGAATTTTTTTCAAACATCCATGAGACTGCTCTGCAACACTTGTAGACTCATTTTTGAAGTGCTTGTATCTATTGGTCCATGCATAAACAAACTTCTCCTTCCAAGGATTCAACCATGTATTTAGGCAATACTCGACAACCTTCTTATGATCCGTGCTCCAATCATCAATAAACTTCTGCAAGTTAGCATAATACTTAACCTCGATCTTCGAATGAGCCAAATGGTCCCAATCCTTGCAAAAATATTTCCATAGATCCCTCCTCTTCCTCATATTTTTCGTTTTATTGCCTTTTCTCTTCCGCTCGCTCTTTCTTGGTAAGTTGACTTAGACGCTCATCTTCCTCCGCCGAACGTTGATTACCCTTCTTAGTATGGATCTTTTGGATTTGATTCTTGTAATTTGAAAAAAGATTGATGTGCCACGTACAAAGAAAATGTTGAGCTAGTTGAAAAACATGACGGATGACACTCATAAATGCAAAATCCATATCGGTAAATATAACCTGCGGTGTCTCTTCACCATGGTAAATCAACCTCACTTGCTCAAACGCCCAAACATAATCCTATATTTCTTCTTTTTCCATAAAGCACCATGCCACGGTGAATGATTGTTTATCCGAAGTATGACTGACCACGTTCAACATGGGCATGTTATACTTGTTTGTCTTGTAGGTGCAATCTATGAATAGAACCTGGTAAAAACACTGAGCCAAATCCACCATCCTTGGGTGCGCAAGAAAAATATAAGTAACTTTGTCTCCCGGACCAACTTTTGTTTGCATGGCGTAGTTTAGTTTTTCTGCTAACCACTCAGATTGTTGCATAATTAATCTACCATCCCATTCGATTTTCTTGATCGTTGCTTTGGCGACGTAGATTGTGGAAATGATAGACAAGTTATCCTTATCTTCCGCTCTTATTGCATTTAGGATCTTAAGAGGCCTACATCCCTTCATCTTCCGAACCTTCTCCATTTGATGCGGTTTCAACCGGGTATATGCAGGGTGTCCATATAAACTTCTAGGTGGAGGATGGTTGTGACGACCGTCCGGAATACTATCTAATATCCATAGATCAATTTCGTGATGCCTTTTGAAATAAATCCTGAACGGGCATTCACACTTATTCGACGCAGTTTTGTAGACCCTGGTCTTCTTCTTCTCATATTTTTAATTCTTACCTTTGTGATTTTATCCCCTTTCCCCCGCTCTCTCGCATACCATCTCCATCTTCTTACAATCGACGTGTTTGCTTTGAACAACCACGCACATCTTCTCTTTTGCCTTTGAAATAAGCCATTCCTTGGCCTCAGCCTTGTCTTTCCATGTCTACATTCACCAAAGAAATTACACATCCATGAGATCACTAAATAAACAATTTAAAATTAAATATAACTAAATGGTTAAGGGATACGTACCAAATCAGTCATATAGTGTTGGGAGGTATCCGGACCCATTGTAGAGACTGGTTCTGGTTGAGAGCTTGGTACCGTCACCAGCTACAACATAACACAAAACCTTAAATAGAGGGTCGTCACTATTTAAAATAAAAGGATGACGACTTTTATGTTAATTAACCTGCGTAATGCTAGAGTCGTCATATAAGGAACTTGCAGATTGACGACCTAAAAGCCTAGAAATTCTGGTCATTCTTACATTTACTAGGGTCATCACTTACCATTTTAGCAGACTGACGGCCAAATAGTGAGGAAATCTGGTCTGTATACCAGGGATAGGGTCGTCAGGGTTGTTATAGCAGGCGAACGACTCATTTGGTAAAAGTTGACGACCCTAATAGAACGCTAACGACTATTTACTTACAAAGACACAACATTCTGTTCAGTTTTCTTAAAGGGTCGTTAGCTTATATATATATATATATATCCAATGACGACTCTACATGCAGTTATTGCAGAATTTGAAAATCAAATTGACGTTTGATTCCTATAAGCAGTTATTGCTTTTTTTGGGGAATAAAGTAACGGTTTTTTTCAAAATAAAACGTTGGGTGTTTTTTTCCTATAAAAGGAGACCTATCCCTTTTCAAAGTTATTCACCCATCACTTTCAATCTTCCCAAATCAGCCACCCATCACTTTCAAACACCAAAAATGGCTCCAACTCAATTCAATAATCAAGAAGATGTTGTTATTGTTAGAGCACACATCACGGTCACGAAGCACGACTTTGAAGGAGAGCACTGGGTCCCCAGTAACATGGATCAAACATCCAATGCTTGGCAGAAACGTGTATTTACGATTTTTAAAGTACTAAACGGAAATCGTAATAGAAGGACGCTCCAACAGATAAGGGAAAGGTGCGATTTTTTATACAATGAATGCGTATTGCTGAGAGACGAATTGAAAGCTCGGGCTGACGCACTTCCCAACGAACCGCGAATGGATAGAGTAAGTTGGTGAATCAATTGGGCGTTCATTAAAAAAAAATCTTCGGTTATTTTTATTCAACAACACTAACTTATAAATTTTTTTGTTTTTGCAGTACTCTTTGGGTCGCAGCCAATACGAATTAAAGTACGACCATGAGTTTTTGCACGAGGACTGATATCGTCTCTTGAGGGAAAGTGAATGGCAATTCGACCAATATGATTAAACTCGTTTAGGTGTTCAAGCGCAATGTAGTGAACTATTTTATGTGTTTTCCTTCTACTTTATTTCATAGTACATGTATGTTTTTTTCGGATTCAATAAAATGCATGAGTTCAAATATTGATTCAGTAACTATAATTCCCAAAAAGGGTCGTCATGGTTTGTAAAAACACGAGTGACGACTCTATAGATTGTTTGAAATTGTTGGCATGAGTCGGCACTTTTGTATAAAGACATAATAACGAATCTAAATGTCATTTTAAACAGAGACTTTCTGATAGTAGAGTCGTCAACCAATAAACATAACAAAAGACGACTCTTTTCATTTGCAACAGTCATCACTTTATTATTATGTCAGTTAACGACCCATCTAGCAGTTAATGTGAATTTTGAATTCACCAAATATGGTTGAGTCGAGCAACGATTAAAAATTCAAAAAAGTGACTGTTGGGTCGTAAATTTCTATAAATAGAGACCCATATCTCACCCCTTCTTCACCCAAACCACAATTCTCAACCTTCACATTCATTTATCATCCAAGAGGAAAAAGAAGAGGAAACACCATGACTACTCCCTACACTTCCGAAGAGAATAGCGCCATTGTGAGAGCTTGGAAGACAGTGACAAACCACTTTGAAGATCTAGGAAAAGACAATGATCAAACATCGAATTCTTGGTGGAACCGTGTATTCATCGTTTTTGTGGCGTTAGACGGAAATTGTAACTCAAGGTCTTTGAAACTCGTCAAGGACATGTTCGAGGAGATATTCAACGAATGTCAAGCTTTCAAAAGAGAAATGAAGGCCGTAAGGAAATCCTCACCCAATATGTTGGGTGCTATAAGAGTAAGTATTTAAACAAGAGGTAAAACTTATCGAAAGCTTTCAACAATACTAACTAAGTTTTTGTTTTGCGTTTTCAGTTGGGGAAGGCGTATGCCCGATACGAGGTGCTTTGTGGAAAAAAGTTTGAGTTCGACGATTGCTATTTCATCTTGGAAGGCACTACCTATAATTACAACCTTTATGGTTAATTGTATAAGTGCATCGTTATTATCTATTGTATTTCATTTCCTTCAATGCAACGCTATGCAAGATGTATGCCTTTTACGATTCAATGAAATGATTCTATGAAATCAAAAATTATGATAATTCAGTGAAATAGTCGTTAGACCATATAACTAAGGAACCTAACGACTCTACATTAAATTTACAAGGGCTAGCTAGGATCGTCATTTCATATGACTACAAATATGACGACCCTAAGTGTTATATTTTACAGGGAGTTTTGGTTTTAGAGTCGTTCCTCTGTTAACAAAATAACATAACGACTCTAAGTGACCTAGCTAAAAAGGGTCGTCAATTTGTAGCACACTACCCTAACGATTTTTCATAACCTGGAAAAGTTGCAGGTTTGAGTCGTTATTGGTAGTGTAAATATACTGACGACCCCCGAGAGTCGTTTGAGTATACACCTCCCGACTCTGACGACCCTTACACTGAGTTGTTCCATAGTGTGGATGATTCGACCACTTGGAGCAACAAACAGACAAATCGAAGGGTATAAGATGTTTACATGATTGTTTTGAGCTTGGGGTTCCTCATTTTGAGGGTTGGTTCCTTCATCTTGAGCAATGGGATCTTTATTCGCACCATTATTCATGGCTTCCTCTATTAACATCTCTTCATCAAACATCCAATCCATATCATTAGTTGAGACAATCTTACCATCTACACAATCATGGTTGTTATTTGAAGCTTCACCAACATCATTTCCTCCACTAGAATCACTCATTTCTAAAAACCCTAACTTTTCCCACAAAAACTCCTCTGCTTCTTCTCAACACACAAAAACACTACCCCCCCATTTTAACTCTTAAATCTGATTTTAACTTAAACACACAAATTAGCTTAACTTAACTAATCATTAACACTAATTATTTAGGGGTAGTTTAGACATTTAAAAAATATTGGGATAAGGGTTAACCACCAATTGCTATTTCATGACCCTTTTTGTCTTGTAGTGTGAGGCCCCTAATTATTTTTTGGGCCCCCAATTAAACGAGGTTAAGTAATTATGTTTATCACTTCATGGTGGGTTTGGATGTAGAATTTTAAAGGTGGAATTTATGGGTCCAGGGGATTTGGTAGAATTACGTTTCCCTCGGTATGTTTGGTTACCCAAATCCTTGGAATCACGTTTCCTACGGGATTCAGTTTTCCAGCAAATCCTCCATATGGAGTTCGACCCCTCCCCCTAAGATTTGCTGGGAAACTTATCAAGGGATTTATGGACCCACTTTTTTTTAACTCTAAACCCCATATATATGTAATTTTAAGATTTGAGGGTAATGTCAAACGGTATAAAGACTTTAAAACAAGAAAACTCTATAAATCCTAAGAATTTCAATTGAGTTACCAAACACGCGAGGAATTTACATGAATCCAAGGATTTGCAATCCTAGGGGATTATAAATTCTAGGAAAAGGTGAATTCTGCAAACAAACCCACCATTACTATACCCATAGTAGGTGCAGAAGTGGCATACCATAAGTTTTGACGTGTGCATAGGAACCGGCCTTGGTGATCTCTCTATCTAGCAAGCAGAATAAATACACAAGCTCTGTCAGCAGCGAAACTCCACTGTCTTCCTCAAACCAATGAGACAGACGGTGAGTGATTACATGAAATCTTCATCCAATACCGAACTCTCGCCGCCGCCGCGGTTGAAGGCAGCGGAGGAAATCGAAAGTGATCATTTTCCTACACCAATCTTAGATGCAGAGAGATCAAATCTCATTAAAAGAATCTCTGAGGAAGGTGGATATGCGTATGTTAGCATGGAAGCTTTAGCAGCAGGAGGAGATTTTAGGGCAGCCGAAGCGACGCGTGAGATGGCGTGGGAACAACTTCATTCTGGTCCATGGCACTCAGTATTACCAGTTTGGAGAGATGCTTATTCCATGGCTTGTCTTCATGTAGCAATTTACCATCATAAAAATAGAGATTTTAGGGAAGCTCTTAGGGTTTTGGATATGGGTTTGATCATGGGTGGACTACTTCTTCGCCAGGATTTAAATTATGCTGTTGAGAGGGTTTCTATCAAGTGTTCCGATGTTGATCAAGGTTTGATGACTGATGGAAAAAGGGGTTTTGGTTCTGAGAGGGATTCCACTGGGGAGGAGGTGAGGTTTGTTCTTCTCTATGTCTATCTATCTTCCCACCAGTGTTAGAAGGAAATTTGATGTAGGTTTATCACAAATTATTTGAAGTTGCAGACAAATGTCAGTGGTTGTTTTACCATTCAAATTTCTTTGTTTCTTATTGTTATTGTAGGTCTCAAGTGTTGCCTAATAAGTCACTGTCTTGCAAGATGGTTGAGAAGAGATCTTCTTTATCTCTAGAGGGATTCCTGTGTGATTATTTCTTATCAGGTTCTCCAGTTATAATCAGCAACTCCATGTCTCATTGGCCTGCCAGTAGTAAATGGAAAGATATGAATTATCTCAAAAGGGTTGCAGGCGGTCGTACAGTTCCAGTTGAGGTACTAGCATAATTTTCAATCTTTTTCCCTTTAAATTCAGTTGGAACATTAGGGATTCGCTAATATTCAACAACGAAAGGGGTAGCATATAGTTGAGACTGTTACACTTGAAATAACGTAACAAGCACACTTTGCATTCCGTGTCGATACTTGCAATTACTTCAATGGGGACTTGAGCATAAAATGGTTACTTGTTTTGCATGTATCATGTATACGTACTTGCTCATAATTGTGTTCAAAAGTATTACTATGTAGTTATAAGCTAATGCTTTCCATGTATCCAACAATTTTAAATCTTATAGAACAGATGGTAACTAATGAATAAATACATAGTTATTGCGGTCAAATGTATTATCCCCTTCTAGCTCACTGTGCCGACTCCTCATAACAGTGTTCCACACTGCACACTTATCCATGCCTTTGTCACATTAGCTTATAACTGTAGCTTCTGTAACAGGTGTATCTCATATGTTTTACGAGAAAACGAGGGACCCCTTATTTTTACTGTAAATAGGCAGAGTTTGCAGCTGCTCTAGATTTCAGGCGGTGAATTTTTGTGGTTAGCGAATAGGCAGGGTTTGCAGTCATCTATTTGAGCAGATACATTTTTTTTTGTCTGGATAATGTAGAGGCCATCATAAGCTTCCTGATACTGTGAATGCCATCAATCTAAGCTTGGCAATCTACTGGATGAGTAGTTCTAGGACAATAGAAAAACTGAAGAGTGAATTTTTGATATTGATGGGTTGGTCTAGCTCACCATGCTATTTGAGATTTTTATCATGTTTGTGCTCTTTCTATTGTATCCAATATCAATATTTTATTGTGTAGTCTGTTTTCATGGTAAAAATCCAATACTTGCTTTCTGAACAATGAAATGATGCTTGGTTTGCGAATGGTCTGTTTTGTGGATGACATCTTTTTTAGTACCTCTCGTTTTTGTCTTTGTTATCTGGTATGAAAGTTTCTAATGAACGAATTACAACTTTTCATCTTTCGCAGGTGGGAAAGAACTATTTGTGTCCTGAATGGAAGCAAGAGTTGATCACATTTTCTCAGTTTTTAGATAGGATCCAGTCCAATCAATGTAATAACTCCGGTACTACATATCTTGCTCAACATCCATTGTTTGATCAGGTATAGTATTCATTTTGTGCTTATCTTATATCTGGCATAATAAGTTATGCGCCATTAGAGGTGTTTATCTTAGACGTGTTTCCCATTAGAGGTGTTTATCTTAGACGTGTTTCACAGATACAAGAATTGCGGGAGGATATTGTTGTTCCTGACTACTGCTTTTCTGGTGGTGGGGAGCTCAGATCTCTTAATGCTTGGTTTGGTCCAGCGGGGACAGTCACACCATTACACCATGATCCGCACCATAACATTCTTGCTCAGGTATAGCAAACTCAATATGATGCTAAAAGCTGTTGCATTGATTATAGTAGTTTTGATCTTCCTGGAAACTTATCTTTGGTTCATTATTTGTCTTTGTTTACCGACTTAGTATCCGCCTTGCTCCATGCTTCAGTGTTTCATTTTATTCTTGAGCGTTGGGGGTTTTCTAAGTTTTCTTGCATAACGCGTTCCTTTCTGCTATTTTAGGTTGTTGGCAAGAAGTATATAAGGCTTTATTCTGCTTCAATAACAGATGATTTGTACCCCCACTCTGAATCCATGCTACACAATTCAAGTGAGGTACAGTATCTGTCGAATGTTTCAGTGTAAAAACGCTAATTTGCTTGAAGTCTTGTGACCAGCTTATGTCACCATATAATGTCTTAGTCTGCTAGAAACCTTAATGTGATAAAATGAGACAGATGCTTAGGTCAACTTGTAGTGCAATGGCTTAGAATTAAACTTAGGCCACCTTTTGGTTGCAATTTGATAGTAAAATTTTTCAGAACTTTGGATGCAATCAAAATATCTTGGTTTTGTTCTTGATATTTCCTACTGTGGAGATCATGTTCTCAGTATAAAAATACAAAAACTAATCTCCCAGAGACTTTTCTTTGCAGATTGATCTGGACGATTTCAACGAAAAAGAGTTCCCTAAGGCGCAAGATCTGGATTTTGTAGACTGCATCCTAGAGGAAGGAGAAATGCTTTATATACCCCCAAAATGGTGGCACTATGTGAAATCACTTACGCCAAGTTTTTCTGTTAGCTTTTGGTGGAGTGCACTGGATAACGACTAACATTTTTAATGGAACACAACAGTTCGCTTTTACTTGCACCTTTTTTTGTTTGGCTGTTCATTTCTTCTAGAGTAGCCTACTATATTGTATCACAGTATACTACATACTATGTGCTTATTATGTTAAAAGCATTTTGGACCCTTTCAGGGTCTAGAATTGGTTCTCTAATTGATTTGCTTAAACTTCCTTTGTCATCAAAACTTTGGACAGTTCAAAATGCTCGGATTTGCTTATTTTCTTGTGATTTTATAAAATTTCCCCACAGATTTTCTCATTGTGGGTTGCAACTTGCAAGTCTTAGAATGTTCGGAGAATTGGGCTATACCACTCATTTGGACGATCATAATCACAAGTCTCTGAAAATACAAACCCTCTTAACTTTACTGAACAGCATGATGTTTTTCTCTATAACAGTTATATCATCTGTCCTCTTCTTTCATATCAACTGCCGAAGCATTTGAGATCTTCAGAAGGAATTCAGTCTTCCTCAGAGCTGCTGCCAAAATAAGCTAGACACGGGTATTATTTGGTGTGGCTAGAAATATACCAGAGAAGAATGAAATATAGGATCAGGAAAGCCCTTCCTCTCTCTCAAGCCCATAAAGCAACAATTTTGTGATTTTAGGCTTTTAGCGGTGTTTCCTGTGTTTCTATTAGTACCTGGAAGAACGGAAGAACCTTTTGAAATGGCATTGTAGTGGTAACCGAATGTGTTGGTGATCAACTGAATCATTTTGCTCAAAACGTTGTTCTAGATATTGCGTACATCTGCATAGCATAATTGTGAAAACAAGGAATTAAAATGGTCATTTAATGTGTTCTCCAATGCAAGTTAGCAAGTTTTTTAGTGCAGCAATGGTGAAAAGATAACTTTTATAACGTTAACCTTCAAGACACTGGAAAGATTAATACTTGATCATTGAACATTACCAGTTTTTGTGTGTCTTGGCCTGTTAAAATCATGTTCATTAAACTTCATGTATATTCAATTCCCTATAAAATGAGGGGACTTTCTTTGTGATGTACAAGGAAACCAAAACAACCCCATTCTCTCCTAATTATTATTGGGGTGTTGATATGGTTGATCGACTGTACTTTTCATGTCACAGTTTAGAGCAGTAAACAGCGCGAGGATCGACAGTATAATGGAATAATCTTCACCTGCGCTTGTGGTCACTTTTGTCACAAGGTGAAAGATTCTTTCGTTGGTAACCTATTGAGCCCATCCACGATTGCTTTCCTAAATGCGTTGTTGTGAAAGATGAAAGATGATACGTGCCCGCCTCTAACCCATCTCACTTCTGAACCTGGCCAAGCCTTCTGAAGCTCTAATACTGAATAGTTTGGAATGTAGCCGTCATCCTTCAAGGGAGAGATGTCCATGCATTAGTGAAATGTAGGAAAAAAAAAAGAATATTTGCTTTTGGCAAGCAAATCTGGTTAAGTTACACGAACAAATAATGATAGTAGTGAATACTGTCTTCAAATGATTTAAGTGGACATTTGAGATATAGAACTCACAGTGGCGCCCACAAATATAGTGGCTTCGGGATTTTTGGGTATCGGAAATCGTGTCACATCAGTAAGTGATAATACAGTTCGCAGCCGTTCTCTTACTTCTTCAAGGGTCATTGCAGCTTGCTGCACTGCTAAATCTTCCCTTAGAGCGTCCCAAGCAGTTGCATGCTTTAATATCCCTTCACAGAAGGCAACCACTGCAGAGTGTGGAGAGAGAAATGGAAATGTGGCAACTGGTGTAGGGTGCAGAGATCCTACCATTGCAGCATGTACCCCCCCTGTAACATCATGGACAAATACAATTGTAAAAGCATGATTCGAAATGTAGGCTGTTTAAATCAGCAATGTTCATGTGTTATTTCAGAATGTCATGTTTCAGTCAAAATAAAATTTCATATCTTTGTTCGTGCAACTGTCTCCGATACACGTAAAGGAGAAGACATTGCAACATCTTTCCATGAATAGATACACAAGGGGCTTTGGTTATCCTTTGCCAATTGACCATGTGCAGAGTATTTACAGAACTCGAGGGTTATTTCTTACTGCCACCAACAAAAATAAGGCTAACAGAATGAGGGGGCAAAGTTCACTAACCCTAAAGCTCAATATGAGATCCTGTACCCTACTCACAGAAGAGTTCCAACTTTCGAATAATATCAGCACAAATTTAAACTTTTTACATGATTTCACGTGGTGTCATCTTACTTACCCATGCTAAGTCCACATACACCAGTCTTTCCAAACCCTTCTACAGCTTCTAACCAGTACAGCAGGCTGCGAGCTTCTTCAATGGTGACCCTTCCCAACATAAGCAAGTCACTTACACAGAGAAGCTTTGCCCCACGCTGCAAAATCGGACGTCTTTGCCCATAGTAAGGGCTGCAGCAGTATATACATTTCCAATTCAGAAACTCATTTAGGCCGCTTTCTATTGATTGTTTGAAGGCTGGCCAACTCATATGAAATTACCAAATAAAAAATGTAGACTTGACAGGTAGGCAAATCTAAGTTTCCCACCTTTCAAGTACCATGGTTGCTATGTTCTCCTTCAACAATGGGCCACCAAGACGCAACCTTCGATGAAAAGTATGGTCACCCGTGCCTACAAAAAGAAATTCAAACTATGTACTTGCGTTAAAAAGCTCCCACAAAGAAAAGATAACTGAGGCAACCCATCAAAACTCAAAGCCTATGTTTCAGAAGGTCTATGATTAACTCAATATATCAGGCAGTTTTAACCGAAATACATCAAAGCTTAGATGTGAAAGGGTGTGCCTCGTTTCCCTTATGTTATGAGGAATTAAAGAAGCGCATCATACCAAACAAGGATCGCCTTCATATATTTGTTCTTTGACCCTATACTATGAATTATTCAGCCCACAATAGTCAGCTTCAACAGATTTCACTTTTCACGACAAAAGGTTTCCTGTTACATTTTCTCTTGAAAGACGATTTAATCCATATTATGAAAACATATTATTTCCAATGAACTATTGCCTCCATTGTTCAATTTCATAGACACACCAAACACCGCAACCATGTCAATTCTAAAAACAAAGAGTCAAGCCTGTAGGTTACACACCATATCCAATTTTAGACAAGCGAACTGAATAAGAAAAATATGTAATCAAGTGGAGTGGAATCTAAAAATTAAGGAAATTAAGTTACCTGCAAGATGAACTACACAAGACATCTGATGTGGCGGAACTGATTTTGGCATAAGAAAAGCTACCCTAGCATTGTGACTCTCTGGAGGCAATGCATCAATCAACTGTTGATCACAAGGAGTTCTAAAAACACCTTCTCTAAGGCAAGCATTCTTTGTCTCCCAAATAGTTCTCCACATTGGTTGAATTAGTTTAGGTGGCCAATTTTGAGCAACAGCATCTGGGAAAAGTTGATTGATCATGGCTTCAAGTTGAACAAGTTGATTACCACCCCATCCTCTTGAAAAAAATGGTGTTGTCAATTTTGTTCGATGAACAAATGCACCATATATATGATCTATTACATGGTGAAGCATACCCAGATTCACACTAACCATTATTAACAATAACAAAAATAATCCACAAACTCAATAAAAATCTGAGATACCCAAGATCAAATTATTCACTCAATGAATGGCTTTCTTTAGAAAAAAAAAAAGAGTTCTGAGTTCTGATTCTAGCTCTATTAGGAGATTATTGATAACATAATCCAATTAGAAAATAGGTGAATAAATTGCTTGAAAATCAAGAAAAAAATAATCCCAATTTGGGCATTGCTTAAGCAGTGATGAGAAAATAAAACCAGGGAAAGAAACCCATGTAAGAAGCGACTGTAAGAACCTGAGAAGCTTCAATCGATAACCTCTATGAACAGAGAGTTTAATGCAGCAACGACCGTCGTTCAAATCAGATGGATTCGGTTTCGAAAGAATTTGACTAAGAACCCTATTAACGATGAGTTTTGACTAGTTAATTAGGAAACTGAAACAAAGAATTAAAGAATCGAAGGAGACCTACTATACTAATGAATAAGATTTGTTGGATTAGAGAGAGAGATGAAATTTAGGGATGTAAGAGTTTCAACCAAACTCCAATCGAAGCAGCAATGGGCGGTACAAAAAACTGCTTTGACACGTGGAAGTGGGGTCTTCCATGCTGTCTTCGAATTATATCCACTTTGGTCTGATTGTCTTGTCGTACGTGCCGATAAGATAGGAAGGATAGCGAGACGATAATATCCATGTCGGATGTTGCATCCGGTGTGAGCTAGCAAAATTTTCTCCAGTAATGATCAGCGCTGGGGTGTGCTGTGCCTGTGCTCCACCAAATAAGGGTTTTAATTGGATGGAAAACTAATAGCGCGTTTGGATATCAGAAACAAAAGTATTTCTGCTTTTGAACTTCTAGAAGTTACTTCTGAGAAATTGAAAAGTAAAAAAGTTAGTTTGGCAACTACCTAACTTATAAGCTGAAAAGTCGATAAGCAAGTTTGACAAATCAACAAAGTAAGAAGTCAAAATATCATTGTTATGGTAGTATCTATTAATTTTGAGTATGACAACAACAATTTTGGTACAAACATGCATTTAATTATGAAAAAAAAAAGGATTAATATATATATATATACCGAGCACGAAATCTTGATAATTAAGATTACGAAACTTAAAGAAATCTCCTACAGGTAATGGATCTTGGACATTGTCTAACATCGCTTCTATAGGATATGACTCGTTTACTGAGACCACTTGACATGAACTTCATTAGCATCTTCAAACAAAGGTAAGGGAGCTTGGACCTCATCTAACATCAGCTCTAGACCCCTTGGCATTTCCAGACAATGGTAATGGAGCTTGGCTTGAATTTGAAGCCATTATCTTGAGAACAAATTCGTAAAGACTTCCTAATACAAGTCATGTCGCCAACAAACAGCTTAGATAAAACTTCCCATTTACCACTTACCACCAAAGTGCAAAATCAATTCATCATAAACATCCATACCCATTATATAAATGATAGCTGTTGTAAAAAGCAGTGATTAACAACCCAAACATATCGTAAGAAAAAAAGATCCATTTTTTTCCCTGAACGCTCTAAAAACCCTAGCGCCGCTTGAACATCTTCTTCTCAGGTCTGCTCCTTTGGAGCGGATCTGAGCAGGAAAAACACTCTCCGATCAGTTACCTTCGCTCCTAATCTTTAAAAACCCATATCTCCAAACCCTTAAAAAAATATTAAAAAAATAAATCATGATTTCTTCTATGTTGATTAGCTAAACCTTTGGTTTGCCGGCCTGATGCGGCTAATTATTATTGCTTTGTCTAATCCAGATCACATAATACTTTCGTTTCAAGGATCTATATCTTCAGCTGCGATGTTGTGTTGTTTTGAGGATTGTTTCAGAAGAGAAGATGAGGTTTTTTCATCAACGATTTGGGTCAAATCTCATTTGTTTCAAAAGAGCTAAGTTTTCAATTCCTCTGAGATGTTTGCACATCCTATTGGTTAATTGGCGCTACAGGTCAGGTGTCGGATATTACATAACCTTTTATTCCCTAGTTGATCTATATATATTCAATCCTATTTTATTTCAATTCCTGTTTGATCCTAAATCCCATAATCGCCGACCTTTGCCTTAGATTTGTTACCTGTTTTTGTTTCATGTGTTAGCTACCTAGTCAATACCTAATCACCATGTATGGTGATATAGCAGTCTTCTCTCCAATTACCATGATAATTCCTTGAATCCGATTCTTGAAAGGCACATATTTCAATCTGTTTTTCTCACCAGTTAGGTCTGTGTGGTACACCTATTTTGTAGCAGTTTGGTTTGTTGTTGGTGAGTCCCTAAATTACCTTTGTAACTGTTTCGCTCTTATGTGTGCATTGACTATTCTAGTTTAGAAGTTTAGAGGGGGTATGTCTCTTTGAAGAATTGGGTTTTAATTCTTCTTGATTAGTTGGGTATGTTACCATGAATTAGTTAGAATTTTCTCTAAGGCAATCATTATGGATGCTCATTCGTGGCGCATCTTTGAGGACCAGAGCAATTTCTACATAATATGGATCTTAATTTGGTGGATATGATTCTTCTCATGAATTGAACACACAATGAGCCATGGATTTTGTTGACAATAGAAGCAATGGATGGCCAGCATCTCCGAGCCGGAAAAACCAACTTATAAGGAATTGGAAATCAATATGCCTAGGCTCGGTTGATATGCCACTAGGCCTTGGTATAGATGAAGATAATGAAGAAGATATATGCCTAGGTTCGATAACCCTACGACAACACACACTGCAGCTACTTTAACCTTAACCTGGATCGTTTCCTCTCAAGACATTTTAGTAGCAAAGCTCAGTTCAATCATTGGGCCAGCAGACTACCTTTATTTATTTGTGCTTTTTTTCTCTGTTAACAGTCCTTAGTGTATTGGTTTAAGAGTCTAGTTCAGTTAATAGTTTGTAGTAATTTGTAATACATGTTGTATCTTTTCAATTTAGTTACTTGATAGCAGTAGTTACTTTAATAGCTTTATCAGTTTAATATAGTCGAGTTTGTAATTCCTCGTGCATCACTATCAGTACTAATCCTTCGAGGGTAAAGTTTGGGTACTACTTCAAGACACAATCAAAGCTAAAGACTCATTGTTAAGTCATGGATCAAGCCGAAAAACAAAGGAGTAAGATATCACTCGGGCAGTTCTCCGCAGCCACAAGATACAAGGGCCTGATTAGAAACTTCAATCAATTGCATCGAACACTTATACGTACACTATCGTGTCTATCAAAAGTACAACTTTTCTTGTGGAAAGCACTAACCGAAGGCCTTTCGACCTTCGACTCCACCGTTCCCTCCCGATGCGACTTCGATTCGAAGACTGCTACTCTGCTAAAATATTATGTTGATGCAGATTCATGTCTTACCAATTTAATTGTATTCGATGGTTTTTGGGGTATTTTATATCCTCGTGTAATAGACTCTTAGTAGTTTAATAATATTCATGATTCAAAAAAAAAAATCGTAAGAAGCTTTCAGAACAAGCTGCATAAGACCGACACCAAAAAAATTGCACTCTAAGATCCACAACATTGTGTACCGACTAACTTCGAATAGGCAAACTACTGATCTAACACAAGTTTACATTTATATCAAACTCGGGATCACACTATGATTTTACGGTAGTATCTGCCCAAAGCAAAGTAAAACAATCAACACCATAATTAGCAAAGAAAAATGGTCAAACTGTGACAAGCTAGTGTAAGACAGCACTCAAGGCACATAAACAGGATAATAAAATGCATCAATTAGGTCTACCAAATTAATCTCGTACAAAGAGACTTTTACAAAGCTAACAGCCTAGTGCGCAAAGAGTAGCAAACTCTAGTTTGGTTATAAGTATCTGATGCTTTTATGGGCACAACCATTATCGGCATATATGTGAGCACACACACAAACAAACTAAAAGGATGAGAAAATGGAAATCGACCCACATCTACTTACATGAGAAATATAGTAATATAGCAAAAATGCCAGGAAATACCCCGCAACCAGCAGCTGCAACAATCCAGGATGATAATCCACCTCCCATAATTCTAAACGGATTGTGACTGCAGAAGAAGAAAATGACAGTTGAAGAACCAGTAATCTACATATCATGATGACCAGTCATTATTCACTATAATTAAAAGTCACAAGTGCACCAAATTTCTTACTATCTATTTTACAATGCTAATCAAAACATTTTGGAGATGCAGGGTGTCATTTTACAATGCTAATCACTCTCTAGAACACTATCCTTCTACAAGCTCATATATTGATGCAAACTAATCGAAACCAAACAAAAAATTGACTAGAAAGACCTAACCAAGACACTATCTGTGCAACAAAAACTTACAAAAAGCTAGAGACTACAAACCAAGTTAAAAGGATACACCTTTCTGTTATTTGTTAAATGAGGTTAGATTCAAAATTCTCCAGAATTCAGCATGTGTACATATCAGTTAACCCCAATTTGATTTCTATTTTTTTGATGTCATGAAAGAGTAATCAAGAAAAAATATCAGAAATTCTATAACGAAGAGAAAGTAAAAAAGACATGAAATGGCATACATTAGTAACAAAAGTTTAATGGTAATTAGATCTAAATAAACTAAGTAACATCTGCTAACAGAAGAAAAAAACACAAATTGTATAAGAGGTATAAGAGATTTGGTACTTATGGTAATATAATAACTAATTAGGAGAAAAAAAATCAAGTACAAAAATTTCATTAATTTGTTTTTTTAATCATCATCTAACCTTTTAATGGTGTTTAATCCTCTGTAATCCGTATATCTTCTTCTCACACTGATCCGAGTCAGGAGAATTAGCATTTGAAAAATTAAAGAAGGAGAATTCATGGACAATTTTATATGAATATATCGTCTTATGAGATTTGGCTCTTTTTTTTTAAAAAAAAAAAGAGTCCAAACAACAATGAATTTGAAGTCGGTAGTTCTTTTATGAAACTGGACATTCCTATGAAAAATGAACATATTCCATAACGTATATCACGATCATCTACCAGTTTCAAAACTATCACTTGATTTTAATTGTTAATCTTCAACAGTTGATCTTAACAGTCCACATAGAAGGGCATTTCCATAATGTATTCATCCATGGATCTTGAGAGTGTTTGCACTTAGAAAAATATTTTACTTTCAGAGTTTGAGCCCATAAGGCATCAAGATAAGCCAAAAGGTTTCGTTCTAGCCTTCCAAGCTCAGTTGTGTTGTTAGTTTCGAAGTCTCGGAAACTTAAACTCGTTGAGTTTGTAGGTTTACATAGAAAAGACCAAGCTTTGAAATAAAATCCTTTTTTTCTACCTTCCTTATTTTCATACCAGAAATCTATTTGAAGGGAAATGATTTGGTTGGTAATTTGTCTAAGAATCTTGTATGACTATGTTCAGCCTTGTATGAGTGATACTCCGCTCAGCTTCCTATGGAGTACTATTTAACGGTTTAGAATTGGTTCATCTGACTTTCAAGAACTATGTGATTGATCAAGAACACTCAATCACTAATCATGGGTTTAACGGTTCTACCAAAACAAGTTTCGGTTCTACCTCCATGTGAGTATTGTGCATAGTCACACTAGCTTTCCAAAATTCGGCTGACTAGGTACTAGGATCGGTTCCCCACATATATATGGTATCAAACTTGAATGTGTTGCACATGTCCATAGGATCGGTTCCCCTTTGCCTAAAAACGTGTTTTCACATGTCCATAGGATCGGTTCCCCTTTCTGCTAAAACATGCTGCACCTCATACAAGGATCGATTCCCCTTTGTGATGTGCTGCACCTCTTACTAGGATCGGTTCCCCTTTACCCAGAGTCAGTCTTACACAAAATCACAAACTCGATCATACCATCTCAGGTGATTACTTAAGATCGGTTTCACTAATAAAAGTCATACCAATACAAAAGTCAGGCCTTTGTGAATAGTTTTACCAAGAACACAAACAAGTCATGTGCGGTTATACTAATCACACATATTGGTTGTTCACAAGAAATGCAATGAATAACAATACCAATAATGCCCGGCGATTTCCTTTTCGATTCACAAGACAAGTTCATGAATTTACTTCCTTAAAACACATGTAAAACATTGTTTCCTAGGATGAAATCCTCACCTCATCCCATACATAATCACAATAGAATTTAAACGATTATGTCGATGTCTTATCAACAAAGTTTAATGGTTAAGCAATAAACCTCGTATTGTATTCCTTAATACTATGTCAAATTAGAGTGTTCATGCTTCGCAGTTTTGTTTTCAATATGCACGACTTGAAAGATACGTTAGGGAATGAAACAGTTCAAGTCAAATATCACTAACCTCAAGTGTAAGGATGATGTTTTCATTGTAGCTTCTTACTTCTTCACTTCTTCAAGTCTTCGCAATACTTGTAATGTCTCATATCCTAATACTTTCAAGCTAACCTATACGAAGTTGACTCTAGTACATAATCAAGCAACTCTTAAAATGAGTTTTGATTCACTAAAATATGACAACCAAACTTGGCATACCAACGCTTGGTGGGTTCAACCGAGCTATGCTCTAACAATCTCCCCTTTGTCAATTTTAGTGACAAAACTCTTACATCATATGGATAAACAAATTACAAGTTCATTACACATACGCTTGATTCCTGATTCAACAGCACAATAACCTGTATACATTCAATCCTTAAATGCCGTTGTTGACATTATGATAACAAAGAATATTACTCCCCCTAAAGGTAAGATAGGTAGATTTTATCAATCCGCACGTCTTTGTTATTCCTTTGTAATGATATGTTACTCCCCTTTAGTCTATGCTTTCACTCTTTCGTTAGATAAACGTTTAAGCACCAATGTCCTTTTCCTTAGTGATACCAATAAATATAAAATCAATGCCAATATCACTTGTTTACTCCATATATTTCTCCCCCTTTTTGTCACAAAATGACAAAGAAACGAAAAAATAAAGGACAAACCGAAAAGAATCTTACAAATCTCAAAATAGACTTGCAACCTATAGAGTTTAGTACGAGGGTTCCACACACCATTTTTGATAACCAATATCAAAACCGAAACTACAAAGTAATTTTGTTTTGATATGTTATCAAGGAAATAATTGCCCGAAGCAATTTTCCCTAATAGTTTAGCAAACCAAAAATCAACTAAGTACCTTAGTCCCTTTGCTAAACCGATTGTACAAATACAATCGCTTGTTCGATAAGACCAAAATAAAAATAACTTTATTTTTCTCATCAGGTTCTAATTATCCATATAACTTAGACCTTTCAGTTTTAAACAAGACAAGTACTAGGTTAGTTAACTAGCATTTCTTGTTAAGGCATTCGATTATACTTGAATAACCGAAACCTCCACTTTGATAAGTCTAACTAAGATCATAATTAACTTAGTTTCTCTTATCCGGAATCGAAATGGACTAAACACTTCATCCCGTAAACCTTTTCTTTCGTTAAGCCATAAACAATTCATACAAACCAAATAAATCAACTTGCATAATTATTCATCTCAACCGGAAGCAATTGAAACAACATAGACATTAAAGCACCGCAATTGCACCGAAATTTTGTAAGCCTAGACGATTGATACCACACAATAAAGCAAGATAACAATAGTTTTTCTTAACCGGAACCAATTGAATCACACACACATCCATACACACATAATGGAATAAAACATCAATTGTACCGAAATTTTGTTAAGCAAAAGCAATAAATATATGAAATAAAATCAGGCTTTTCTTAAATAAGGAAAACAATTAACTAACAACATTGTTACCTCAAATTTCGCATCCTCTTCTCCAATATGTTTGCATCTTCTTCCAGGGATAATTGATATCGAAATATCATTATGTTGTCATCCTTATGCAAAACAAAAGAATAACAACAACCAACCTTTATCAGGGAAAGGTTGAAAACCGGTTTTTAACTATTGCAAGCAAAAGTTGAAAACCCTCGAAACACATATGCTTTTATGCTAAACCAAAACCGATTCAACATATTATGACTTTTTCACATATTGTTTCTATCAGGACCCCTCATGATCCTTTGATAAAGCCTACCAACTTGGGCTAGAACTTAATCCTGCCAAATCAAAAAGTCAACCAGACCATAAGGGTTCACAACATTATGAGATCGAATATCAACGTAACAAAACCGAAATCAAACATCCCATAAACATACATAGCAATAATAAAGCATTCAAGCACAGGCTATGTAAATCAAAAACTATCACAAGAAAAATTATAAATCAAATAATTTTATTCATAATAGACCAAATACAATCATTGAAAGAAATAAAAAATTGATGTATATTTTCCTGGATTAAGTATTACAGCATATAACGTAATCTCTAGTGGTGCTCCCATTATTTACCGACGATTCCTCGGTGTTTTGATTCTTGAGTCTTCTTTTCTCTTTCAGATGATTGAGTCTTTGTTTCCGAAGATTCAATTCCACAATCGATTTCAAGAGGTTTGACTCGAGCAATTTTTCATTCACCACTGCAGTTTCCAAAAGATCACGAGCGACTTCAAAATCTCCCATTAACATAAGCATAAGCTCAAAAGAAATATGATTCTTTTTATGTTCGTTTGAGAAGTAGCATTTGAACTCAACTGGAAAGGTTTCAAGTTTTCGAAGTTGAGATTCAATGTCAATAGTATGTTCACCCATCTTTTACCGTGGACAGAAGAAGGATCGGTCCTATATATGGTTTATATAATAATCCAAACTTGGTTACCAAGATTGAAATACCTAATCACGGTATTTTTTATTTGTGAAAATATAAACTTTTGGAAACATCATGGAGTTTTTCCGAACCAGTATATCCTAGGAGTTCTGAAAATATTTTTCCCAACTTTTCTCATGGACTTTCCAAAGATCGAAAGTATTTTTCTAAAAATAGAAGAGATATTCCAAGTATAGAAAAATACTTTAGATATTCAAGAGTATAATATTATACATTCTTCATATTCTTGTGCTCTTTTAAAGAATTTCCCTTTATATTTGAATTGAGCACATCTAGGGAAATTCCAAAGACCAACATCAGTTGTTGGAGTGAGCTAGTGATAGCTCAGAATTTATGGAACATGATCCATCATGATATTTTTGAATATCTATCATTTTGGGATTCTTCCAAGAGTAAACTTCTTTCAATGTGTCACAGCTGGAGTAATCTGATTTAACATAATGATCAGTTCGATGATCAAAATCATAAGCGTGACATGAAGTTTTTTGAGTTGCGAAAAAACCAGAACTCTTATATCGACCCAGGAATTCCTTGGAATATGACATCATCGTTTGATGAGATTGTTTCCTGGATTCTATTTTAGACAATTGATCAACAACAAAGCAGCATGATCTGAAATCATTTGTTTTTGTATACATGAGTTGTTCTTTTTCTTTGTTTGAGAGATAATCATCGTCAGACGATCTTGACCGGATACTAGTCAAATGATTATCCCTTAAAACACATTTATCTTGATTTTTGTGAGTGGTTAGACTATTAGAATCACGACGTTGTATATTAGTTAAGAGATTCTGGGGATTAGAATCACATATCCTTGTTTTAACTGATATAACCTTTTTGGCTTGAACAAAATCAAGTCCATTAGATTCTCATGAATCAATGATTCTCTGACGATCTTCTCGGCAGGTGGATTCATTATCCTTTAGATTATATTTTTCAGCAAGCTTTATGAAAAATTTAATCTCATTACTATCTTCAGAATCTGACTTGTTTGTCACAAGCATTTTTTTTCGTATTAACTCATCATGGTTAATATTTCCTGAGATGTGTTCCACTAGAGAACTAATAAAGTGATCTTTGAATTTGTTTATCAGGTTTTGAAAACAAACATCCTTTCTGAAGTATATCATCTTCTTGCTCTACGTTAACTGAATCAGACATATATTCAATTTCTTATAGGTTGGATCGCACCAAGCACATATTTTTAGATCTTTTAGTGTTTGCCCGCTCTAATACCAATTGAAAAGGCGAGGGTACCCAAATATACCTCAAGCTAAAACTTTTCCTACCTATAAGTCCTTTCTCCGAAAGTGATTGTCTATGGACTGAGTCGAGACAATACAACTAATCGGTTCATACTTCGTATAATCGTCTATGGATACGAGATCAAGACAATACAACAACGAAGTATGTTTACTTGATAAGAGGTTCGGACTTAACCAAACACAATAGGATTGCTATCAAGTAAAATAGGAATTAACGTTTGTGTAATTTACTTTAAATTATAATAACAAACAATTATAATTGCGGAAAATAAAAGTAAATGACAGAGCAATATTTTGTTAACGAGGAATCCGCAAATGTTGAAAAACCCCGGGGCCTTTTCCAGAATTGAATACTCTCAGGATTAAGCCGTTATACAAAATCAAACCAACTTCGTATAGTTGAGACAAAGCAACTAAACCTATAGTTCACCTAGTTCCGTTTGTATTCCCACGCCTCCAACTTATGAATAAGTCAAGTACTTGGAATAATTCGTTTGGTTCGTATTCCAAACAGTAAAGGAACAACAAATCTGTTTGGTAGCAACTCTCTTCAACCAAGTGATGTGAGTTCGACAAAGGCTTTTCTGTTTATCTCAATAAACTCCTTCGTCAGGTTCTTAGATCTATCTTATTCTCAACTACCAAAGGTAATTGTTAAGATTTTGCAATCAATACTTTTAATCACAAAGAATTATATTGATGCCGATCTACACAACTAATCAATCTAATCCATCACAAGGATAAACCGATTATAGTTGGATCCTCTATACCGAAACAAGTATTGTGCACACCAAAGATTATGAACCCCAAATCAGAAATCTTAAATATCTCCTTTGTCTTCAAATCTTCTTAGATCTTCAATAAACGCCTACACACAACAACTTGAATCTCTTGTGATCAATCACGCACAGAACGGAGTCTGTTTACAATGGATTATCACAAGACGTCTTTAGATCTACAAACAGTCTAAAGATCCCTGTCGAAACTTCGATCTAGTTTGAGTGAATCTTATATCAGAAGAGAAGATTCTCAAGCATAAACAAACTAGGTGCAATCAAAGTTCAACCACCGTTAGTCAATCAAATCAATCGAAAACACAAGATAAACCGCAATTATCCAGTTTCCCACCAACGGTACTAATAGAGCTTCTCAATCCCAAAGAAGACTTTAAACTGAGCGGCCGTAAGAGATTTCGCCTAATTAGGTTACTCTCCTCTCCGAATAGGCGGCTTCACAGTAACAACACAACCGAGGAAGTTTGTTGTCACGAAGGATTAGTTTGCTAGAAATGCAAACTTCAAGTATTTATAGACAAGGAAGTTTGGACACCAAGGAATTTCCAAAAACGAAAATATTCTCAAGATATGCAATATATTCCAAATTCGGTTTCCATAATTCCTGGAAATGCTCTGTCCAAAATATTGACCGAAAATCTCTTTGGAAAATCTCTAACTAGCAAATGCACATTACTAATTCTCATTTTCCTAAAATAAAATTAAAAACCTTAAAGAAAATATTCTTAACTTATTTATGTTTCGATCCTGGGATTCTCATCCTTTAGCTATTAAGGAATAACTTTGAACAATTAAAGATAAACATTACTGCATCACCTAAAACTAGATCTAGAGCTCAACCAAAAATCCATTAATGGAGATTCTAAATGTAATACCAATGTAACCTCAACAATCATAGTGAAGAACCAGGGATGTAGATCACATTGATCGAACCATTTAAAAATCCTCGTGTCTATTTATATTTTTAGCATTTATATTGATAATTAGGTGATAAAGAGGATTAGATCTATAGAAATTATTAAGGGGTGTGTTGTAGGATTTCCTGCAACTACATTTTGGCGCTAGAAAAAAGGAGAGAGTAAAGGATTTTATCCTACCTGCAACAAATCTTACCAGATCTACAAGATTCAGAGGAAAAAACCAAAGTTTAAGTGGAAGATTTTGATGTTCAGGAGAAGAAGGCAAATGTGAAAGAAATAAAGGAAGGGCGAAGATAAGGATAAGAGGCAAGGCGCTGCGGCTTCTATCGCAAACGAGTTCTAGCACAGATGGTTCAAGCTAGAGAATAACAAGCAATAGGTCACGGGTTCGATTCCTTATTAGAGCGGAATTCTTCGCATATTTTTGATTAAATTCCAAGGGAGAATAACAGAACAAGAGAGAAACGTTGTGAGTTTACCTCGCATAAAGGTGCTTGAACAGTTGGTCAAGAGGGCAGGATGTGCATTCGTGGTCGCGCGTTCGAATCTTGCCTCCCACTTATTTTTTACCGCATATATATTCGCTGCAAGAGCGAAGATAATAACATTACTTATGCGTTGTTTCTTTTGTTCACAAACCAGAGGCAGTACAGATGGTTAAAGGCGAAGTTAATGAGTTCATTGTCTCGCGTTCAAATCCCAACACATGCGTATTTTTTCGCGTATTCATATTTGAAGAGCTAAGGGCGAAGATGAGATGAAGATGTGCGGTCTTTGATTATTTCGCACCGAAGAGAGTCAGCACAGTTAAGGGCGTGCGGCATTTATACTTCTTTGTTGTGCGACATTTATACATTTCAAGAATGCGACATTATCTTGTTCAAAGGGGAAAATCATGTGATAGCTTGATTTCTTCTTTTGCTTTTTCTTTATTACTTTTGTTGGGTGGTTAATTATGTTTCAACAAGAAAACCATATACTTTATGCAATGTATTTCTCGCGCGAGATTGACAACAACAGCAAATCACATGAAAGCTAAGTACCAATTTCCTTGAACATTTTACTTACATCAAATAAAAAGTTTTTGATTTGATTTACCAACGCGATACAATCGCACAATTACAAAGATTTCACAATTTATTAAAATTTCTCTTGAATATTTACTTTGCTTGAAATGATATGGTATTTAACATGGAGAGTAGTAGGTGGCAAAATAAGACCTCACAACAGGCTAGTGAGACCTTTACAAAGGCTGCATAAGACCTCATTAGGATCATTTCCATGGAAGATATTTATCAAATGAGACGAAATAAGTCATACAAAGGAAATCAAAACAAACAAAAACGATTTGAACTTGCACATAAACGAATTTTTTTGACAAAAGAAATGTTGAATACTAATCTAAATTCTTATTTGCATTACAGCACGACATGGGCAGAGAACATGGAGTAATAGTTTCGCATGATTAGTTTGCAATACTTCTTATTCGCGTTCAAGGACGGACACTTCTATACTTCTTCAAGGATACTTCATACTTCGCATACTTCAAGAAATGATATTTCATATATACTTCTCAAAGCTTCGGAACTTCACAAAAGAATAGAGGCAAGCACGTACTTTTCAAGTCCAGTATTCTCTCGCGTAGTTCCTCCAACAACTACAACAAGGCGGATTTTTTCTTAAAGTTCGCTCTTCAAGCAATATTCAAGAAAAAATAAGCAAAATGTAGGGGCAAAATATCGCACAACATATCAAGTGTGCGTCATTTGTACAAGGCTGTGCGTCAATATCAACATCAAGAGCGTGAGGCAATAGTAGCACGAGAATAAGACAATATTAGGCTATTAGCTGTACTCCACTACATGTTAGCTGTCATCCACTATGTAAACACCTATATAAAGAGAAAGGCAGTAGAGAGAAAAGGAGGAAACATTTTTGTAAAAGAGAGAGACACACATTTTTGTAACATGGCTGAATTGGGGGCCCTGGAAAATAATTGGGGCCCCCTAGCTACAGGACAAAAAAAGGTCATGAAATAGTAATTGGGGGTTATCCCTTATCCCTATTTTTAGTGGTAATTAGTAATTAAGTTAAGTTAATTAATTGGTAATTAAATTAGTTAGATTAAAATCAGATTTAAGGATATAATTTTGATAATAGAAAATTTGTGTTTTTGTGTTGGATAGAGAGGAAGAAAGTGAGTTTTGGGGAAAAATTTAGGTTATTTGAAATGAGTGATTGTAGTGGAGGAAATGATGTAGGTGAAGATTCAAACAACATACATGATTGTGTTGATGGTGAGATTGTGTCATCTAATCCTATGGATTGGATGTTTGAGGAAGAGATGTTAATAGAGGAAGCTTTGATAATTGTTGCAAATGAAGATCCTTTTGCTCAAAATGAAGGAACCAATACTCAAAATGAAGAACCCAAAGCTCTAAACAATCAGGTAACTTCCTATCCTCTTCAAATCGCATGAATGGTGCTCCAAGTTGTCGATTCATGGTCATTATGCAGCAACTCAGTGTGAGAGTCGTTAGGTCGGGAGTTTATTAAACTGACGACCCTTAAGAGTCGTTAGTTATTTGTCACAGAAATAAACGACTCTAATCTGCAGTATGAAAAATCGTCATTCAGTTTTGAATAAATGGACGACTCTAATGTGCAGTTATGAAAAATCGTCATTCATTTTATCATTTTGTCAAAAGGGTCGTTATCATTTTGTCAAATAAGAAAGTGTCGTTAGACCATACTTTGTCGTTAAAGCATTAATTGGATTTGTTTCACTCATCTTTCATAAGAACCATTTTGGATACAAAAACGCACTTAAAAGAAAGACCTTATCAACTCATGAATGTATGTATGTATCCATAATTTATTTCATTTGCTTTACCCGTACTTAGTGTTTCGTAACGTGAAAAGTGTATGTACATATATAGATAGAATAGATAGAGATCATCACTACTATAACTAGAATTACTTCACTTACTCCTCCTCCTTTAAGAAACATTAAGTAAACTGAAAAATGAACGCGGTTTCTGAATTTCGTTGGTCTCTCACTCATTTTTGTCGTTAACATTTTTCTTTATACATGAACGATCCTTTATCATTTTTGTCATTTATTGGACAAATAAATAAGAGTCGTTAACATTTTTCTTTATACATGAACGACTCGTTATCATTTTTGTCATTTAGTGGACGAATAATAAGAGTCGTTAACATTTTTTTTATACATAAACGACTCAACCAAATAGTCGTCATCGTCTATGGAATTAAGAAGACGACCCTTCCATTTATTTGGTCAGATAGGTAGTTTTTGGTCTTATAGAGTCGTCAGTGTATAAAAAGGGGTCGTTATAGTAGGATCGTCAATTGATTCTATAATATATCGACGACTTTATTCTGGGAAAAAATCTTAAACCCAGAAAAAGGATTGTTATCTCATACACCTTAGACATCAACGATTTTTCATTAAAAAAAACATGCAGATAAAAAGTCGTTAGGGTATAAACCTATCGATATGACGACCCTATAACTGTAACTGCATTTTTTCGGTTGGAAAACCTAATTTCGAAAGTAACCCATCAAATTAAACTCAAACAGGAATTAAATTAGGGGGTTTTATTTTCGAATCGAAGATTACGACGATGAAATCAATTGAAGAATTTTTTTATAGTTTTGGAACCCCCTATGAATTTTGGTGTGGGTATAAATTGGTCAGGGCCCCTAATTATTTTATGGGGCCCCCAATTCAGCGGTGTTTTGTAAAGAGAGGTCGACCTTATCTTTAGTATTCATCTTCTTCCTCCATCACCTAAAACTAGATCTAGAGCTCAACCAAAAACTCATTAATGGAGATTCTAAATGTAATACCAATGTAACCTCAACAATCATAGTGAAGAACCATGGATGTAGATCACATTGATCGAACTATGTAAAAATCCTTGTGTCTATTTATAATTTTAGCATTTATATTGATAAGGTGATAAAGAGGATTAGATCTATAAAAATTATTATAAGGGTGTGTTGTAGGATTTCCTACACATACAACTAGAAAAGCACGTGAAAATGTAAAAGCAGATTTTCTAAAAAAAAATCGAAAATTTGTTTGTGCAGTGTTAGAGAATAATACAGTGCACTCCAGGCTTGTAAAGAACAAATGATGGAGACACATCCAGCCGGTCACTTAGTGCCTTATGTGTAATCCAGAAAGAGACCTCACCTTCTACATAAAACAACACATCTATACTTACAAAACCAGTCTTCTTCCTTTTTTAACAACTCATGAGCGGTAACAAAACGGATCTTATTCCCAAAAGAAGGATACAGATCCACAAAAGTCCATACACAAGTTTGTAGCCGCAACATTACTAAATAAATTGCAAGTTAAGACGGCAAAATAACCTGGCTTGATTGGGGTATACCCAATTTCAAGGGGACATGGTGTGTCATTATTAAAAAGGGTGATTTTACTTTAATACCCTTGAACTAATTAAATCTTAAACTAAACCCATTTCTTAATTTCATTAACCCTAAAATTAAGAAATTAAACAACTCTTAATCTTCTCTTCTTCTTCTTCATCTTCCATCAACCAAAGCCATATAAAAATCTTCAACTTTGATTTTACAAAAAAGTTGTTGACTCTAAATAAATGCAAGTTAAGACGGCAAAATAAACTTGATTGTATTTTCAAGGGGACATGGTGTGTCATTATTAAAAAAGGTGATTTTACTTTAATACCCTTGAACTAATTAAATCTTAAACTAAACCCATTTCTTAATTTCATTAACCCTAAAATTAAAAAAATTAAACAACTCTTAATCTTCTCTTCTTCTTCTTCATCTTCATCTTCCATCAACCAAAGCCATATAAAAATCTTCAACTTTGATTTTACAAAAAAGTTGTTGACTCTACCGGCGAAAAGAAGACTATAAATGATGCTTATACTCAAACCCATCATTGTGTTGTGTGATTTGATTGTTATATTAGGTTAGAAATCAAAAATTATGATTTCTGTGTTTTTGGTCGGCAAGGTCGTAACATGCATATCTTGCCGACTTTTCATAATGACCATGGCGCGTGATCGTAAATTTTTTTTCAACAAATGACAAGGTATTTTTTGAAGACCTTGCCGGCCAAATATAGCCGGCAGGGTAATTTCAACAGCCGGCGTGGTATTTTTCAACAGCCGGCGGGTTTTGTTTTTTTTGTAGACCTTGCCGGCTAATATTTTTCAATAGCCATCTCCTGTGTGTCAAAAAAAAATAAAGTTGGCATGGTCTTCATTTAAA
This sequence comes from Papaver armeniacum, assembly GCA_023531295.1. Classification (NCBI taxonomy): domain Eukaryota; kingdom Viridiplantae; phylum Streptophyta; class Magnoliopsida; order Ranunculales; family Papaveraceae; genus Papaver; species Papaver armeniacum. Next base: position 74,218 of record JAJJWW010012771.1, read on the forward strand.
TACCTTGTCGGCCAAATATAGCCGGCAGGGTATTTTCAACAGCCGGCGTGGTATTTTTCAACAGCCGGCGGGGTTTTTTTTTGTAGACCTTGCCGACTAATATTTTTCAATAGCCATCTCCTGTGTGTCAAAAAAAAAATAAAGTCGGCATGTTCTTCATTTAAATACCTTACCGGCCAAATACAGTCGGCATGTTCTTCATTCGTCGACCTTGCCGACTTTGCATACTTTCAGAACTGAAAGTGTTGATTTCTTCTTTGATTTTGAGTATGATTTCATACAACAGATTTGCAATCCCCTTTTTAGAAGTGTTTTGGTTGTGTGCTTCATTTTCGTAGCAAGAGATATTCTCAAAAAAAAAAAAATCATCAAAAATCATCCCACAAAAGTTCAATCAAAAACAAAATTTCATAACTTAAATTCATAAGTTTTAATCTATTCAAACAATTTAAACTTAATTAATTAATCTAATCAAAATTTTAATGTTAATTAAACGAGGGCGATTTTGCCATTTTGAAAATATTTGGTTAAGGGGTGACCTTTTTTACTTCAAAATGACCATATTTTGTCTCATTTGGTATACCCCAATTAATCTAGGTATACCCCAATCAAGCCAGGCAAACTAAGTATCTATATTTGCTATAGAATAACATTTTCTTTTTTGAAGCATAAAATAACATCTATTGTACCCGTAGAAAATTACTCAAATAGCAGATATGTTGCGTACCATTTGATAAACAATGGGTTGTGAATGTACATAAAAAATTACTTGGAAAAATGATTAAATTTCCGAAGCTAAATAGAGTTAAGTTGGATGTCGTTTTATCTCCCCTCCTTTAAAACACTAAGTCATATGAGCTCTCACGTCGCACGGTGAGTGTGACACCCCTCTCAAATTAAATTAGATAAAAGCTTTCACACAAAACAATTTTGGAGAGGACAAGTGGCAGGACTCTATTAGTCGAGATATTAAAACCTAAATTACACTCCGTTCACACCCAATATTTAACCGGCCGTTAGTAACACCATTACCAAAAACGTGGGTGTACAATACTTATGTGAGGATTTGACCAAATAATTTGTTACACTTGGTTTACACCAAATACTTAACTGGACGTCAGTTAGGTAGACAATACAGCCGTGAAAAAGTAAACCTAATTTCTGAAAAATAATTAATCCTAACTCAAGTTTTTTTTACGGCACACAGACTCTCTTCTCCACCACCTTCCTCTTCGAGAAGTTTAACAGAAGATCGTTGTTGCTCTCTCCGTTCAGATTAAATATGAACTCTCTCAAACCCTATGTCTCTTCTGGTCTTTCCTCTTTCTTTTCCTTTTTTTCTCCCTTTTATCTTTCCGGAACCCTAATCTTCCCCTGCAGTTGGGTTATCTTATCCAATTGACTAACTCTTCTGTTTTGTTTGTTTTGCAATCTTTGCAACAAATCAATTAGGGTACCGATTATAATCGCTTAACAACCGATTTTTTTTTACTCAATGCAGGTGATAGTCCCACATAGCTCTTCGCTTCTATCTTTTTTTGCAGGTTGGTGTCTCCGTCTTCTTTTCTGATGCCTACCGTAAGTGATAGCCTTTATTAGGGTTTTGTTATTTGATGATCTCTATCTTTAAGGTTTATTATAAGTTATATGGGCTTCAAATGGTTAGGTTCTGTGTTCTGTTGAATATTCTACCTTTCTTAGATTTTAATATCTTTGATTTTTATTTATTCTCTCATTGTTTTTAGATTTTAATATCTTCTTTTAATGATATAGATTGATGTACTGATCACTAGGGTTGTAGATATTTCAAATTTGTACCTTTGTTATATTTGATAGGTGAATCTAAAGCGGCTAATAGTCTTACAAAAGCAATCTTCCCTCCCACATGTTGATGTACGTTGCATGTGTGTTGCCGTAGGGTTTCAACCAATACTGGGTATAGAGTATACACCTTACAATCCACGCAGATGACGTCTTGAGGGAGTACTCTGAGAGGGAAGCAACTAGTCAGGTATATTCTTTTTCACGACCTTCTAAGTTTTGATGCGAGCTGAAGCCATTGTACAACAAAAAAATACATTTCTACTTTAAAGTTCTTTCGTGTTGGTCCATTAATCATGTTTAACAATCTGGACAATCAAAATAAGTGCAGAGAGGGACTTAAAAAGTCGTCTTTACTAATAACATTTTGGCATGCGAAATCGGAATTGTGGATAATTTTTTCTTCCCCGGCAAAGCTCTCGACAAAAAGAGCATAATTATTTTACAAAAGTAAAACGAAACAGAGCAACGTGAGTGGGACATAAACCAGGACATCCAACAGAGAAACACTTAAAACATATTCGTCTAAATTTTTGGTGATTTGAAATTGTTTTCTCTTAACTTCAATGCTTGATGTTCCTAACTCTTTATTTTATTTCAATTGTTTGTGCTTTATTTTATTTCAATTGTTTGTGCATATTGGCATGGCTCCAGATAAGATGGATAAACACCCACCAAGATCATATGGGACGTCCCATGGGGAGACCTAATGTCATTGAAGCTTGCCAAGGCAGGCTACTCCAAACCCTCTCACTTGATTCTCCATCTTAAAAATTTGTTAGGCTCATCAAGTGCAGCGTTGAAGAAACATATGAGGAAGAACCTCAAGCTGCTCGAATCTGTTCTGTCATACGTAAAGTGTGGAAAAGATACCAGGCAGACATGAGATGTGTTACTTTAAAGGTATGTAACTTAACCTAACTGAACATGAATTTGTTACTTTAAAGCTGCTCCATCTCAGATGTCTCCAACTTAACCTAACTAAAAATGCTAATTCAGGTCTTCTAATTTCCATGGGCAGGTTACTTCAAGTCAGAGACATGCCTATTTCTCTTGGGAGGAAGAAGATGGGAGAGACTCTCGAAACCAGACACTACTGGTGGTAACTCTGGTGATAAAAGATTCATAAAGCATACTATTAATTTTCAAAAATTTTGGAGCAGTAAAACCGGAGTCAAAAGGTCGATCCGCACTGAGCCGAAAGCAGGTATTTTATAGCGCATAGGTTGTTTAAAATTTTAATTTATTTTCATCCATTTGGAGTCCTTTAATTTCTCAATACAACAAACTTTCGTTCATTAATCAAATTTCCATTAATTGTTTTTTAGTTGTAGTTTTTGTTTTGGTTAATGAGGTATCTTCTTAGATTGGATGGAGACTGGTTTCAATTTTGATGGTTAATTACAACAAACTGTATTTTGGAGTAAACAATTGTAATCGGTTAGTTAGATTACTTTATCATTTCTTACGTTTTGTACAGTTGATGCATGTCTGCCTATGGAAGAGGTAGCAAAACAGTCAAGGAAGATTGTAATGGATTGCGTAGACAATTTCAAGAAAGGGAAACCAGTAATTGAGCTATGGAAAAGGTAAATTGTTCGCCATTTGAAAAAAATAAAATAAATTGTTCGCCTATTAATAATAGAGATTAGAAGTAAATATGTGTCTCGGGATATATATTTATCAGCAAAGATTTACTTTTGCTGGCATGTCTCTTATAATTTTTTGGAGGAAACCTTCGGTAGAATATATCTGGTATTCACAATGAAACCGTGGAAATTTAGGATTTGTAGGAAGGCATGGGTGGTGGTTCGGGATGTTGGGTATTTTCTTCCAACATCTATTGTTTCTTGATTGTTTCATATCGTTTTTTTTTTTGTTCTTCAACATGTTCTATCTATTCTTTTTTTTTATGCTTAACGTAAACTATCTTTATTGTTCTTTCTTATTTTTAGTTCTTTAAATTCTAGAATCTGCATACAATTGTTTCTGGATATGTTTTGGAGTTGGGTAAATGTCTACGTTTGAAGGTGCCCTGCTAGAGATGTTCTTTTGCATTGGTCATTGATTACCATCAAAATTTCAGTTGTCTAAACGAAACCATAAAAAAATTACTAGAGTTTGTTATGTTCGTGATATTTTATATAGCATGATGATCCGCTTTCGATCTTGAGATGTAGAAAGTAATCCCTTGCTAGATTCGGAAATTTCAAATCAGTACCCGTTTCGTTATGAATATTCAATGGAGTGCCACCCATATGTCAATTAAAGTTTGTTGCAATAGTGCCCAAAATGGCAGGTGCATATTTTGTCGACATAAATAGCAAGGGATTTATTCTTTTTCTGGATCCATTTACTTTAGGGAGTTGATAGGGTTTTAGGCACTTGATGAACTAAAGTATATGTTTGTTAGGATCTCATAGTCAAATATCGTCGTTTCAAATATCATTTTCATATGGACAATTATGCGAGAGTAGTTTGTTTACTCTAATGAGATTGACATGTTCAAAAGAATATATTGTTGTGAGGTTTGGCAGTTAGTAATTTGTCTGTTTACGAGTATGGACAGTTGAATCAGGTATTCATGCGCTATACAACTGTTACAACACTTCAAGATTATGCAATACCATGTCACCATACTAGGCAAGGTAAAACTGCCACTGTCAGTGGCTGAATAAGTCATTTTTTCATTTAATTTGAGGCACATTTTACATTTTATTACTTTGTTGTCTATTTTATTCGTCTTTATTTGTTTTCTATTCATTAGCTGGTATTTCACTCAAATATACCAACATTTCATGTCTTTCCTGGTGTCATGTACGAATAGTATCGTCAGTTGCAAGGAGTGAGGGTGAAGTGTCAAATTGAAGAAGCTCCATTGCTTGGAGGTAATTTCTACCAAATTTGTATTTTGTATCTTCGCCAACTGTCTAAGAACTATGGATACAATAGAAGCATCCGGTGTTTTGTATCTCTCAAGGTTACAAGAACACCACAACAAGTGCCTCAACACCAATTTTTGAATCAACATCCACAACAGATGATACACTCTGAGCGAAAAAAGTTTCACTGTCGCATCTCAAACACTCCACAACGGCATCGGTTTCCACCTCATTGGGAAGTTTTCATATCAACAAGGGAGACAGTTACCGTCTAACCAAGGACATTATTATGACTTCGTGGTATTGTGCCTTGCCTCAGCTATCCCTAATTTTGAAGGGAATAAATTTGTTCCCCTATGTGAAAACTTACCTTTATATATGGTTATATGCGTTCAAGTGAAGTTCTACATTCGTATGGATACAATAAAATTTATGTTTCATCAAAATCGGATCTTATAAGTTTAACGAGAGTGTTACTTCATTAATAAAATAAATTTAGATAAGCAATCAATGGAAATTTGATTAAAGAACAATGCAAACAAACTAACTAAACTCATTTGATTAAGTTAACAGAAGGAGAAACAAGCATGTCATAAACATGATGAATATGGACGAGAATCAATTAAATTGATCACCTGAATTTTATTAGAGTTCATAATTTTGATCAAACATGGTGTTGTGGTCAGTCATGTATGCTTCCCTCTTTTAGATATTCTCACTGTTTGAATTCACTGAGATGAAGCCGAGTCACACTAAATCAAAAAATCCTAAGCGACTGGACGAGGCAAAGCCGAGCCACACCAAATCAAAAATCTTAAGCAAGCATTGTGACGGTTAGAGCGAAGCCGAGCCACACCAAATAAAAAACCGTGAGCATGCATTGGGACGGAGCGAGGCCAAGCCGAGCCAAGCATACATTGGGACGGGGCGAGGCGAAGCCGAGCCAAACTAAATCACCAATGTTAACCATGTATCGGGACGGGGTGAGTCAAAGCCGAGCCACACCAAATCAAAAATCCAAAACCACGGGGCGGGGCGAAGCCCAACGATACCAAGTAAAAATGCACGACGGGGAGAGGCGAAGTCACATCACACCAAAACCAAAAATATGATTAAAAGTATAGTGGGCGCTAAAATTTGCCTACGGGTTGTGCAAGGCTTGGGCAGGCCGGCGTAACAACTATGCTCTATTTTCGGGAGTTAACTTTGTCTCCTACCCGACCCGGTACTTGCTACTGGAAAAGGGTTTTGGTCTTTGGTCTTTGGTAGATGATTTTCGCGTCCGCCCGGTGTGTAGCACGGGCATAAAATCTAGTAGTTCCAAATAGTCGCTTGGGAATTTGGGATGTTATCACTTATCAGTGAATCAGTAAGAATGTTAACCAATTGGTTCAATTGAATGCTTGGTTTGGATTGGTTGTCAATTATGTCCACCGTAATTTACAAACAATAACTCTACACATGTACTTGGGATTTCTCCCGCAGAAATCACCGAATGAGAGTAACATGTGGACCCCACTTTCCCATCCGATGCTAAGCATGCTGATGGGGACGGTCAGATTATATTTCGGTGCATTTTGCGGTGTAAAGTCACGGTGCGTGTAGCACCACTGTTTTACAAACTAACCAACGTAAGTTGATTTGCAGGAAAAAAAAAAATTGTTGTACTGTACCTGATTTCTTACTGACCCAAAGTCAGATGGCAAGATCCCTGCAGCCTGCTACATATTTGAAGGTATTTCCGATACGTAGATTTTCGGTAAATAATTCATCTTTGTACTTTGAACAGTAGAAGATATATGTACATACACATCTAAGTATCTAATGTGCACGTATGATATTTCCAATGTGCAGTTTTTACACATACTATAGGGGTAGTTTAGTCAGCTAGTCAAATCTCTGCCAAAAAGAGGAGTGACTTTCAGGCCAAACAAAGGTTGACAAACTTCAACTACTTTTGAAGTGGGATTAGTTGAGATTTAGTTTCATCAATATGCTTTAGTTAACCACAAGTCCAATGCATACAGTCTGGAAAGTTATTATCTTTTTTTTTATTATTTTTGTTTCTTTATCAACACCAAACCAGCAAACTTCTTGGTGAGGAATATACAACGGTAAAACTGTTAATCATCCTCGTCTATTTCCCGTTAGATGATCAAAAGCAATACGAACTCGGGAGAATGGTAACTTTTTTCCATGCACATTTACTCTGTTCGAACTTCGAACTCCTAAAGATTTTTTGCCTTTTGAATAGGTTGGGAAGGAAATGGCCCTTGTAGCAACCTTGGAAAATTAGGGGTAATCTCGTAACAGTCAAATTGGTCCCCGTCCCGAAAACTCTTTCAGATGGTGTGGAGAGTGGATTAGGAAAAAGAGACGACAGAGAGACACTGTTTTTAAGCTCTTGGACTTTTCTGTCTCCCTCCCATTCCCTTCTCCATGTCTCTCTCTACTTTCAGCAATATCAAGTCATGGAGATTGTCTCAAAAGAAAGGTTAATATTAGAGAGTGTCTCAGCCAGCTTTTTTATTTACTCATTTTTCCAGCAAAAAGATAGAAAAAAAAACCACTCCCGCACAAATATTACTCCATTAGTTTACAGTTGAGTTGGCTTTCAATTCCATTAGTGTCATGAAATCCTACCTACATCACATAACACATTTGAATACAGTATATGTGTATTCTACTCGTGTTGTGATGTTTAATGATGGAAAGAAAAGAAGCATGATGTCCAAAAAGAATTTTCTCGGTGGGGAGTTTTTCTTCAAAAGTTGATATTTGAGGCCATCCCCACTCATCGCACATCCCATCCCCACTAATTGCCTCTGCATCTCACGTGCGAACCACTCTACACTGATAAATCCACTAACCATAATAATAATAAGTAAGTAAGTAAGTAAGAAAGAAAGAAAGAAAGAAATTTACATGAGCAAAAGGGTGTTTCAGTAATATCAAATTCAACTCTTTGAGTAAAATTTACTACTCTCCCCACTTTGATGATCCATTTCCTTCCTTGGCAGCTGCCTTCACATGCTCTGGCAAGAAAGAAGCAGAACAAAGACAAAAGTAATTGGATTTCAGAAGTATCCCCTATGAGATTTAAATTTTATATTTAAAGGATCTTTGAACAATCATGATAATCACATCATAAGCATAGTTGTGTTAGGAAGGATACCTGAAGCCATTTGGTTGAATCCAAAATGTCCAGCAAGAACACCCGTAAAATAGAATACCTTGAGAAACTCTTAGTTTCTCCTTCTTGACCCTCTTTTTTCTTTTTGTGTAATGGAATAATAGAAAAATTCATGAACCCTATTATGATGGTTATAGAGTTCCTTTTATAGGTAGAAGGAGGACCAAGGTTCATAGGATTTAGTTTTGTCATTTAATCTCGACCGTCCATCAAGGAAGAGGGAATATGAAAGGACCCCAATATATGTAACCAACATGTTTAGCCATATTCTAAATTAGCCAAAGATTTCACATGGCCCAACAAGATATTTCCAATGTAGAAATATTCTTACATTCTCCCACCGGTCCATGTGATAATCTATTAACTAAGTTAATCGTAGAAAAACATAAGCGCGCATAATTGCTAAACAAATATAATGGTTAAACGTAATACCTCAACCAAGCAAATTACTTATGCGAGTCATGGCGGTGGCACATTGTCTTGTTATCAACACGTTCCCTTCCATGTACCACAACACAAGCAAATTACTTAATCAGGCCTTAAATAGGGATATCATAATGGTCCAATAATGTCTTCAAAAGAAAACAATTTCTGTAACATTCATCCAATAACATAAAAGTATACTAAAGTGGATACGAAATAAGTTCGAATAACAACAATAATAAGATCTCAATAAGTGTTCAAACATAAGCAAAAATCTAAGTGAAACTAATTGTTTGTTACTCCCTCAAGACCCATGTTTCCAACATGTTCCAAAAAGGTCTTAGGAGGTAACGCCTTCGTAAATGCATCTGCAATCATAAGTTTTGTGCCTATGTGTTCAATGAACAACTTTTTCATCTGAACAGCCTGTTTCACGCATAGGTACTTTAGATCCATGTGTCTTGAACCCTTAGTATATCTAGCGTGCTTTGAAAAGAATACTGCTGCGGCATTATCACAGTAAAGTTTCACAGGTGCGGAGGCAAAATTTAGGTCTCCAAACATTGAGATGAAATTCCGCAGCCATGAACAGTGATTTGTAGCCTCATAACATGCTACAAATTCAGCTTCCATTGTTGAGCCAGTGAGAATAGACTCTTTTGCACTTTTCCATGATATTGCTCCTCCAGCTAATAGAAAAAGATATCCAAAAGTGCTCTTTCGAGTATCATTACATCCCATGAAATCGGAATCTGTATAGCCAACCAACTCAAATTGATCTGACTTCGTAAATGTGAGACGATGATCCTTTGTTCCTTGCAGGTACCTTAAAACTTTCTTTGCTGCTTTCAGTGTTCCATTCCAGGATTCACAAGGTATCTTCCCAAAGATACCAACTATATAGCCGATATCCGGTCGTGTGCAAACTTGAGCATACATTAAACTTCCCACCACAGAGAAGCATAAGGGATTTTATCCATTTGCTTACGTTCGATTCATTCTTAGGACAAAGATTGAGTCCAAACTTGTCTCCTTTAGAAACCGGAACTATGCTTGGCTTACATGCACTCATCTCAAACCTCTCTAGAATTCTTTCGATATATGCTTTACGTGAGATTGATAATGTTCCAAGTGATCTATCACGGGATATTTCTATCCCAATCACATAAGAAGCCTCACCCATATCTTTCATTTCAAAATTCTTCGAGAGATATTCCTTAGTTTCATGCATAAGACCAAGATCACTACTCGCAAGTAGTATGTCATCTACATACAATACCAAAAATATGAACTTCCTCCCACTGATCTTGAGATATATGCATGGATCTACAGCATTTTCTTCAAAACCAAATTTTTGAATGGTTTCGTTGAATTTTAGATACCATTGCCTGGAGGCTTGCTTAAGTCCATAAATTGATTTCTTAAGTTTTCAGACCATGTGTTCCTGTCCTTCTAGGACAAAACCTTCAGGTTGACACATGTAAATATCTTCCTCAAGCTCACCATTAAGAAAAGCTGTTTTCACATCCATTTGATGTAACTCAAGGTCATATTGAGCTACTAATGCCAGAATAATTCTGAGAGAGTCTTTCTTTGACACGGGAGAAAAAGTCTCTTTGTAATCAATGCCATCTTTCTGAGTGAAACCTTTGGCTACAAGCCTAGCTTTATAACATTGAATATTGCCATTAGCATCGCGTTTGGTCTTAAAGACCCATTTACACCCGATTGCTTTGTGTCCTTCAGGCAATTCAACGTATTCCCAGACTCCATTATCATCCATCGATTTTTTCTCTACTTTCGTAGCATTAATCCATTTACCAGAATTACTACATTTGATAGCTTGTGAATAAGAAACTGGATCTTTCATAATCCCTAAATCAAAATCCGATTCTTGTAGATAAACCACATAATCATCAGAAATAGCCCTTTGTCGTTCTCTAGTAGATCTTCTTAAGGCTACTTCTTGAGGTTGTTCTACAATTTCTTCAGTGGCAATAGTCTCATCATGAAGCTCCGGTGCCGTTATTTGTGTTTCTCCCTCATCAGTCGGTTCAACAACCGGAGGAGTCACAATATCTGTAGAAATCTGAGGTAAAGGGATTATTACTCTGATTTCTTGAACAGACTTTTCTTGCACTGGTGTACTCACACTAACTTCGCCATCCTTAATGAATTTTGCATTTCCAGTTTCAACAATTCTCATACTATGGTTAGGACAATAAATAATATACCCCTTGGATTTTTCAGGAAAACCAATAAAGTAACCGCTAACAGTTTTCATATCCAATTTCTTTTCTTTGGGATTATAAACTTTCGCTTCTGCTGAACAACCCCAAACTTCCAGGTGTTTTAAACTAGGTTTCCAGCCCTTCCACAGTTCAAAAGGAGTCTTTGGAACCGTTTGCTTGGAACTCTATTTAAAATGTACACAAGATAACGAAGAGCATACATCCACAAACTTAAGGGTAAACTCGCATGACTAATCATGCTTCTAACCATTTCCATTATAGTACGATTTCTCCTTTTCTCGCTACACCATTCTGCCAAGGTGAACCTGGCGTTGTGTATTGAGCAACAATTCCAAGCTTTTGAAGAAGTAAAGCGAAAGGTCCAGGATGTTGTCCTGTTTCGTCATACCTTCCATAATACTCTCCACCCTTATCGGACCTAATGATTTTCACCTTCTTTTCTAATTGCCTCTCAACTTCGGTAATGAATTGCTCTACAGCATTCACAGCTTGAGACTTATCATGCAATAAGTAAAGATAACAGTAACGTGAAAAATCATCAATAAAGGTGATAAAATATTTTTCTCCTCCAAAAGTTGGAACGTCGAAGGGTCCACAAATATCTGTATGTATTATTTCAAGGAGTTCAGAACTTCTTGTGGCACCTTTCTTTGTGTGTTTTGTCATCTTGCCTTTAATACAATCCACACAACTTTTATAATCAGTAAAATCAAGGTTCTGTAGAATCCCATCTTTTACCAATCTCTGAAGCTTTTCACGAGATATATGTCCCAGCTTCCTATGCCACAAGAATGAGGAATTACCCTCAACACGTTCAGTTCTATCGTTATGATGCATGGTTAAATAGGTTCCAGGTATTGATGATGGTGATAAATTTAATTTGTAAAGACCATCAGAAAGATAACCAGAACCAATAACTTTAAAATCTTTAAACAAACTAAAACATCCATTGGCAATTTGAAATTGAAAACCTTGTCTATCTAGTTGAGAAACTGAAATTAAATTGCGGGAAATAGTTGGAACATAAAGAGTGTTTTCCAAATCAAGAAAGTATCCATGATCTAGAATCAGACGATAGGTGCCTACAACATTAACTGGGGCTTTATTGCCATTGCCCATAAAAAGGAAGTTTTCATTCTGGTTTGTGATTTGGGTTGAAAGGTATCCCTGCATCGAATTAGAAACATGAACATTAGCACCAGAATCAAACCACCATGATAAAGAAGATTCTTTAACGGTCAAATTTGTTTCAAAATAGCTTACGAATCCCAAAGGATTACCTTTATTTTCGAACCATTTTTGACGCTTAGTGCAATCTTTTGAAAATGACCAGGTTTCTTACAGAAACGACACTTATTGTCATCTTGCTTTGCCTTCTTCTTTTCAGGTTGACCAGAATTATTCTGTGGTGCTCCCTTATTGCCCTTTCCAGGCTTGCGCTTATTGTTCACTCCTCGATTGACGAAATGTGCTTGATTAAGCCCTTCTTTGGTTTAGCCTAGCTTCCTCTTGAACTAGCATGTTTCCAAGTTCATTTGCAGTCCACTTTTCCTTAATAGTGTTGTAATGCACTTGAAAAGCGGCATACTGAGGAGGTAGCGAGTTGAGAATGAATTGGACAAGAAAGTTCTCATCCACAGTTAATTTCATCTCAGTGAGCTTAGCAGCAATGCTACGCATTTCTATCACGTGCTGGTGCATTGACCTTACACCGGTGTACTTCATGGTGGTCAGATCAGCCATCAACTTCCCAGCTAGAGACTTATCCGTTGTTTTAAAGCGTTCCTTTACGATTTCCATAAAGTCCTTAGCATTTTTAGGTTCTGGAAGCGATCCTTTAATGTTTGCATCAATGTGCATTCGCATCAACTGTATGCTCAGTCTATCACTTCTCTCCCACTTTTTAAGAGATCCTTATCTTGGGGAACTCTTATCGGTCATAATTGGCTTTTCAATTATGAGAGCAAGGTCAATATCCTGCACACCCAAAGTGAACTCAACATTCTCTTTCCATTCTGAGAAGTTGGTGCCATTGAAAAATGGGATAGAAGAAGTATACGAATGCAAAGACTTAGAACTAGAAGCTGTAAAACATGACAAAGATACACAAAGTCAAACTCACACACATACAAATTAAGAAACTCCTGTGGGTAGAATCTTAATAAAACAAAAAATCATGTCATAAAGTCATAAAAACATTCACACATATATAAGTAAGCAAAGACAAACATCTGTGGATATTATGCCTTTCATAGTTACATATATAATCATAATATTAGTTCAAACATGTGAATTAGAGCAACCTGTGGGTAACTTTTCATTCTAATATGTACGACTAAATATTTATTTCTTAATGTTTATATATACAAACACTTGAATAAACATCTCCTGCGGGTGATAATTATTCTCATGTGATTGCACAAAACGATGTAGACTTACAATGACATGTTAATATAACATAAAACTTTAGTATCACCGTGGTGATGGCTAAAGAGCATACAACTCAAACATTTTGATTATCTAAACATGGTATCATATTTAATCACATTAAAACCGAAAATCAAAAGTTAAAGTCAACACTGAAAAACAACTAAAATACGGAAGTTAAACAATCAGAGTCAACAGAAAGTCAAAGTCAATGCGGAAGTCAAACAGACACTAAAAGTCAAACGCATGGAAGTCAAACAGACACTTCAAATAGTCAATGACGTTTTCATTCATGTTCCATTTTATGTCCGACCTTCCAAACGTATACATAAACCTATTGGGTCAAGCCCAACAGAAACTAACAATCACAGCGAGCCCATTACATTAATTTTGTGCAATCTATTTCATCGTCAGTACTTAACCCAAGCATACGTTACGAGTTTGAAACAGACGTTTCAATCATGAACAGGTTATTGATTATGAAAAAAAAAAAATGAAAAAAAAATCACATCATATCATCATGTTAACCCAAAGATCACACAAAATCATGTTATCAAGATGGATCAATTATGCATATTTTTCTTACATAACATCTTGGATTTGATTTGAGTTAGCCAAATATGCTTTTAAAATATAACCAAACACTGCAATTCATAATCATTTCATTTCATTTTAAACCAAGCCAGAGAATCACGTCAACCGAACACATAGTTTCATGAGAACAAGAAGCATAAAAAAAATTTGGAATGGTAACGATTTATTGATTAATACATGTTCATGAAACTTTATGTATAGTTTATTTGCATATGAGACAAAAGCACGAATAAGATTTATTGCAAATCAAATAGACATACTGATTCTTTATCAACACAAAAAAAATAGCATGCAACATCAAGGATAATCATGGAGTTCTAGACCAGGCTCTAGATGCCAAATATGAGATTTAAATTTTATATTTAAAGGATCTTTGAACAATCATGATAATCACATCATAAGCATAGTTGTGTTAGGAAGGATACCTGAAGCCATTTGGTTGAATCCAAAATGTCCAGCAAGAACACCCGTAAAATAGAATACCTTGAGAAACTCTTAGTTTCTCCTTCTTGACCCTTTTTTTCTTTTTGTGTAATGGAATAATAGAAAAATATCCCCTCCCTGTTTGGTTCTAAATTCCCTCCCTACTACAAGATAGATATGGTCTTCATCTTCTGTCCAAACACTTAAATACCCACCTTTCAATCTTTTTTATTCTTCTTCGTCTCTGTTACTAGTACTTCTCCTCCTCCTCCTAGATTTTCTTCATTTTTCTACAACTATTCATTCAATTAATACAGATATTTTTATGTGTTCTCTTACTCTGAACTATTCATTATTTCATGGCTGCTACAACAACTTCACGAATGTTTCAGAATAATAATGAAATCAGTAGACAGGAAATTCAAGGTGCCATTGCTAAAGCAGTTGAGTTAAGAGCTTTACATGCTTCTTTAATGCAAAATAACAACAGCAATAATAGTCCTGCCAATCTTAGAGTTTACCCTACCTCTGCTTCTCCTTCGATTTTTCGCCATTCTTCACAATTATCTTCCCAAGAATATCCTGTTTTTACTCCTGTAAGTTTCTCTTTATTTCCCTTCTTATTCTTTATTATTGTTTCTCCATGAATTACCGGAGATGGGTTTTTGTTTTTATTTAATTCATCATATTTACTGTTACAAATGAAGAATCTTTAGTTTCTTATTTTCTGACTGTAAAACTATGAATTTTAATCTCTTTGAATTTCTATACTGTAATTGAACTGAGATGGGTACTTTTGAAACAGAGTTATGAAGAAGATCCATTACCTGGTTATCAACAAATTCAATTGAACAGTCAAGTTTTATCAGAAAATTGGGATGGATTTGGTTTAGAAAGAGGAGTAGATGAAGATGAAACAGATTATATATCAGACTACAAAAAGGAGACATCTTTAAGGAATACATTATCGCCAAGTTCATTTAACAGAATGAATCCCACTTTTGAAGATCATAAATCCTTCGCAAGTTCTTGTACAAATCATCTAACTGTTCTTCAATCGTCACCAAATATAGATATTTTTAAATCAAGTAGAAGAATTGGTTCAGAAGAAATCAAATCTGTTACTACTTGTAATAGATGCAAACCAGCAACTATTAGTACTGAAGCTGAAATTTACAACAACAATATGATTAATAATAACAACAAGAATTCAAGTAATTTACCTCCTGTTTCAGATTCTCATTCACTTTCTCACCAATCATCATCACAAACAAAGAATAAAGGGCAAATTCTTACAAGATTATTCGCTAAATTGAAGAAGAAAAACAAGAGTGAAAAATCGCCAAATCGAGCTGAATCTGAAGATATGTCACAAATGTTCAAGGAGTTAGGAATAATGTCTGTTGAATCATTGAAAAAAGAGTTATTAGAAGCTAATGAGAACAAAACTGCAGCTTTAATGGAGGTTGCTGAAATGAAATCTTCCTTAGGTGAACTCAAGCAAAAATTAGAGTATTTGGAGAATTACTGTGAAGAATTAAAGAACGCTCTGAAACAAACAGTTCAAGGGAGAGAAACCCAAGTTTCTGAATTGTCTGGAGGAGGAGTTCATTCTAAAAGAGGAAAATCAATTGATATCAGTCGAGAAGATTTTATGCCGGTTAATCATGAAGCAATGGTGGAAGGGTTTTTACAGATAGTATCAGAAGCAAGATTATCAGTGAAACATTTCTGCAAAACTCTAGTTAGTCAAATTGAAGAAACAGATTCTAATTTAATGGATAAGTTAAATTTACTTCTTCAACCATACAAACTGAATTTGAATTCCAGGTATTCCAAGGCAGTTCTTTATCACCTGGAAGCTCTTATTAATCAGTCACTTTATCAAGACTTTGAGAATTGCGTGTTCCAGAAAAACGGAACACCAAAAGTATTGGATCCTAACAAACAAAGAAAAGCGCAGTTTTCATCGTTCGTAGCCTTAAGAAATTTGAGTTGGAATGAAGTTTTAAGAAAGGGTACGAAATATTACAGTGAGGAATTCAGTAAATTCTGTGATCAAAAAATGAGTTGCATAATATCTACACTGAATTGGAGTAGACCGTGGCCTGAGCAACTCCTTCAGTCATTTTTCGTTTCGGCAAAATGTATTTGGTTGCTTCATTTGTTAGCGTTTTCATTCAGTCCGCCTATATCGATTCTTCGAGTTGATGAGAATAGGAATTTTGATTCTCATTTTATGGAGGATATTTTGACGGAACGGCAGAAGTTGCAGCAGTCTCCGGTTAAAGTAAAAATCATGGTAATGCCTGGTTTTTATGTGCAAGATAAGATTCTCAAGTCTAAAGTTATCTGTAGGCATGAACTGTAGTATTGTAAGTTTGTAACTTAGTTAATGAAATTCATTCAATTCTCTAATGCTAATTTATGTGTGTATCTTGATTCTTGTTTGTACTTTGGAGCAAGCCAAATTAAGGATGTACAATTTGTTTGTTCTTTGAATAGTTTCAAATAGATTTCAGATTTAGGACATTAATTGTTGAAAGTAAATAAGGAGTTTCATTCCTTTTCTTTAATGTGTGTGTTTCAAACTGAGAAAGGAAAAGTTGGTTGGACTGTAAACTTTTGAAGCATGATGTCTCTCTCTTTCACACACATAATTGCCAGATAGTTACATTCCATTTCTCTGTGAATGCAACCGGGGTGACTTCATGAAATTACCAACCGGGCAACCACTGGTTCCTACATTGTGTCTATGGTATGAGGGGGAGTGAGCTAAGACGATGGAACACAAAAAATAATTATTAGGGAGAGAAACTCTCATAGCGTAATACGAGTTTTATGTGTTAACATTTACGTTGTTGTTAACCTTGTATACTAGCAAGGGCTATGAAATGAGTGTTTTTAACACTTATTTACTGCCCAAACCAGTGAAGGACTAGCTGAACGAGGGAATTTGCGACCATAGTGAGTAAATTTAATGATCCAAAGTGGCTGATTTTGAGCTGTTTCCTGTTTTTTTGTTATTATTAAAAAAACAAAAGCGGCTAAAGATTAGCCGTTTTATCTATTTTTTAGGTTATTTTAATATTAAAACTTGTAAATGAGTACTTTAAAGAGTTTTAAATTAATAAAACTCTGAAAATATCCCTAGGAGGCATATCCTCAACCACTTAAGATGTTTTTTCCCAAGCAATCAGCCGCCTAGTGAAGACTGTCGATCAGTCATTTGATCCAATGAGTGTGTGAGTGATTTCGGGGGAAAGTGGGGAGGTCCACTACTCATAGTGGCACCTAATTTGCTCAAATCCAGTGAGACCCATTCATATTGAAAATGAGAATCCTCACTCCATAGCCCATCAAACTCAACTCATTCGACCGACACATACCCTGCATCTTGTACACTTAAAAATTACCACATATTTAACCAACCTCTACCTTTTCTTTCTTCCCATTTTTCGTGAATTAAAAATACATGTTACCCAACCAAATAGAAAGAAAATTGACAAAAAGATTACCTAGAAAATTGAAAATTGGCATGGCATGCCTTGGTGCGGTTTGGCGTAGCCAAACTAGGGTTTTGGGTCAAAGGTTACCATGCGTTGTCTGGTAACCTTGGACGGCTGGGATTTGCTCCTGAGATTGAAGGGCGACCGTTGATGGCCGCACGCCTTCGTTTTAGAAACCCTAATTAGCGCCCTTTACTAGAATCGCTGTTAAATTCTCGTACGGGCTCGGATTTTGACGGTATGCCCTTCAAATCGACCGAAAAAGAATTTCCTATCTCCCACGAAGGGATATTTAGGTTTTGAACTCGTTCGGGGGGTGAAAACAGCCCGACAGTAAAACTCAAGAAGAATTCAGGAGGGATGTTGCGGCCCGAGGAGGCATAGTTTAGGCGCGTCCAAAATTAGGGTTTTGGCATTGGGCCAAACGTTACCATGCATTGGCTGGCGACATTGGACGTCTAAGATTTGCATCTAAGGTGGAAGGGTGGTCATTGATTGTTGCACGCCTTCGTTTTAGTGGCCGCATAGGGAAGGCCAGCGTGGTGGCGCGGCAAGGTTGGCATGGCATGCCTTGGCGCGGTTTGGCGTGGCCAAACTAGGGTTTCGGCCCAAAGGTTACCATGCGTTGTCTGGTAACCTTGGATGGCTAGGATTTGATCATGGGATTGAAAGGGGACCGTCGCACGCCTTCGTTTTAGTATCCGCATAGGGAAGGCCAGCATGGTGGCGCGGCTAGGTTGGCATGCCGTGGGCGTGGCATGCCTTGGCGCGGTTTGGGCGTGGCCAAACTTAGGATTTCGGGCCAAAGGTTACCATGCGTTGTCTGGTAACCTTGGATGGATAGGATTTGATCCTGGGATTGAAGGGGGACCTTTGATTGTCGCACGCCTTCGTTTTAGTAGCCGCATAGGGAAGGCCAGCATGGTGGCGCGGCTAGGTTGGCATGCCTTGGCGCGGTTTGGGCGTGGCCAAACTTAGGATTTCGGGCCAAAGGTTACCATGCGTTGTCTGGTAACCTTGGATGGCTAGGATTTGATCCTGGGATTGAAGGGGGGCCGTTGATTGTCGCACGCCTTCGTTTTAGTAGCCGCATAGGGAAGGCCAACATGGTGGCGCGGCTAGGTTGGCATGCCTTGGCGCGGTTTGGGCGTGGCCAAACTTAGGATTTCGGGCCAAAGGTTACCATGCGTTGTCTGGTAACCTTGGATGGCTAGGATTTGATCCTGGGATTGAAGGGGGACCGTCGATTGTCGCACGCCTTCGTTTTAGTAGCCGCATAGGGAAGGCCAACATGGTGGCGCGGCTAGGTTGGCATGCCGTGGGCATGGCATGCCTTGGCGTGGTGGTGCTGCTGGGCACGGAGGTGCGGCTAGCATGGCTGGCATGCCTTGGCGTGGTGGTGTTGCTGGGCACGGAGGTGCGGTTGGCATGCCTTGGCGCGGTGGTGCTGCTGGGAACGGAGGTGCGGCTGGCATGGATGGCATGCCTTGGCGCGGTGGTGCTGCTGGGCACGGAGGTGCGGCTGGCATGGCTGGCATGCCTTGGCGCGGTGGTGCTGCTGGGCACGGAGGTGCGGCTGGCATGGCTGGCATGCCTTGGCGCGGTGGTGCTGCTGGGCACGGAGGTGCGGCTGGCATGCCTTGGCGCGGTGGCATGAGAATTTTAGGGTTTTGTACAGGTGATGTCAATCAATGTTAGGGGTTCTGCCGTGGAACATGATACATAGAAAGAAAAAGGTACCCTGGTAATTCTTACGTAAGCATGCTGGTTGATTCGATAAATGTGTTAATGGTCAATAAATGCGCTAGAGGTCATGGTGACGTCATGCCAGGTGCATAGTTTTACGATCTTAACCCTAAGCTAAAAACCACCATCAACACCTGCTTTGAAATCTTTGCAGCTTTCAGGGTCTTGACAGTGACAATATTGAAATCAGATGCTACATCAATCAATGTGTTTTCAAACTCGACATCCTTCAAGTGAGCGATGGTTAGGAGTCCCCAGTTACATCTCGCGTTTCCCCGGAAGGATTGGGGTTTGGGAGCGGCCTCCTTAACTGCAAACAGACGCTCGCCTGATACGATACGGTTGAGAGCCCCAAACATGTCTTGACGATATGCCTTAGAGAAATACAGAATTTCACATAAATGCTTCATCATAGATTGCACAGTCTTGTGGACAGAGTCTCCAGAAATCATGTAGCTCCTGACAGGAAGATGGTCTATGTGGACTCCTTCATTTCCTAATTGAAGTTCTCCCGCATCCACCTTCTCTTTGAAAATGCGCTTCAACTTATTGCAGTCGCTGGTTGGGTGATTGACAAATATGTGATAACGACAATATTTGCGATTCGCCATCTCCTCTTATGTTGGAGGACGTCTGAGAGGAGGTAGCTTGATGGCGTCATCTTGAATCCATGCTTCCAGGAGTTCAATGACTTCATCTATTGGAAATGGGAAGTCTGGAGCAGCATCTCCAGCTTCAGGAGTTTTATCCGCGGCTTTCCGGGATGGAGTCGTCTGCGTCGGTGTTGCGCGTTTGTTTTGTTGCTCCTGTTGGAGCTTTTCTTTTTCCTCCTTCACCTACCACGCTTAAATAAGGACCGGTGTTGTATTGCTTATTGATGAGACGTCTGTTTCCTCGAGTTTCGCGTGTATCCTCACCCTGGCCGGTCTGGTTCTTTCTAAAAGTGTTGGTGTGGTCGTAGCCAATCGCTTAGCACCTTCATAGAGTTCGGAGAACGTCTGGAAGCGCAGGTTTTCCAGTAAAGCACGATAGATGGGAACCATACCGTTAATGAACGACTCCACCAACTGCTGTTCGGTCACATTTGGGTCGTGACAATCCAAGGCTTGGATTCTGAATCTCTTGACGTAATCATTTGGATGCTCGTTGTTTCGTTGAAATATTCTTCCCAAGTCTGAGAAAGTGATTTGCTCAGACACGAAGAAATACTTTTTATAGAAAGCGGTGACCATCTCACACCAATTCGATATGCTGTTTGGTGCGATATTTTTGTACCAGGTTGTTGATGGTGGATTTTCGTTTAAGGTTAAATTTGTAAGTAACCAGAAAAATCATGCGCTGACATCTTGTAAAAGATAAAGCCATTTATAAGTGACGGATACTCCTCACTTAATTCACCAAGAATGGAGCATGTAGCAACAATCCCATTTGTGAATACATGAAATTCCTCAGGTTGGAGCATGTAGCAACAATCCCTTCTGTGAATTTCATATCAGCCTTGTATTTCCGAGTACTCATTATCGGTGTGGCATGACGATCGAAAGTGTTACTCTTACAGAGTAACACGAACCTCCAAGCACTATAATGAATCATTATCGATGTGGCATGACGACCGAGTGTTACTTGAGTAACACGAACCTCCAAGCACTATAATGAAACCATGTACGAAATACCCGCATGTGCTGATTCTCGGTGTGTTATACTAGCCCGAGCCCTCTCGGTGTGTTATACTAGCCCGATTGAGCCCCTCTCGGTGTGTTATACTAGCCCGATTGAGCATCAAGACCGACCATATCGGTCCGGATATGATTCGATCGCAGTCATCCAACTCCACAAGCATGATTGGATGACCGGATCAATTCCATCACCCCCAAGCGGTATGGAATACACACGGCCCGACCCCGCATGGTCGACCATTGGCCTTCGCTTGCCAAGAAATCGTCCATACCAAGCATTATGGACGGAAAAACCCTAAATTAGGGTTTGCGGCATATTACATGTGCCGCAAAACGGTCTCAACCATCCATCTTCGCAGGTATAGATGGAGGGTGTAGATGTAGACTCAAAGGGCCCGGAGCATGTCGACACAATCACCATGTGACCGCCTACACACTTGACCAATCGGTCAAAACCAACCATGATTGGTTACAACAAATTCGTCCGCCTAAAAGAGCATGGTCGCACGGCTTTGAAAGCCAAAATTAGGGTTCAAGCCATCACGCGCGTCCATCTTCTCCGGCACGAATGGAGGGTCACAGATTAGATTGAGCAAGGGTCGGTCACACCAGCATGACCACCGTGAGCCCATCTACCTCCTCATGCGGTCGGCCAAGGCATATCATGCCTGGCCAATCCAAAACGCCCGCTCAAACATGCGTGGTTACACTTCCCAAATTACAAATCGATCTCGACCACACAACTTCACCGGACGAATTGGGTGGCTTAGATCACGTTTTCATGGGACGGTGAGACATGGGCGTGAACATCAGCCTACCATCTTCACGCCAAACCAACCGGCCAAGACCGACCAAGTCGGTCATCTTGGAAAACACGTAGGAAAAGGGTATGGTGCGCGACTCCTTGCGGCATCAAACTCCTATCGCAAATCGATCTCAACCACTCAACTTTACCGGTCAAATTGAGTGGCTTAGATCGCGCCTTCTTGGGAAAGTGAAGTATGGACGTGCACACCGGCGTGTTGTCTACACACATGCCCGGTCGGTCCTCTTCAAAACCCTTCCCATGCTTGGTTTCGACCAAGCTGAAGAGTGATGCTTGCGCACCTCTTTTAAAACCCTAATTTCATCAACGGTCGCAGATGAGTGTCTCAAACATCATCTCATCCGTCCGACTTCACCGACTTGGTTATACAACCCTGGTTCGGGAGTTATTTGGTTAGTGAGGAGTCATTACCCATCACCTTACCACACCGTAATGCAAGCACGCATAAAATACACACGATACTTCACAAGTATCGACTTTACGAATAACGCAGTTATTCAATTCAGCATTACATGCTATCTTTCGTGGATCCACGATCCACATTCCGGACATCAATCATGTCACTGGCGGGGATACTTATGGGGTATTGGTCGGCGGTTTTTACGGCGTGCGGCGTGCAACGCGCCATCACAAGAACGTGTTAGGAAGTCATGGGCGGTTAGAGATGAACAGGAGAAGTGGGCAAGACTGGTCGTGTATCACCGACACACAACTCCACTACTCCATCATTCCACTACCTCCACTTCCCACGAGAAACGTGAATGAGGCTCAATGACTTGTATAAATAGGTTCTCCGCCCTATTTCCAACAACAGGGGAATAACAGAGAACAACACAAGTTCAGACGACAGAAACCAAGTGTTAATACAAAACCGTATTCAAACACCCGAGCTCGCTTGCATCTACCGTAAGCTTGCTCATCTTTTCTGTTACAAGTCATAAGCAAGCCAACACCTTCACAATCTCAACACCTTCTTCGCTTCCCTCCCTAAGATCAACCCCATCTCCTTCACTTTGTGACCGAAACAAGTCCGGAACGGCCATTTCTTGGTTTAGGCCGGACTTGCAGATTGATCTCTCGAATCTACAAGCACTCACCGCGCAGTGCATTTGTTGAAGGTTTAGATTCATTCCTCATCCACACCCCAAATTACCAAATTCTGCAGGAGTAGTTTTCACCCATCAACACAGGTGTACGCTTTTCCAGTAAGCGACTTTGAGAACTCTTTCAGGCGAAGGACATGATTGTATTCGTGCTCTCCCAAAGATTCCAGAAAGCGGGAAATGTGTTCACGAGCGTTACCAGTACCATCATAAAGGGAAAACTGAGGAGAGGAGTATCCTCTCGGGAGAGGAACTCTTTGCACATCAGGAGGATACGGAGGTTGGTGCTGGTGCAAGTCCACCGGGTTTTCCTTGCTGAATCGCATGGCCAAGTCGTGTGGCCGTGATCGTTTTTTGAGACTGATATGAACAATCTAGATTTTCCTTAAGGAATTTAAACGCGTTCGATCGCGTTAACTTTAAACTAAAAGGTGTGCAAACACGCTAATCTCTTTGTCAGAGGGTGGTGTAGCCTACGCGAGTGTTTTCATGCAGATTTCAATACTGACACTTCGGGAGATTCGTGCTACTCTGCTACAAGTGAACATTAATCGTCATGTCATACCAACATTGAAAGTTCAGCTTGGGAACATAGCATAGGAAAATACTAGGCGAGCCATGCATTAGTAAATAATCCGATTGGTTAAAATTTACAGAATATCTGGGATTGTTGCTTCATGCACCTATTCTGGATAAATTTCATAAATATGTTGAATTGCTCAATACATACATAAGTAAAGAGGTCTAGGCACTCATTACTTTTAAATGGCCTTTATTCCTTTGCAGGATGTCAGCGCATCAAATACAGGATTTTACGATTTTAACCCTGAACTAAAAACCACCATCAACAATTGTACGCCAACTAGGTGGCGGATAGCCATGTGTGGCAAGTAAAGTTAGGAGACTTGCCGTAGGAAAATAGCTTGTGATGCTATTAGGTTAGTCTCGGTGGGTTACCTAAAACTTATCATAGGCCGGTCAATTCCGTGGCGAATTTGGACGACTGAGATTGTAATTCATGAGAGAAGGTGGCCGTTAATTATCGCCACACTCCATTGGCACCTGGTGATGGCATAGTGGCGCCAGTGGCATGGTAGCACGATCGACACATGTCAGTGGCGTAATGACAATATTGCAACATGCCAGTGGCATGGTGACGCGAATAGCACTTGGCGTAGCCGCGATTGGCATATTGGTGTTGGTTCCAAATATGGCTCGGCAATATTGGCTCCAGTTGCCGTATCAAACATAATGCCCTAAGTAGCATTATTTGGTATGGTTGGCGTAGCGGCCATACCTAAATTAGGGTTTGGCATGCCAAAACCCTAATTAGCGAGTGTGGCATGTGGCCGCGGCACGGTGACATTCTTTGTGCAGATGGTGCCATGGCCGCGTCAAAAGGATTATGGCAGGGCCATGATGTGGAAATGACCATGTGTAAGGATAGCCATGGGTGGCCATGGCATGGCGCCAATTTTAGGGTTTCCTGGGCCCCGCATGGCTCGTGGCATGTTGTGGGGCCAAAGTGGTGTAATTCTGGGCCACGGCTAGAAATTAGGGTTTCGACTAATGCCACTGAAGTAAAAGTCGTGTTTTGATCATAAAATCCTAATTGGAGTTTGTTATGGCTTTAGCCACAAACAAAAATTGGGTTAGCATGTAGCCGCGCTTGTTTTGGCACATTGGCATGCTGTTGCCGCGGAATGGCATGTTGGCATGCCGATTAATATGTTGGCGCGGTTTGGATAATTAACTAATTGGCGTGGTGTCCGTTTGGCATAGTGTGGCCTTTTAATGCGCGTAGCGGGTTTAGAGCAATCTGATTGGTCGATAAAAATGAGGGCCGGCCAAACATGGGCGTGGCCACATCTCATGTGCATGTGGCGGGTTTAGAGCGACGTGATTGGTCGATGGGAAAGAGGAGGGCCGGCAAGTAGCATGGGGCGTGGCCATATGCAAGTGGTGCCTACTAGGGCTGGCCGGCTAGCCTATGGTGTGGTTACACCTCCTTTTGCTGTTGCTCCTACTTTCCGCGGCTCCTCTTTTATTTCTTGTTTTCTGATTTTGGGTAGGACTTTGCACCTACTAATCCATGACGGATCAATCGCCTAGCTTGCCTAGGTTTAGTTTCGACCAGCAAGGTCTGATATATTGCGCAGGGCAAAAAACTTAACTCTTTGCAAATTAATTAGGTTGATATTGAATGTTGTGAATTATCACAAAATTGATTAAATTTGGTAAGTTCTGTGTGTTGACACGGTGTTCTTTTTATTTTCAGAGAGCAGTTAGCGCGTCTCTTGACTGAATATTTTATGCAGACCTTAATTTTGATACTTCGGGAAATTCATGCTATTCTGCTGCGAGTGAGCATTAATTTTCATGTCATATCAATATCAATATTAAGGGTTCAGCCGGGGAACATAGCACAAAAAGTATCCAATGAGCCTTACATTAATGAATAATACAGGCATGATGTTGAAATTTACAGAATATTTGGGATTGTTGCTACATGCACCATTCTGGATAAATTTCATGTCAGTATATTGAATTGATCAATAAATGCCCCAGTGACAAGGTTAGACATTCATCACTTTTTCATGGCTCTGTCTCTTTGTAGAATGACAACATATTATACGCGGGGTTTTACAATTTTATCCCTGAACTGAAAACCACCATCAACATTAAGTCCCCTGCTTAGCACGTAACAGTGGCACTGTTGCGGGGTAAGCACTAGATGGTGACGGACGAGAGTAAAATCGAAAAGGCAAGACATGTAGAGATTACCGGAAAAGTTTGATTGACCCTTGGTAAGAAGCATGAGCGATGGTCTCCGTGCTGGCGTGTTTCTGGCTTGGCCACGGAGTACTGGTGCTATGGAGTGTTGGCGCCACGGGCCAATCGTCCCCTTTCGGCCGGTGGCCTCCGTGCTGACGCTGCAACCTTGGCCCTAGGGTTTGGCTCGGCGACCCATCCGCTCTTGTCCGTGCGCGAATCCAAGACGGATTCGCTTTTGCACTCGAATTCCCAAAACACTGTGTATATAAAAGGCGTTACCCCTGTTTTTTTTTTTTTTTTTTTCGTTGGCTTTGCTTCTGCGTCCTCGTGTTAGCAGCAAGGGTGCGTCAATCGGGAGCTGATCAGTAGAAGGAACAACAGCAGTACAAGAAGGCGAGCATATTTCAGGTATGTATTCCAACGTCTCTTCCCTTTTGTTTGCTCTTCTATGTTGGTGTGAACCCTAGCCATAGGCGTGACTTCCATGAACTCGCAAACTTATTCTAATATGAATGATTCCTCTTTGCTAGTAGTATTGTAGTAGTGTTAGCCACGACATTAATAGCAGCGAAACCAATCATTATTAGTATCACTAGCAAGACAAACAAAAAATCCATGGGAGAGTGGCCGCCGTTTGCTCATTTCTTCATAAAACCTAGCTTTAGGTTTTTTTTTCTTTTTTTCCGTGAGCATAATTCCCACAGCAAGACACAGTTTTCGGCCAAGAGCATAATTCCCGCGGCAAGACATGTATTTTTCTTGAGCGGACATCAGTCCCCATTCCTTTTGGCCGTGGGTGCCATGGCATGTGGCCAAAGAAAAATCTTTTCGTGGAGAATTTGTTGTTGGCTCTTGATCATTAGTGATTGTACTCAATTTTTGACAAAAATCCTCATGCATGGTTTTTCTTCAAAGTAGTAACTTATTTCCTGTTTTGCTCCGTTGTAGTTACTCCAAAAGTGAAAGTAGCATAAGGAATTCTTGTTAAGATGTCACCTGGAGATGATTCAGCCACCGTGTCGAGAAATGTTAACAACTCCAAAGACAAGCCAAATATGGATGATGAATTCTTCACAAGGTCTTGTACAATCATGAGGACCCATCCCAAACATGTGGCAACCTTTCTGACTGGTTTAGAAAATGAAGGAGATGTCCAGTCGGTCTATCCAGGGCGCGTAATAAGGTTTTGTCTCCAAGAGAAGGAGTACCCAGCTTCTTCGATTGACTTCAAGATTTGTCATAGCCCATTTCGCTCTTATGAAAATGGATGAAATTCATGATAAGCCGTGACTATGTGAGGGCCAATCTGATTGAGGCGCAAATCATGAATGCTGTCATGGCGTCTGCAACACTTCAGATTAGGAAAGACGCTACAGTTTTAATTACTTTTATCTCCAGATGGTGCGCAGAGACTCACACGGCTATATGCAGATTGGGCGAAATGACTATTACTTTGGAAAGTGTAGCCGTTTTGTCGAATCTTCCAGTAATAGGGAATCTTGATGTTATCTTGTCCGAGGAAGAAGAAGAAATACACGCCACTGTAGTCACAAAGTCGATAGGATATGTTAGGAAGAACTATGAGGAAAGTGATTTTATACTTGGTGGGTGTCTGAATGGTTCCTTGAGGAGCCGGAACCGAATCAGGTGTTGGATAACACGCTCAGTGTTGCTGCCTTTTTAGCCTTGTGGTTATCTAGAGATATTTTTGATGATGGCTCTAGCAAGAAATGAATAAGACAGAAGCTCATCAAATTTGCTGTCAAATTGGCGAAAGGCGTTGCTCTTCCTTGGCTCCTTGTACACCCATCTGGATTGCTTAGAAGCAGACATGTATGTTTATAATGGGTATATGAAGGTAGACTCGTATGTCCATGTCGCCTTCCTCCAAGCATGGTTGTGGGAACATTTCAAAGATTATGCTCCTAATCCGATAACTTCATTATCTGGTACATATGGTGGTTCTAGGATACTTCGTTAGTTGAAGAGACGTCCAAGACCTGGCTCAAAGCTCATCGATTTCTTTGACAATGCGTATGCAATCAACTTCCGTCCCTGGGATCCGGTCCACGCGTCCATAGTTCAGACATATATTTTTGCTTCCGCCCCGGACATGACGTTGCATTCTGACGGAGAGAACATGAGCATTGGAGAAATTGTGTTCATGCGAAGCTGCATACCTGGATATGTATCGTCTTTTTTCATGGAATATTTTGAAGTGGTTCCTTATAACATTGACAGGTCTGCTCGTCACATGGGTTTTGATCAGGGAATTCCATTCCGCCGTCCATTGACGCCTATAAAAGAATTATTGCCAGCCGTGTCTTTGCACCCCATATAAGCCTCCCATTTCTGCTCTCGGAACGAAAACCGGTGACAACCTCTAAATATAATGCTTTCTGGCAGGAAGAATTCCTCGTTATTCATCAATTCGTGCAGAATGTTGTGACAACTCCATGCGGAAAGCCCTCTTCTAAGATTCTGGCAAAACACGGATTGTTGAGGTTGCCTTCTTCGGGTAAGCGGAAATCTTCTAGTTCAGATGAAAACAGTCCCCAAGAAAAGGAGCGAAGGTCGAAAAGTCGCGCGGGCGGCATTCGGTCGTCTTCGACGACTCTTGTGACCTTCAGTTCTTCCAACATGCAAGTATGTATGATTTTCTTCCTGATTTGGCCGAATTGCGTAAATATTCTGAATTGTCGCCTGAACATCTCTTCCCTTTTTAAATCAGGGTCTTGACAACATGAACGCCTTTGCCAGACTTGCTCGTGGCCAGAAAATGGCACCTTCTGAATAAAAATCTGGCGATACTGAGCCTTTTAACAATCAAGAGGAAAACGAAGAAGAAGAGAGCTCAGGATCCTACGGTGACGAGAAAAGCACTTTGGAGTGTAGCAGTGAGTCTTCTTCCAGTCCCGGTGGTCCCGCAGATGAGTTGGTGAGTTTTCCACGTGGTTTTCCTCTTGAACTATTTATTTATACGGAATAAATATTCAATTGGTGATATCACAGGAAGGAGTCGCTTCTTAAGATAATTCTGAGATGGAGATTCATGGCAATGAGGATGTAGCTGTGACGGAAACCGCTCCCATTGATAATCCTGAGATGGAGATTGATCATCGTGAGGATGCTGCTATGCTTCCGGTAGTAGAAGCCGTTTTCGTGGCTGTGGGCACAATCGTTTCCAAAGGATCTTCGTTAGTCGCACATCCAGCTGCAGATGCCGTTTTCGATCCTCCATTTGAGGCTCCTTTTGAGGGTCATGTATTGATTGGAGGATTCAGTTTGCCAGCTAAGTACGCGGAGCTATATACCAAAATATGGGAAAAGTATGGGCACATCGCAACAACTAAGAAAATTGATAGTCGTTTCTCCCTGGTTAGACGCGTGTAAAAATCCCTATCTTCAATTCATGATATATGTAGCGTGACCGGCCACACCGTCTCTGGAGAAGTAGTCTCAAGCTGGAAATTCCATCGGGACATGTGTGTGAACTTCGAGTTTAACGCCTCCTGGTTTTGTGAAGGATTTTCCAAAATACAAAAGCTGCAAACTGAAATGGTTGGAGTCCCTTCCATGGACTTTATTAACCAGCAGGAGGCGGAAATCGATAGGTTATCCCAGGAGTTGAAGTTGAAGCAGGCTGCTCTTCAAAACATGAAGGATGCTTTCTCCAAGAAGAATGGGTTGTTGTTGGACAATTTCCCTTGAATGCTTTTACTTTTCTGAACTTCCTCTCTTTAGGTTTTTTTTTTTTTTTTTTTGGAAAGGCAAGAGACGCCTGTTTTATGGTTTGATTTTCTGGTTTTTGGATTAATGGATGATTGCTTTATAAGGATCCTTTGAATTGATTTATTTTTGGAATGGCTTCATAAGTATTTTTTTTTTTTGAACATAATGGTACTTGGATCAACTAATATGTTGGTGTTGACGGTGGATTTTAGTTCAGGGCTAAAATTGTAAAACCAAATTTAATGCGCTGACATCCTGCAAAGGATAAAGCCGTTTGATAAGTGATGAGTACCTCTTCACTTTATTTATTCGAAGCAATTTAATAAACGCACAAAATTCACCCAGAATGGTGCATGCAGCAACAATCCCAATTATTCTGTGAATTTTAACATTATTAATTAATGCATGATTTGCCTAGTATTTCCTGTGTTGTTCCTAGCCGAACTCTCATTATTAGCATGACATGACGACTGAGTGTTCACTCTCAGCAGAGTAACATGAATCTCCAAGTGCCAATTTTGGGACATGCACGAAATACCCGTACTGGCTACATCACTCTCTAAAGAGAGTCTTGCATCGACGCGCTTTGGTTAGCCGATCGAGCATGCTTAATTTCCTTAAAGGAAATCTGGAATGTCCGTATCAGTCTCAGAAACGATCACGGCCGCGCAAGTTGGCCGCATGATTTAACCAGCCCAGCCAAACCCTAGCAGGAGCAGGCGATCACCGTGATAACCACCGGTGGGCCAACTTATGCCCCAGCCGGTCGAACACCACGCCATACTTCCAAGCGCACCAAACGCCAGCCCTAAAATAAGGTGGCCGCGCTGCTTTGGAAGAAGCTCGAACGAGCAAGACTGTTCAGGGCAGTCTTAAAGTCATCACGACCGTCTAACTTCGCCAGCCTGGTTGGACGGATTATATCATCCCGTGAATGATCAGGGAAGTGCTAACGCACACGTTGGCGGGCCCACTTCTCCCTCACCCGATCGGTTTTCTCACGGCATGGCTATGGAGCAATGAAACGATTTCTCAAACCATGGCAGGCGTGATGCTTCTAAGGGTCGCGGAAATTCCACTAATGTCTTAAATCGATCACAACCATCCAACTTAGCCAGCCTATTTGGATGGCTTAGATCGCATTTAGGACCATCAGGAAGGTGTGCATATGTTCACCGTCAGCCCAACATGGGACCCACGTGATCGATCTCCCCAAAGGAGGTCACGATTTGCCCAAACCGTTTGGCCAAAGTCACATGTGCGTGACTGATTCAAAACCTTATTAGGGTTTGCGGCAATGCATATATGTCGTAGTTCGATCATGACCATCCATCTTCGCCAGCCTAAATGGAGGGTGTAGATATAGACTCAAGAGGTCCCAAGGATGTCAACGTGATCACCGTGGGCCCACCTTTGCGTGTGACCGGCCGACCTATGCAGATTAGGGCTCGATACCTCGAAACGCACACCCAAAGGTGGCATGCCACACGGCTTTTAAAGTATTTGCGGCAATGTATTTCTGTCGCAAATCGATCACAACCACTCATCTTTGTCGGTCAAGTTGAGTGGCCTAGATTGAGTCTTTGTAGCACCGAGAGGTGTAAGCAAGCACGCTAGAAAGCCGTCTTCATGCATGACCGATCGACCCACTCAAAAATAGCGCCAATGCTTGGATTCGATCAAGCCAAAGAGGGATGTTAGCGCACCTATAAAAACCCTAAAATCCGTCCACGGCAGCAAATATGTGTCGTAAATCATCTCGTCCGTCCAACTTTGCTAGCTTGGTCGGACGGCTTGGATTAAAAGTTAGGCGATCAATGAAGCACCTCAATGATTACCGTCCGCCACCCTGCCATAGGGAGTGATCGACCAGATGGTGGCCCGCCATGCGACCTCCAAGCGATCACTCGAAGATGGTTGGACGTGCTGCCGTTTTAAGACGCTTAATCCGCGACTTGTTCAATCAAGCTTTAAAACAATGATGCTTCATACATATCGATTGTTTTGAGCTGCTTGTTTAAAAGCGATGTATTACATGCATCGAGCATACACGATATTTCATGAATATTAATTCCATAAATAACTTAGTTATTTAACCTGATAGCACCGTATGCTATCTCTTGCGGTGGGTCCCACGACTCGACCCACTCATTCGAGACATCAAGCATGTCACAAACTGGGGGATACTTACTAGGGTATTGGTCTGGCGGTTTACAGCGTGCGGCATGCAACGCGCCCATTACAAGAATGTGTCAGGAGGCATGGACGGTTAACGATGATGAGGGAAGTGGGCAAAGGCGTGATCGTGTGACAATCACCTACACGACCCCACTACTCCATCACTCAACTTCCTCCACTTCCTACGAGATGAGGATTGCGCTCAAATGACTTGTATAAATAGGTTCTCCAACCTATTTTCACCAACACAGAAAAAAACCAAGTGTTGTCACAGTATCCAGAAAACACCAGAACTGATAGCTTACATTGTGCAAGCCAGTTCAATATTCTGATACAAGTCATAAACAACCAACATCTTCACAATCGCAACACCTTCTTCGATTCCCTCCCTAAGATCAACCCCATCTCCTTCACTTTGTGACCGAAGCAAATCTGGAACGGCCATTTCTTGGTTTAGGCCAGAATTGTATAGATTGATCTCTCGAATCAAAAGCACTCCCGTGCAGTGCATTTGTTTAGGGTTTAGATTCATTTCTCATCCACACACACCTAAAATTACCAAAACCAGCAGAAATAGTTTTTGCCCATAAACAGTTGGGATCCGAGTTATGAATGCAAGTAACGCAATCGTTTCGGAGAAACAGTAAATATTGCATGAAAAAGGGGAAATATGGGAGCTATATGAAATCGTAGAACAATTGGGAGCTGACGCCTGTGTCAGATCTCCAACGAATTCAAAATGATGGGTTGTGTAAACATTGCTTGACAAAACTTACTCGCTTAGGAGCCTCCCAACGAAACTGAATTTTACGCAATCCTAGCCGCGAGAAGTCCCCAGTCATTCTTTATTGTCTTTGTAACATCTTTATGTCGATCCGTGGTAACGCGGAGAATCTTCAGCTCCCAGGTGTAATTCCCCTGAATCAATGTTTTCTTGGACAATGCGCTTCAGACCATTGCACTCACTGGTAGGATGATGGATAAATCTGTGATAATGGCAATATTTTGAATCTAACATCTCTCGATCAGTTGGTGGGCGCCATACTGGGGGTAGTTGGACTGCTCCTTGTAGTACCCAAACTTCCAGTAATTCCAGAACTCTTCTTATAGGAAACGGGAAGCGTGGATGTTTTGAGTCTAGCTTCTCTCGTATCAGGGGGTTCTGTGGTGGATATTCTTGTAGGATTTGATATGGAGCTCTTTTCGAGGGCGGAATCGATGCTTGAGCGGCCATTGATTCGTAAGCGGGTAATTTGTTTCTACCATATTGCTGAAGGGTAATTTCTCTTGAGGGGCCTGCATCAGTGGCGGTGATGCGAAGTGGCTGGGATGGATATTGTTTGTTGGCGCAGCGCTCGTCTCCATAGGCATCTTGGCATATTTCCCCTTCTTCAGGTTCCTCTCTTTTCAGTAAAGCAGTTGTGGCTGCGGACTGTTGGACGACTCTTTGAACTTCTGCAAGGGTTTGGAGATAAAGGTTTTCCAACAAAGCTTCATAGGCCGGCTCTTTACTTTTGTCTTGTAGATATTGTGGCGCACCTGGCAAGTATCCTCCCCTAGTTTTGTGAAACTGTCTTGGCTCTTTGTCATCGACATAATTCAATTGGTTGCTTCTCTTCTTCTCTTGCATGACATGGCTACATGTTCTATCGGTATCCTCATTGGTAGAGGCACAAACCTTAGTCAAAGATTAAATATTTTTTGCATCATCTTTGAAATCAGTAGGATCCTTCGGGCAAGTGTTCGCTGACTCTTCCCACAATCGGCTTATTGATGCGTGTCGTAGGTGCAATCAAATTAATTAATACTTTACTACCTAATTAACAAGTAATATAGGGTAGTCAAGGTCGATCCCACGAGGAGCAAGAGATTCTAGTTGTAAAAATTGTCACAAAAGGGGGTGTAAAAAGCAAAAGAAAATAAACAAAGCAATTAAAAGATAAAGTTGAAAGCAATAAGAGAGATAAGATCAAGGAATCCTTCTTCGTTGCAAAACAATGATTAAAGTTATGTTCTCTTCTACTTGTTATTAGTCACAGATTATCACCAACCGTAGGATAGCAGGTACGCTTAGCTAGCCCCAAAATCCCTACTTTCACTGAGTAACAGTCCGCTTAGTTATCGATTCTATTCAAAAGAACCACCTTGAGGTTCGCTTACAAGATGTAATTCCCCTGAATGCATTAAGATTTATGAATTTAGGTTTAGTACTAGTAGTTAAACTCGGTTCGCTTGGTTCACTTTCTAGCGTTGTTTCTACACACAATTGCTCCACGGAATCCCTCCGCAAGGTCTTGTGTTTTCTACTTGTGTAAAGTGTCGAGAACGATTACTTATTCCCTAACTTATACTAGATTTAGATTAAACTAACAAATCAATTTAGCATGCATTCTAAACAATCTATCAATCAATCATGAATGTCATTAAGATCATTCCTATTAGTAAAAACAAACGATAATCATGTGAAAAACTTCAAGATAGAATTAAAAACAAAAACTCAAATCATATTAAGAACTAGGAATTCATCCTCAATCAATAAGAAAATTAGCTACTCATGCTTTTGAAATTCACACAAATAATAATAATTAAAAGAAGAATTTTCAAATTCACACAAGTAATTAAAAAGAAAAATCTTAGAAAAGCAAGCAAAAACACAAGTGTTGTGTGTGTAGAGAGGTGTGTAGAAGTTGTAGAAAACTTCTCTATTTATAGGCTTCAATATTCTCCAATTCTTCCAAGGATTAGAATCCTTTTCCTTTAGCAATTCAATTTCCAATTCCAAGCTTTTCTCAACTCTTCCACCTTCTCTTTCCAAATTTGAGTCCAATTCTCCATCCAATTCCTAGCCCAAGTCTTCACACCCATGAGAGAAGTCCATAGAAAATGATGGAAATTTTGGCTCGCCGGAAAACTGGGATTGTGGGAATCCCGGAATTGTCGTAGTAAAATATTCGGTGACCGGCAAAGTCCGCTTGGCCACCGGTCAAACAGTCAAATCGGCGGGTCAACGAGTCGGGTCGGGTCAAACCCGAGTCGGGTTCATGAGTCGTGGTGACTCATTGATCCATCCGAGTCATAGGCCGAGTGAAAGCCTAACTAGCCCGACCGGGCTTAGTTGTCGCCGTTGCACAAAGCCGAATCTCTGTTGCACTAAGATGGTGCTTTACCAACTCATGATCGGCCAAGATGGCTGTGCATTGCTTCTTACAATCCAACAGCCTAACTCACTGCAAAATTGCTCCCTTCAACACCTTTGTAACTCCACAGTCCAACACAAGCCTACCACCAGCAGCCTGGAATTTCAACAGACATCACAATTTTTGCTCCACAACACCCCGCCAAAAATCATCACTATCATCTCGGGCTCCCCGAATTCCTACAATGCTTGGCCGCAAACCCTTCTCAAAGATCGAACTTGCACACCATAACAACCACCATCTCGCACCTCACCGCAAAACCACTCAATGCTAGCCATAATTGCCGCCATCAATACCGGCTCAAGGCCAACAATGACCCATTCGTGCTCAACTCAAAGATATCTTGCAACTCCAACAGAACCAGCAGTTCCACCCGCAACAAAGACCGGCACCCGCACCATCACTTCTTTGCTAACCCTTTCGCCTCCTCCATCTCGCTTTGCAACCTCATTCTCTCCCGGCCAACAACCAGCTCCTCCATCACCTTGTCTCGCAACAATTTGTAACCTCGGGCCAACAATCATTGTTGCCTTAGTTCACTGCAGCACTCCATTGGCATCCACCGAGCCATTCTCCCTAACCTGCTGCTTCAAGGCCATTCCAGCAAGCTCAGCTGCTAATTCATAAGCTCAAACTTCCACTATTTGCAACACAACTCCACCTGCTACAGAGCTTAAGCACCAGCACCATCTTCATCTCCCGGCAAGCAACAATGGCAAGAAAGATCAATTTTCCCCGCAACTTGCGGCTTCACATACACCTGCCATTGCACAACCACCTGACACAGACATTTCCATCTCAGAACCATCATCTCCTAAACCCAATTGTCCTGTGTTACTTTGCCTCTTCATCAGCAGTTGCTACACAAGTCTTAACAAACCCCATTGCTGAGTCTTGCACTGCAACTGTATCAACTCACATCAGTGCCACCTACTCAGCTGCAAGCAGCTGAACCATCTCTGGCTGATTACACTGAGCTCACCATCAATACCCACAACTCACCCATCTCCATTATCATCTCCAACATCACCGCTTCCCATCACTCATTGCAATTAATGACCAAAGAACCCATTACGAGACCATTCTCTATTTCTTGGTCAGAACCAACTCATGACCACAGATCTGTTCGATTTGAATCTCAATCTCCTCTTGGTCAGAAGCTCTCAGTCTCAATCGATTCTACGGTCTTTCAGATTCGAATCCCCACCATCATTAACATCTCAGCTCAACCATTACATATCAACGCGCCACCTTCAATTCCATTAACAACGCCATCATCTCTCGCCTGAGCACCACCGATCTGTTGATTGAATAAACCCTAACTCTCATTTTCACAAAGAGTCGCTTGTTCTTCACAGACCCATCTCCTCCATTGCACGAACTCTAATCAATTTCTCGATTAACAGCAGCCATGGCTGTGTTCTTACTCTCTTTCAGGTGGAGCTCGATTTTCAGATTCAGGGGAAAAAAGATTGAGAAGAAACAATCTTCTCAATGTAATGAAAGTGGGGTGGATTTGGTTTCGGGTTTGGATCCGGACCGAGCGTGGATAGAACCGACCCAATTGGATGCTATCCAAAGATAACCATCCTCTCGGATAAGGGCTACCCGGTGTTAGTAACACCCATTGCTAAGTGATAAGGGGTACCCCGAATGAGAGCCCCTTAACCACCTCTCGGGCTCCAAATAGTCTTCGCCCCGTAAAATGACCTTTTTGCCCTTTTGGCTCAAATTGGGTGCTTTCTTCTTCTTTTCCTCGTGCGACTCTAGAGTACCTAATAACTCAAAACACACGTAAAATACATAATTTACAAGAAAAATAGCAAAGAAAGCGTAAACTACTAGATAGTAAATTAGGTGTATTCTACACCTATCAAAACACTTAGACTTTGCTGTATTCTCGAGCAAATCAAACTAAAAACTCAACTTCAAAGCGTTCAAGCGTCCCAAGCATCCAAAGAGTTATGAGGACATAGAATTTCTCATGCTAGTAATAAGAAGTTAGAAATACCAAAGAACATATTCTCATTCTTAAATGTTGATGAAATAACCACACCATAATGAGAGAACGCGTGTTTGAGAAACGATCAATAAGCATTTCCTCTCGCCTCACCAAAAAAGGATTTTATGATAATTGCACTCAAAAAGACGGCTTTTTATGGTTCTCACATGTGTAGTTAGGAATGAAGAGAGAATTCCGCAACACGTTGAATGGTGGGAAGGACAACTTCCGAAATATTTTTAAAAACCCACATCTTTTAATATTTTGAAAACCATTTTTCCGACGATCTCTAAGAAAGGAAATCAACCATTATTATCGAGGATGAGATTACTTACTCACCTTCACATCCGATCGCCAATTATGATAACACCATACACGGCATCCAATAGAAACGTCTTCCGCTCCTCGTTCGTCTTCGTTCAACTATTGATGATAAACCCTAGAATTTCATAAATCCTTAACAATTTGTAACTCTTTTTACCTTAAAATCCTTGTCGCTTGAAACTTCCTTATAAATTCTCCTTTCCCACGGCTTATTAACAAACAAATATTTCTCTTGTTTTTTCTCTCTTTTTTTTTTTTTTTTTTTTTTTTTTTTTTTTTTTTTTGAAACAAGAGAAATTAAATACAAAAAATGAAATCGTCTTGAAATCATAAACTTTCAAAAAATTCTCACCTTTTTAATTTTCTTCGCTTTTATGAATAAGTCTTCATACTTGTATGTATAATTACCTCATTGTAGTGTAAGTCTTCAACATATATGTAAAAATCCGCTCTTTGTTGATGATGAATGTGTTTCTATGGATCCGTTGTTGTCGCGAGAGAGAATGGTGCTAACTGCAAATCGAACTACAAGAAGGAGGCTTTCATCTATAGACGTCACCCTCATGATTGACAAAATTAGCACTCAAGAGATCAAAGAGTAGTGCTTCTATTGGTGGGAGGTTGGGTAGCTCACCATTCTACCCTGAATTAACTTACGGTGACACACACTCAAAAGAAGCTCTCTAGTAGATGGAAAATTTCTGGTCGGTGCCTCACATGATATGAATACGGGTAGTCTCCACTAATGATTGATCAACAACTCTAATAATGCCCTTCTCCCGCACCAAATGGGCATCCGCATCACCGCAAGATTAAATCCATTATTTAACACTCAAACAAGCAAGAAATCCGAATGTAGTTCTCTAACATTTCCAAGTTCAATTATGTCGGTCAAAATCTCTATTTAAACATACCTAGAAGTATGCTAGTGACTCTAAAATCTTAAAAGTTGGAGTTTTTATGAAAAACTTTTTTTTTTTTTCAAAATTTTTTAATTTTTTTTTGTAATTTTTGTTTTAAAAACATGCTTAACCACTCCCCCACACTTAAACCTTACATTGTCCTCAATGTAATTGAATCCTCCTAGTAAATGGGAAATTTTAACATGATAAGAAACAAGAAAAAGAAATAACAAATAAAAAGCAAAAGGATAGAAATACAAAACCTATGGGTTGCCTCCCATTCTTGTTTTAAAGTCGACGGCCCGAAAGCTCTTGCGGCACATTACTCCTCCGAAGAGGAGTGCATCTTGAAGTCCAATTACGTCCACATGCTCCGTTGGAAAGTTTTCATAATATGGCTTTGGTTTTTTTCGCTAACAATATCAAGCGCACCATGAGCATAAACATTAGTAACAACAAATGGTCCCACCCAACGGGACTTAAGCTTTCCCGGAAATTTTTGCCCCACAACAAAACTTTTCCGCGAAATCATCTTGTCATGAAAAAGCTTAGTCTTTTCCTTGTAAATCCGGCACTCGTAAGCATCATTACGTATCTCCTCTAACTCATGTAATTGTAACTTCCTTTGTTTCCCCGCTTCATCATACTCCATGTTGAATTTCTTTATCGCCCAATAAGCCTTGTGTTCAAGTTCAACCGGAAGATGACAAGCCTTACCATAAACCAACCTATATGAAGACATACCAATCGGTGTCTTATACGCCGTCCTATACGCCCAAAGTGCATCATTGAGCTTAAAGCTCCAATCTTTCCTCGTGGTATTCACCGTTTTCTCAAGAATGAATTTTATCTCACGATTCGAAATTTCCGCTTGTCCACTAGTTTGTGGATGATAAGGCGTACCAATTTTGTGTGTTATGTTGTATTTATTGAGGAGAGCGTGGAAAGTAAAAATGACAAAAGGGGCCCATAAAATCAATACCCCACACATCTAGAATTGGTGTGAGTGGTATTTGATTTTTATCACACGATTTACAAAAAATATATGAATCTTCAAACAAGGTGGGCCAATAGAATCCACTCGAGAACTTTGAGAGCGGTACGTTTAGAACCAAAGTGGCCACCACATGCAAAAGTTTGTCGCATTATTTGATCAACGCCATATTTCCATAAGTATGGTTCATCCCACACATATTGCTTAGCTACCTTCTTAAGTTTCATCTTTGAAATTAGACACATATTAGTAATCACTATATCCGCTTTTCATCTTTTGAAATTAGACATTGTCTACTAGGTACTTTCCTTGTCACCAAGTAATTCTTACTATATCCGCACCTTTGTACCAAGGTGTTGACTCCTTTTCTTCCATCATTAAGGGTCCTAGAGCATAATAGAAAAGTTGTTCGTCCAACCGCATAAAAGCATCACACATCAAATGGAAGATTCCAAAATGGAAGATTCAACATATCCTTTAATTTGTCAAAAGCATCCTTGTATGTAAATTTGACTTCATAACAAGGGTGTTTTGAGAAACAAATTAACAAGACTATCACTACAAAAAACAAAAGTGTCTACGATTAGAACCAAAGTGGCTTGCAAAAGTGTGGCAAAAGGAGATGATGGATAACCTTTGTACCGCACCTTCGCATTATTTGATCAAATTTTTCCAAAGTACTTTTAGATTCATTTGAGAGACCAGCTCATTTGTCCACCTCTTTGAATCAACTCTTGTAACAATAGGCGGCCTAAACCAAGAAATAACAATTCCAATCCGGTTTTTTGAAAACTATAGCCAATAACTCCTTTTTTAGAATAATTGATTGTCAAAATATCCTTTTAATAGATAACATGGGACAACTTGTTTGTCAAAAGCATCCTTGCATAATCACTAGCATCATTTAATTCAAATGGAAAGGAGATCCTTTGTTTTAATCCTTGCATTCCTTGTTGAAGTTGGTTGCTTAAAAGGAAACCTCGCATGACCAAGAAAAGAACGGATCTCCCTCACCGAAGTGGGATATTGTAAGTTTCTTATTAAATCTATCTTTGACTTGTTCGAGCCCTCGAGAGGACACAATGTGACCAAGTACTATGCCATGGTTTACCATAAAGTGACATTTCTCCCAATTAAGGACAAGGTTTGTGTCTATGCATTTTTTAAGAACTAGTTCAAGGTTGTTTAAACATCCATCAAAAGAATTGCCATAAACACTAAAGTCATCCATAAATACCTCGATGATGCGCTCCACATAATCCGAGAATATACTCACCATGCAAAAAAAGTAGCCGCGAATTGCAAAGGCCGAAAAAGCATCCGTTCGTTCCCAAACGGACAAGTGAAAGTGGTGTTATCTCCGCAATAACAATTTCCTTTGTATCCCGAATGTGCAATAATAAGAATTAACTCCAACAATGAAAGGTAAAGGAAAGTGATCCTTTCGGGTTGCGGAATTAAGCTTTCTATAATCAATACACACTCTCCAACCGGTTTGAACTCTTGTAGGAACAAGTTCATCGTCTTGATTTAAACAACCGTGACTCTGATTTCTTTGGTACCACTTGAACCGGACTAACCCACTTGCTATCGGAAAGTTTGGGTAGATTACCCCACACTTAGCAATTTGAGTATCTCCTTTTTCACAACCTCCATCATGGAGGATTTAGCCGACGTTGAGCATCACCACCGGCTTCACGTTTTCTTCCATTAGAATCCTATGCATGCACATGGAAGGACTAAACAAGACTCTAAGCAAAAGGTCTTCTTGTACCGGTGTGAGGTTCTTAGAAATAATCACCGGAAGCTCATCAAAATCTTAGTTCGAGCGCCTTCACAATAGATGGTACAAGTATTTCATCATTCACGGGTAAAGAAATATATGAAACATTACCCTTTTTAGCCTCTTGCAATGTCGCCAAAGCACCACACATCTCCACTAATTCCTTGGAGATTTCAACATCCAAGTTAGACAAGCCATGGATGTCCAATTCAATGCTCTTTTGCAACACCACATCAAGTTCATCCTCTTGGTTCAATTCCACCATTTGTTGTGCTAATGAATCAACCACATCAATGGAGTAAACGGAATGCACATCACTTGGGTAACACCCTTATCAACATCAATCTTCGTCTTTGCGGTCTTCATGAATGGCCTACCAAGAAGTAAAGAAGTAGATGATCGGATTGTTGTCCATATACACCACAAAGAAAACCACCGGAAAAATAAGCTCATTTACTTGCACTAGCACGTCTTCTACAAGCCCCTTAGGATATATGTTAGACTTGTTTGCCAATTGATAATAACTCTTGTCTCTTTCAAAGGTCCAAGATTCAAGGAGTCATATATTTGATTTGTGACATCACACTAATGGAAGCTCCCAAATCAAGTAAAGCATGTTCAAACCTTTGTTTACCAATAGTAATTGGCACCGTGAAACCACCGAGATCCGTGCACTTTGTAGGCATCTTCTTCAATAGGAAGATTCCAATCGCCAACTTTAGTAATTTCATTATCAAGCAACCTATCCTTCTTGATGCATAATTCCTTCATGAACTTGGCATACCTTGGAATTGTCTTAATGGCCTCAATGAATGGTATGTTGATTTCAATCTTCTTGAAGATATCCATGAGCGCCTTGTCTTGAGCTTCTTTCTTGGATTTAGCAAAAACGACTAGGAAAAGGAGGTGGAGTAGTGAAAGTTTCTTATTAAGGCATCTTTCCTTTGATTAAATCTGCCATGGTTTACCATAAAGTGACGGTTTCCTCCTTATCTTTGACTACCTCTTCAATAACTTCTTCATGATGACTTGTTTAAACATCCTATGCTTGAGATTTTAATAGGTTCACATCGGTCGCCAATTGTCCCATTTGAGTTTGTAAATCCTTGATAAATCGGTCTTTTGTTGATTTTGTTGAAACAATGACGTAATACCATGTTAAGCTCCAACATTTGATCAATGAAAGAAGAATCAAGTTCCTTGACTTGTTGTGGTTGGAATTGTTGAGAATCACCTTGTTGTTGAGGTTGGAAACGTGATTGTTGAAAACCTCCTTGTTGATATGGATTAGGAGCCGTGACTTGCGTATTTGCATAACTAAAGTTGGGATGATCCTTCCAACCGGGATTATACCCAGTATGGATACCTTGGCCTTTGATTTGGATATAAAATTTGGGTCTCACCATTACCGCGGCAATCCTTTGCATCATTATCTCCTTACTCATCCTTTGATCAAGATGTGATGAAGAATCACTAACTTCATGCACTCGCCTAACCATTGGATTTAGTCTTGTTCATTAGTTGCCACCATGGAGGGAGATCATAACGTCTAAATTGATGGTGTGGACACCTCTTGCATGCTTTCCAAAAGATGTGAGGTTCTTAGAAATAATCACTTTCATCTCCATCTCCCAAGAAAGCATACTTCAAATAATGGGCGTGTTCACACTCCACTAATTCTTGGAGCCATGGATGTCCAATTCAGCTCTTGTTGTCAATTTCCACCAAACCAATGGAGTAAAGAAGAGACATCAAGTAGCTTCAAATATGTTAAAGTGTATTAAGTATTGTGAGCATCCCACTAAATTGATTTGTGACATGTTTGATATCTCTTGATAATAACTCGTCTCTTTCAAAGGTCCCAACATTCATCACACAATGATTCTCCCAAACCTTGTTTTGGAAAATCTCCTTGCGCACTCTCGCCAACTTTAGTAATTTGAGTAGCTTTAGATGAACGGGAAAATTGTCTCGAGGAAAAGTTTGATTTCAATCTTCCATTCCATGGGTACTTAGGAAAAGGAGGTGGAAGGCAAATAATATAACAATAATTCCTGATAGCATTGCCCGCCAAAGAAAACGTGAAAGTTTTTTCTTGAGAATTTCTCCATTGTCCCATTTGAGTTTGTAAATCCTTGATCTCGGTCTTTTGTTGATTTTGGAAGCGTAATAGCATCATGACATTAAGCTTATCATCAATTGAAGAATGGACTTGTTGTGGTTGGAATTGGAAGTCCATATTGTTGAAAATGTTTGTTTGGTCCATAACTAAAGTTGGGATGATTCACCGGGATTATAGGTATTGAGTATGGAGCCATGGAAGAATAACAATCCTTTGCATCAATCAGAGATCTTCGCCCTAAAGTTCATCTCTTTGAGTTAGTTTGGATCAAAAATCAAGCTTGTGAGAGAGCTAGGTCCTAAATTGATGGTGTAGCCACCAACCTCTTGTATCGCCTCCCAACATTCATACAATGATTCTTCCCTTTTGTCCAAAAACTTATGAAGAAAAAGGAGGAAGTCCATGTTGTCAATCCGGAAGGCAAATAATATAACCATTCC
Source organism: Papaver armeniacum (assembly GCA_023531295.1). NCBI lineage: Eukaryota > Viridiplantae > Streptophyta > Magnoliopsida > Ranunculales > Papaveraceae > Papaver > Papaver armeniacum. The sequence continues at coordinate 117,542 of JAJJWW010012771.1, forward strand.
TTAATGAAATCCTTTAGTTGAGCCATAACTATGGCGTAGATCATAAGATGTTTGTTTGGGTCCTCATTCACCATGCCATGGATTGGTCTACGGCTTGATCTCGAAGGTTGAGTTAGCATTCACCAAAGGTATACACACTCCGAAACAAGATTCTCACAAACTAAGTTAGATACGGTAAAGAATCTAACAAAGCAAGAATAAAGCAAAAAGAAAAATAAAAACAACTAAAAATCGCCCGTTGCTCCCCTAAGAGCGGCGCCAAAATTTGATGCGTGTCGTAGGTGCAATCAAATTAATTAATACTTTACTACCTAATTAACAAGTAATATAGGGTAGTCAAGGTCGATCCCACGAGGAGCAAGAGATTCTAGTTGTAAAAATTGTCACAAAAGGGGGTGTAAAAAGCAAAAGAAAATAAACAAAGCAATTAAAAGATAAAGTTGAAAGCAATAAGAGAGATAAGATCAAGGAATCCTTCTTCGTTGCAAAACAATGATTAAAGTTATGTTCTCTTCTACTTGTTATTAGTCACAGATTATCACCAACCGTAGGATATGTGTACGCTTAGCTAGCCCCAAAATCCCTACTTTCACCGAGTAACGAATGTCCGCTTAGTTATCGATTCTATTCAAAAGAACCACCTTGAGGTTCGCTTACAAGATGTAATTCCTCTGAATGCATTAAGATTTATGAATTTAGGTTTAGTACTAGTAGTTAAACTCGGTTCGCTTGGTTCACTTTCTAGCGTTGTTTCTACACACAATTGCTCCACGGAATCCCTCGCAAGGTCTTGTGTTTTCTACTTGTGTAAAGTGTCGAGAACGATTACTTATTCCCTAACTTATACTAGATTTAGATTAAACTAACAAATCAATTTAGCATGCATTCTAAACAATCTATCAATCAATCATGAATGTCATTAAGATCATTCCTATTAGTAAAAACAAACGATAATCATGTGAAAAACTTCAAGATAAATTAAAAACAAAAACTCAAATCATATTAAGAACTAGGAATTCATCCTCAATCAATAAGAAAATTAGCTACTCATGCTTTTGAAATTCACACAAATAATAATAATTAAAAGAAGAATTTTCAAATTCACACAAGTAATTAAAAAGAAAAATCTTAGAAAAGCAAGCAAAAACACAAGTGTTGTGTGTGTAGAGAGGTGTGTAGAAGTTGTAGAAAACTTCTCTATTTATAGGCTTCAATATTCTCCAATTCTTCCAAGGATTAGAATCCTTTTCCTTTAGCAATTCAATTTCCAATTCCAAGCTTTTCTCAACTCTTCCACCTTCTCTTTCCAAATTTGAGTCCAATTCTCCATCCAATTCCTAGCCCAAGTCTTCACACCCATGAGAGAAGTCCATAGAAAATTCTGGAAATTTTGGCTCGCCGGAAAACCGGGATTGTGGCCGGAATCCGGCCGGAATTGTCGCCGTAAAATATCTCAGGTGACCGGCAAAGTCCGCCCGGTCACCGGTCAAACAGGTCAAATCGGCGGGTCAACGAGTCGGGTCGGGTCAAACCCGAGTCAGGTTCATGAGTCAGGGTGACTCATTGATCCATCTGAGTCATAGGCTGAGTGAAAGCCTAACTAGCCTGACTGGGCTTAGTTGTCAGGCTGTTGCACAGGCCAGAGTCTCTGTTGCACTAAGATGGTGCTTTACCAACTCATGATCGGCCAAGATGGTTGTGCATTGCTTCTTACAATCCAACAGCCTAACTCACTGCAAAATTGCTCCCTTCAACACCTTTGTAACTCCACAGTCCAACACAAGCCTACCACCAGCAGCCTGGAATTTCAACAGCATCACAGCTGCTCCACAACACCCTGCCAAAAATCATCACTATCATCTCGGGCTCCCGAATTCCTACAATGCTTGGTCGCAAACCCTTCTCAAAGATCGAACTTGCACACCATAACAACCACCATCTCGCACCTCACCGCAAAACCACTCAATGCTAGCCATAATTGCGCCATCAATACCGGCTCAGGCCAACAATGACCCATTCGTGCTCAACTCAAAGATATCTTGCAACTCCAACGAACCCAAGTAGTTCCACTCGCACAAAGACACCCCGGCACCTGACCATCACTTCTTTGCTAACCCTTTCTGCCTCCTCCATCTGCTTTGCAACCTCATTCTCTCCCTGGCCAACAACCAGCTCCTCCATCACCTTGTCTCTGCAACAGCTGTAACCTCAGGCCAACAATCATTGTTGCCTTAGTTCAGCTGCAGTACCCATTGGCATCCACCTGAGCCATTCTCCCTAACCTGCTGCTTCAAGGCCATTCCAGCAAGCTCAGCTGCTAATTCATAAGCTCAAACTTCCACTATTTGCAACACAACTCCACCTGCTACAGAGCTTAAGCACCAGCACCATCTTCATCTCCCTGGCAAGCAACAATGGCAAGAAGATCAATTTTCCCTGCAACTTGCAGCTTCACATACACCTGCCATTGCACAACCACCTGACACAGACATTTCCATCTCAGAACCATCATCTCCTAAACCCAATTGTCCTGTGTTACTTTGCCTCTTCATCAGCAGCTGCTACACAAGTCTTAACAAACCCCATTGCTGAGTCTTGCACTGCAACTGTATCAACTCACATCAGTGCCACCTACTCAGCTGCAAGCAGCTGAACCATCTCTGGCTGATTACCTGAGCTCACCATCAATACCCACAACTCAGCCATCTCCATTATCATCTCCAACATCAGCTGCTTCCCATCAGCTCATTGCAATTAACAGCCAGCAACCCATTACAGACCATTCTCTATTTCTTGGTCAGAACCAACTCATGACCACAGATCTGTTCGATTTGAATCTCAATCTCCTCTTGGTCAGCAGCTCTCAGTCTCAATCGATTCTACGGTCTTTCAGATTCGAATCACCACCATCATTAACATCTCAGCTCAACCATTACATATCAACAGCGCCACCTTCAATTCCATTAACAACGCCATCATCTCTCGCTGAGCACCACCGATCTGTTGATTGAATAAACCCTAACTCTCATTTTCACAGCAGCCGCTTGTTCTTTCATGCACCCATCTCCTCCATTGCACGAACTCTAATCAATTTCTCGATTAACAGCAGCCATGGCTGTGTTCTTACTCTCTTTCAGGTGGAGCTCGATTTTCAGATTCAGGGGAAAAAAGATTGAGAAGAAACAATCTTCTCAATGTAATGAAAGCTGGGGTGGATTTGGTTTCGGGTTTGGATCCGGATCTGAGCGTGGATAGAACCGACCCAATTGGATGCTATCCAGCATAACCATCCTCTGGATAAGGGCTACCCGGTGTTAGTAACACCCACTGCTAAGTGATAAGGGGTACCCTGAATGAGAGCCCCTTAACCACCTCTGGGCTCCAAATAGTCTTCGCCCTGTAAAATGACCTTTTTGCCCTTTTGGCTCAAATTGGGTGCTTTCTTCTTCTTTTCCTCTGTGCGACTCTAGAGTACCTAATAACTCAAAAACACACGTAAAATACATAATTTACAAGAAAAATAGCAAAGAAAGAGTAAACTACTAGATAGTAAATTAGGTGTATTCTACACCTATCACTTATCATACTCTTCAGGATACGAAGCGTCTCACTTTGCCGTTTGATGATATCAACTTGATTTGCGGCCATATCCTCTTATATTTTTGTTATGCCTTCCATGGTAGTTGGTTTCCGGGCAGTCATTGCTTTGGTAAGGTTAGGACGACCAGGATACATATGGAAAGTTAGAATTGGTGATTGAAATGAATTTGGAAATTGATATTGCAACCGAGAGATTAATCTCCCACTGTGGTCGCCAGTTGTTTTGGGGTAAAAAATGTTTCTGCCGGTTTTGGTAAATTTGGGTGTGTTGCTGAGAAACAAATTTAGACCTAAACAAATGCACTGCACGGGAGTACTTTAGATTCGAGAGACCAATTTGTACAATCCTGGCCTAAACCAAGAAATGGCCGTTCCAGTCTTGCTTCGGTCACAAAGTGAAGGAGAAAGGTTGGTCTTAGGGAGGGAGGCGAAGAAGGTGTTGAGACCAGAATGGTTAATTCTGAAGGTGTGGTTATTTTATGACTTGTATCAGAATGTGAAACTGGCTTGCGGAATGTAAGCTATCAGTTCTTTGGTGTTATCTGGATACTTGTGTTATTTTAACCAAAATTGTTGCCCAGTCGAAATAGGTAGAAACCTATTTATACAAGTCATAATTAAACGCACCTTGATCTCGTAGAAAGTGGGAGTAGTTGAGTGATGGAGAAGTGGGGTAATGTGTAAATGTTAGAAACCACGTCCCCACTATGAAGGAAACGGGTTAGTTTACACCCACTACTTCTTGCCGCCATTAACTGCCCGCTTTCCTGATACTTTCTTATAATGGGCGTGTTGCACGCCGCACGTTGTAAACCGCCAGACCAATACCCTGATGAGCATCCCCCAGTTTGTGACATGTTTGATATCTCGAGTATTTTCGTGGAAAATGTGCAGCAGATTGTTGAGCGGGTCTTGTATGAAAGACCTAATTATTCTGATTAATTGTACGCCAACTAGGTGGCGGATAGCCATGTGTGGCAAGCCAAGTCAGGAGACTTGCCGTAGGAAAATAGCGTGTGATGCTATTAGGTTAGTCTCGGTGGGTTACCTAAAACTTATCATAGGCTGGTCAATTCCGTGGCGAATTTGGACGACTGAGATTGTAATTCTTGAGAGAAGGTGGCCGTTGATTATGGCCACACTCCATTGGCACCTGGTGATGGCATAGTGGCATCAGTGGCATGGTAGCACGATTGGGACATGCCAGTGGCATATTGACAAGATTGCTACATACCAGTGGCATGGTGACACGAATAGCGCCTGGCGTAGCCACGATCGGCATATTGGTGTTGGTTCCAAATATAGCTCGGCAATATTGGCTCCAGTTGCCGTATGAAACATAATAGCATTATTTGGTATGGTTGGCGTAGCGGCCATACCTAAATTAGGGTTTGGCATGCCAAAACCCTAATTAGCGAGTGTGGCATGTGGCCGCGACACGGTGACATTCTTTGTGCAGATGGTGCCATGGCCACGTCAAAGGGATTATGGCGGGGCCATGATGTGGAAATGACCACATGTGTAAGGATAGCCATGGGTGGCCATGGCATGTCGCCATTTTTAGGGTTTCCTGGGCCCCGCATGGATCGTGGCATGTTGTGGGGCAAAAGTGGTGTAATTCTGGGCCACGACTAGAAATTATGGTTTATACTAATGCCACTGAAGGAAAAGTCGTGTTTTGATCATAAAACCCTAATTGGAGTTTGTTATGGCTTTGGCCACAAACAAAAAGTGGGTTAGCATGTAGCCGCGCTTGTTGTGGCACGTTGGCATGTTGTTGCCGCGGAATGGCATGTTGGCATGCCGATTAATATGTTGGCGCGGTTTGGCTAATTAACTAATTGGCGTGGTGTCCGTTTGGCATAGTATGGCCTTTTAATGCGCGTGGCGGGTTTAGAGCAATCTGATTGGTCGATAGAAAGGAGGGTCGGCCATACATGGGCGTAGCCACATCTCATGTGCATGTGTCGGGTTTAGAGCAACGTGATTGGTCGATGGGAAAGAGGAGGGCCGGCAAGTAGCATGGTGCGTGGCCATCTGCAAGTGGCGCCTACTAGGGCAGGCCGGATAGCCTATGGTGTGGCTACACCTCCTTTTTCTGTTGCTCCTACTTTCCGCAGCTCCTCTTTTATTTCTTGTTTTCTGATTTTGGGTAGGACTTCGCACCTACTAATCCATGGCGGATCAATCGCCTAGCTTGCCTAGGTTTAGTTTCGACCAACAGGGTCTGATATATTGCGCAGGGAAAAAAACCTAACTCTTTGGAAATTAATTAGGTTAATATTGAATGTTGTGAATTATCACAAAATTGATTAAATTTGGTGAGTTATGTGTGTTGACAGAGAGTTCTTTTTATTTTCAGAGAGCAATTAGCGCGTTTCTTGACTGAATACTTTATGCAAACCTTAATTTTGATACTTTGGGAAATTCATGCTACTCTGCTGTGAGTGAGCATTAATTGTCATGTCATATCAATATCAAGGGATCATCCGGGGAACATAGCACAGAAAGTATCCAATGAGCCTTACATTAATGAATAATACAGGCATGATGTTGAAATTTACAGAATATTTGGGATTGTTGCTACATGCACCATTCAATTCATGTAAGTATATTGAATTGATCAATAAATACGCCAGTGACAAGGTTAGACATTCATCACTTTTTCATGGCTCTGTCTTTTTGCAGAATGACAACATATTATACGCAGGGTTTTACAATTTTAGCCCTGAACTAAAAACCACCATCAACACTCCCTTATTTATTTTTCAAATCAGGGTTTGCAATCTAAGTTACCTTGGTAACAAAGAATTCAATATTCACCGTCTGATTAGATTCAAGCAAATATCTTTCAACAGTTAGATCGAACTTAGCTTGTTATACACAAATTAAATGTACCCTCATTTAGGTTTAAGTAACCGTACCTAAACGTGTACACCATGTTGGCTCAATATTAGTTAACCGAGGTTAGCTATATGAACACTCTCATATCAACCTTATTCATCTTAATCACAACTAGCTCAAATGACTAAAATGAAACTAGTTATAGAGATGTTCAATTGCTATATTCTCATAGAAGTATACAAGAACACAATTGAAGCAAAATCGGTTTGATTCACTCGAATCATTTTATGAACATTATAGCCACGATTTGCAAAGAATGCATTCCTTAATATATAAATGTATTAGTTCATGAGCCAACCGATTTTAGAACTTTAACCACTCAAGTATGCATACGTGTACGCATACCTAAGTAGTCGGTCTGAGTTTGGGTTCGCCAGTATGCGAACATGTACGCATACCTTAGTACACTTCCAAAACCCACCAGAAATTCCCGGACCTATACCTACGCAAGTATGCGTACCGGTACGTGTACTTGTTACCCGGAATTCCACAACTACAAGTACGCATAAGGGTATGCATACTATAGTTCCGGTCATGGATTACATACATGCAAGAATGCATATTATGTTCATAATCCAATAGTTCTAAACTCTATTTCAATCATTGAAACTTTATTAGAGGATGGCAATAGTTGTTTTCACACACTATTAGCATCAAAGCAATTTTCAATATATTGAAATAATCATAACGAAACATTCCAAGTCTACACCAAATGATTGTATTACACAAACCATGTAAGATGTTACTCGGTGATTTTCACATGATCAACTTTTGACTTTCGTCAAGAATATAAGATGAACTTGGTTGAAGCGAAAGCTTACCAACACATATTTCGAGAAATATGTAAGCGAGTTAAACTCAACTCGAAATTTCAAATGTGTATAATCGAAAACTATATAGTAGTACGACTTTTGTCTTAATATATGAGATAGAGTAGAAATAGAATTTCCAAGGGAAATACAAGTTTTAGTCTCCACATACCTTTTGTTGATGAAGTTCCACAAGCTCTCCTTAATAGTTCTTCGTCTTCAATTGATAAACGCCGTGAAGTCTAATGATCAACTACACAATCTATCCTAGTCCGAGACATCACTATAAGTAGACTAAAAATCAAGACTTATAGTTTTTATCACTAACATTGACAAACAAGCTTGAGATAGCAACGCTTGCGAGTTCGACCGAGCAGTGCTCTAACACAAGTGTCAATCAATTTAATCAACAACCAAAGGTTGGATTCACAATTGATTGAACTTACGCACAACCTATGATATTTAATTATATAGATAATATAATGCGGAAAAGAAATAATACAAACACCAGAAGTTTTGTGAACGAGGAAACCGCAAATGCAAAAAAACCCCAAGACCTAGTACAGATTTGAACACCACACTGTATTAAGCTGCTACAGACACTAGCCTAATCCAAGTTAACTTCGGACTGGAATATAGTTGAGCCCTAACCAATCTCACACTGATAAAGGTACAGTCGCATTCCTTACGCCTCTAGAACCATGCCGGATTCTGTGCACTTGATTCCCTTAGATGATGTCACCTACAACTAAGAGTTGCTACGGCCCAAAGTCGAAGACTTGATAAACCAATCTGTCTCACACATAAAAGTCTATTGAATAGATAAATGATAGGGTGTAGAATACATCCTATTTACTATCTATTGTTTATGCTTTCTTTGCTATTTTTCTTGTAAATTATGTATTTTACGCTTGTTTTGAGTTTTATAGCTACTTTGGAGTCGCACGGAGGAAAAGAAGAAGAAATCACCCAATTTGAGTAAATGGGCAAAATAGTCATTCATGGGCGAACACTATCTGGAGCCCAGTCAAGGTTAAGGGGCAACTCTCTTTGGAGGAGCACTAAAGACAGTTCGGCTAAGGATAAGGGGAAACCCATTCAAATGTTAAAGGCATCCGGTTAGGTACTCAAGGCACCTATGTAAGCTGGCTTGGGATGTTATTGGCTGGCCCATATTAGTGCCCAGGTCCGGACCCAATTTGTATAACCTAAAATTGAGTTTTCTCTCAATTATTATTTTTCACCTGAAACTGAGAAAAGAGAAAAGCTGCGCAAGCAGCTGTGGATGCTGAAATTGAGAGTTCGAGAGACAACAGAGATGATGGGAAGAGATGGAGAAGATGATGGTGATGTTGTTGTTGGTTTCCGGAAGAACAAGAAATCATGTCACCGAGATGAGCAAAAGGGGATCTGAGATTTACAAAAATTAAAGATGGAAGAAATTAAAATTGAATTTACAACCATGGATGTTACGGTCGATTTAGTAGAGCATAGCAGATGGGTCAGTGGTCGAGCTGAGATGTTGATGATGGTGGGGATTCGAATCTGAGACCGTAGAAATTGCAGCTGTGAATACATAAATGAGAATGGGTTCGATATGTTGAGAAATTGGCAAACCGAGAGAACTGAAAATCGAGAGAAGGAATGGGTTTTTGAGACTCAGGTGGTGAAGAGAAATTGAACCAATAGAAGACTCTGATGCTGTTGATTTTTGTTGAATAAAGAAGATTGGGTTCGGTTTAGAAGATGGCACTGCTATTGTTGCTCAAATTACAAGACAGAGAGATGGGTTTGTGAAATTGAAAGCAGTGGTGTTGTTGATTGGTTCAAGAGATGGACTCGATGCTGATCAGCCGTGGAAGAATTAGAGTTGCAGAAGGAAGAAAACAATGGAGTGTCATAGATTGAAGATGGTATTGGTAGTGCTGGGATATCTGCTGTTGTGATCGATTGAGATGGGTTTGTGACTATGAATCGAGTTGGTTGCAGTTGCAGTGAGGAGTTTGTGCTGTAATGGAATTAGGGATTGAATCTGGAAGAGACGGCAGCAAGATTGAAGATGGGTTTGTATCTGATATACAACAGATGAAGAACAGAGATGGATTTGTGGCAATTAGAAGGCAACAGAATGAGGCAGTAAAGCTTAGATGTATGTGTAGGATTCTTAACAGGAAATGAAGCAGAATTGAGGCCTGAATGTGGCCTGGAAGTCCTATAAACAGCCGAAACTCGGCCGGTTTTCTGCACCGGCGAGTCAACTCGCCGATGACCGATCCAGCTCAGTGATCCAGCCTAACTCGGTCGAGTAAGCCAATGAGTAACTCAAATTGTCTCGGTGACTACTCCTTCCCTTGACCCGGTTGACCGACGGTTTGACCGTTTGACCGTTATCTCTAACGGTGGACTCGACGGAATATTCCGTCGAATATACCCGATGACGACAAAGAACTCGGGTGGTGGCGGTGACTTTTCCTACGGATTCCAGCCATAATACCAGTTTTCCGGCGAGCCAAAAATTCCAGAATTTTATGTGGACTTCTCTCATGGGTGTGAAGACTTGGACTAGGAATTGGATGGAGAATTGGGCTCAAATTTGGAAAGAGAAGATGGAAGATGAGAAAGACTTGAATTTGGAAATTGAATTACTATGGAATGAGGATTCTATTCCTTGGAAGATTTGGAGAATATTGAAGCCTATAAATAGAGAAGTTTTCTATATCTTTTGACACACCTCTCTACACACACACAACACTTGTGTTTTTGTTTTCAATTCTTCTTCTTAATTATTTGTGTGAACTTGAAAATTCTCCTTTTAATTATTTTGTGTGAATTTCAAAAACATGAGTAGCTAATTTTCTTATTGATTGAGGATGAATTCCTAGTTCTTAATACATGATTTGAGTTTTGTTTCAATTCTATCTTGAAGTTTTTCACATGATTATCGTTTGTTTTTACTAATAGGAATGTTTATTCATTCATGATTGATTGATAGATTGTTTAGAGTGCACGCTAAATTGATTTGTTAATTTGATCTAAAGCTAGTGAAAGTTAGGGGATAAGTAATTGTTTCTTGACTCTTTACATAAGTAGCAAACACGAGACCTTGCGGAGGGATTCCGTGGAGCAATTGTGTGTGAAAACAACGTTAGCAAGTAGACCTTGATCTAAGAGTCTAACTACTAATATTGACCTAATAAGTTCATAAATCTTAATGCGTTTATTTAAATTACATCTAGAGTGATCTACTACTAGGTGGTTTGGTAAATAGAATCCGGTAGTCGAGAACTTCCGTATCCCGGTGATACAAGGGATTTAGGGGTTTAGCACTGATCTAGTCTGCTTTACCTAAGGTTGGTGATAATTTGTGACTAATAACAAGTAGAAAAGAACATAACTTTAATCATTGTTTTGCAACGAAGAATGATTCCTTGGTCTTGTCTCTCTTATTGATTTCAACTTTATCTTTTAATTGCTTTGTTTATTTTTTGCTTTTTACACCCCCCTTTGGTGACAATTTTTACAACTAGAATCTCTTGCTCCTCGTGGGAACGAACTTGACTTCCATTATATTATTTTTAATTGAGTGGAAATAAGATATTAATTTGATTGCACCTACGACACGCATCAAATTTTGGCGCCGTTGCCGGGGAGCAGCGGACGATTTTAGTTGTTCTTATTTTTCTTTTTGCTATATTCTTGCTTTGTTAGATTCTATACCGTATCTAACTTAGTTTTTGAGAATCTTGTTTCAGGTGTTATACCTTTGGTGAATGCTTAAGAAGGGCAGACCGAGTCCAATACGTCTTCGATCCGGCACTCAACTAAAGGATTTCATTCGAGCGGTTAACACTCCACTTCCTCCTTCTTCATCAAGTGATTTCACAGATTCGGACAAAGAGGAAGAAACGATGGCTGATCGTACACTCAAGGACCTAGCTTCTCACAAGGCTTGATACACACAATGGTGGTGTATCCAAACTAACTCAACCTTCGAGATCAAGACGGGGTTGATTAGAGAGTTACCAAAGTTCCATGGCATGGTGAATGAGGACCCAAACAAACATCTTATGGACTTCTATACCATAGTTATGGCTATGCTTCCACCGGAGACTAATGCGGATGGAGCAATGTTGAAAGCTTTCCGTTTTCTTTGGCGGGCAATGCTAAGGAATGGTTATATTATTTGCCTTCGGAAGTATCACAACATGGAATGGGATGAAGAAACTTTTCCTCGAGAGATATTTTCCCGCATCCAAAGCTACTCAAATTCGCAAGGAGATTTGTGGATTGAAACAACATGTGGGAGAGTCGTTGTATGAATGTTGGGGGCGATACAAGAGGTTGGTGGCAAGCTGTCCACACCATCAATTTAGTGACGTTATGATACTCCAATACTTCTACGAAGCTCTCAACCCAAGTGATAGGTCTCTTCTTGACGCCGCGGGTGGTGGTGCACTAGTGAACAAGACGGTGACCCAAGCTACCGAGTTGATTGAAAGTATGGAGGCAAACTCGCAACAATTCTACACAAGAGATGAGCTAATGGTTAGGCGAGTGCATGAAGTTAGTGATTCATCGTCACATCTTGATCAAAGAATGGGTAACATGGAGATAATGATTCAAATGATGGCCGCGGTAATTATTCCGGATGGTGAGACCGAACAAGTAAATGCTTTATATCCAAATCAAAGGCCAAGGTACGATCCATACTCCAATACCTATAATCCCGGTTGGAAGGATCATCCTAACTTTAGTTATGCAAACAAGCAAGCGGCGGCTCCTAATCCATATGCGCAACAAGGTGGTTTTCAACAATCACGCTTCCAACCTCAATCTCAATTTCAACCACAACAAGTCAAGGAGCGTGATACTTCGAATGATGACAAGCTCAATGCGTTAATGCAAGGCATGCAAGGTCTTACTTCTATGTTACAACAAAGCCAACAAAAGACCGATTCGGCCATCAAGGATTTACAAACTCAAATGGGGCAATTGGCGACCGATGTGAATCTATTGAAATCTCAAGCATCCACAAAACTTCCTTCACAACCATTTGTGAATCCAAGAGAGAATGTTAATGCGGTTACTTTAAGAAGTGGAAGACAAGTGGAGGGTCCAAGTCATCATGAAGAAGCTATTGAAGAGGTAGTCAAAGACAAGGAGGAAGCCGCACCAAAGGAGAATTCAACACCAACCGACCAATCCAAGGAACCGGTTCCTACTTTCACTACTCCACCTCCTTTTCCTAGTCGTTTTGCTAAATCCAAGAAAGAAGCTCAAGACAAGGCACTTATGGATATCTTCAAGAAGATTGAAATCAACATCCCATTCATTGAGGCCATCAAGACAATTCCAAGGTATGCCAAGTTCATGAAGAAATTATGCATCAAGAAGGATAGGTTGCTTGATAATGAAATTACTAAAGTTGGCGAGAGTGCGTCGGCTATGCTATTAAAGAAGATGCCTACAAAATGCACGGATCCCGGTGGTTTCACGGTACCAATTACTATTGGTAAGAAAAGGTTTGAACATGCTTTACTTGACTTGGGAGCTTCCATTAGTGTGATGTCGGCCGAAATATATGACTCTTTGAATCTTGGACCTTTGAAAGAGACAAGAGTTATTATCCAATTAGCGAACAAGTCTAACATATATCCAAAGGGGCTTGTAGAAGACGTGCTAGTGCAAGTAAATGAGCTTATTTTTCCGGTGGACTTCTTTGTGGTGGATATGGATAACAATGAGAACCGATCATCTACTTCTTTACTTCTTGGGAGGCCATTTATGAAGACCGCAAAGACGAAGATTGATGTTGATAAGGGTACACTCACTATGGAATTCGACAAGGAGATAATACACTTTAACATATTTGAAGCCATGCGCTACCCAAGTGATGTGCATTCCGTTTACTCCATTGATGTGGTTGATTCATTAGCGCAACAAATGGTGGAATTGAATCAAGAGGATGAACTTGATGTGGTGTTGCAAAAGAGCATTGAATTGGACATCCACGGCTTGTCTAACTTGGATGTTGAAATCTCCAAGGAATTGGTGGAGATGTGTGGGGCCTTGGCGACATTGCAAGAAGCTAAAAAGGGTAATGTTTCTTATATTTCTTTACCCGTGAATGATGAAATACTTGTACCATCTATTGTGGAGGCGCCCAAGCTAGAATTGAAGCCACTTCCGGATCATTTGAAGTATGCTTTCTTGGGAGATGGAGATGAGCTTCCGGTGATTATTGCAAAGAACCTCACACCGGTACAAGAAGACCGTTTGCTTAGAGTCTTGAAAGAGCACAAAACGGCTATTGGGTGGACAATTGCGGACATCAAAGGTATTAGTCCATCCATGTGCATGCATAGGATTCTAATGGAAGAGAACGTGAAGCCGGTACGTGATGCTCAACGTCGGCTTAATCCTCCCATGATGGAGGTTGTGAAGAAAGAGATACTCAAATTGCTAAGTGTGGGGGTAATCTACCCAATTTCCGATAGCAAGTGGGTTAGTCCGGTACAAGTGGTACCAAAGAAGTCCGGAGTCACGGTTGTTCGAAATCAAGACGATGAACTTGTTCCTACAAGAGTTCAAACCGGTTGGAGAGTGTGCATTGACTATAGAAAGCTTAATTCCGCAACCCGAAAGGATCACTTTCCTTTACTTTCATTGATCAAATGTTGGAGCGGTTAGCGGGGCATTCTTATTATTGTTTCTTGGATGGTTATTCGGGATACAACCAAATTGTTATTGCACCGGAGGACCAAGAGAAGACCACTTTCACTTGTCCGTTTGGAACGTTTGCATATAGACGGATGCCGTTTGGCCTTTGCAATGCGCCGGCTACTTTTCAAAGATGCATGGTGAGTATATTCTCGGATTATGTGGAGGGCATCATCGAGGTATTTATGGATGACTTTAGTGTTTATGGCAATTCTTTTGATGGTTGTTTAAACAACCTTGAACTAGTTCTTAAACGATGCATAGACACAAACCTTATCCTTAATTGGGAGAAATGTCACTTTATGGTGAACCACGGCATAGTACTTGGTCACATTGTGTCCTCTCGAGGGCTCAAAGTGGACAAGTCAAAGATAGATTTAATAAGAAACTTACAATATCCCACTTCGGTGAGGGAGATACGTTCTTTTCTTGGCCATGCAGGTTTCTATAGGCGGTTTATCAAGGATTTCTCCAAAATCTCCATGCCGATGTGCAAGTTATTACAAAAGGAGGTACCTTTTGACTTCAACAAGGAATGCAAGGATGCTTTTGACAAATTGAAAGAAATGTTGACAAGTGCGCCAATTATCAAATCACCGGATTGGAATCTTCCATTTGAATTGATGTGTGATGCTAGTGATTATGCGGTTGGAGCCGTTTTGGGTCAAAGAGTGGACAAGTTGTCCCATGTTATCTATTATGCATCTAGGACCATTAATGATGCACAAATCAATTATTCTACCACGGAAAAGGAGTTATTGGCTATAGTTTTTGCATTGGAAAAATTTCGATCATACTTGGTGGGTACAAAGGTTATTGTGTATTCCGATCATGCCGCACTAAGACACTTAATAAAGAAGAAAGAAGCTAAGCCAAGATTAATCCGGTAGATCCTATTGCTACAAGAGTTCGACATAGAAATTCGTGATAAGAGGGGTGTGGAGAATACCGTTGTTGATCATCTTAGTAGACTTGTTATGTCTCAAGAGGAACTTCCATTACATAACCGCTTTCCGGACGAACAACTTTTCTCCATGGAAGAATCAACACCTTGGTATGCGGATATAGTGAATTACTTGGTGACAAGGAAAGTACCTAATACGATGTCCAACTTCCAAAAGATGAAACTTAAGAAGGTAGCTAAGCAATATGTGTGGGATGAACCATACTTATGGAAATATGGGGTTGATCAAATAATGCGAAGGTGCGTGCCTAATTCCGAATTTCAATCCATCCTCTCCTTTTGCCACACTTTTGCTTGTGGTGGCCACTTTGGTTCTAAACGCACCGCTCTAAAAGTTCTCGAGAGTGGATTTTATTGGCCCACCTTGTTTGAAGATTCATATGTTTTTTGTAAATCGTGTGATAGATGTCAACGAATGGGCAATCTAGGTGCTCGAAATCAAATGCCACTCACACCAATTCTCGCCGTTGAGATTTTTGATGTGTGGGGTATTGATTTTATGGGCCCTTTGTCAATTCGAATGGGAACTTTTATATACTTCTTGCCGTAGATTATGTTTCGAAATGGGTGGAAGCTAGAGCCACCAAAACTAATGACTCTCAAGTTGTTTGTGATTTTGTAAGGGAAAACATATTCAATAGGCATGGTACACCAAGAGTGGTGATAAGCGATGGAGGCTCACATTTCAAGAAGGCTTTCCACGCTCTCCTCAAGAAGTACAACATAACACACAAAATTGGTACGCCTTACCATCCGCAAACTAGTGGACAAGCGGAAATTTCAAATCGTGAGATCAAGTCCATTCTTGAGAAAACGGTGAATACCACAAGGAAAGATTGGAGCTTTAAGCTCAATGATGCACTTTGGGCGTATAGAACGGCGTATAAGACACCGATTGGTATGTCTCCATATCGGTTGGTTTATGGCAAGGCTTGTCATCTTCCGGTTGAACTTGAACATAAGGCTTATTGGGCGATAAAGAAATTCAACATGGAGTATGATGAAGCGGGAAACAAAGGAAGTTACAACTAAATGAGCTAGAGGAGATACGTAATGATGCTTACGAGAGTGCCCGTATTTACAAGGAAAAGACCAAGCTTTTTCATGACAAGATGATTTCTCGTAAAAGCTTCATCGTGGGACAAAAAGTCCTTTTATATCATTCTCGCCTTAAACTATTTCCTGGAAAGTTAAGGTCCCGATGGATTGGACCATATGTTGTTACTAATGTTTTTCCTCATGGTGCAATTGAAATTACTAGTCTTAGAGACAATTCGGTTTCCAAAGTCAACGGCCATAGATTGAAGCCATACTATGAGAACATCGCTTATGTGAATGTGGATGAACTTTCATTTCAAGATTCACTCCCTCTGGAGGAGTAATGTACGACAAGGGCTAAGTCGGGCCGTCGACTTTAAAACAAGCGCTTAATGGGAGGCAACCCATAGGTTTTGTATTTCTTATCCTTTTGCTTTTTATTATTTCTTTTTCTTGTTCCTTATCATGTTAAAATTTCCCACCTTGATTTTACTAGGACGATTCAATTACATTGAGGACAATGTAAGGTTTAAGTGTGGGGGAGTGGTTAAACATGTATTTATTTAAAAAAAAAATTAAAAATTAAAAAATTAAAAAAAAAAAAAGTTTTACATAAAAACTCAAACTTTTAGAGATTTTAGAGTCACTAGCATACTACTAGGTATGGTTTACATAGAGATTTTGACCGACATAATTGAACTTGGAAATGTTAGAGAACTACATTCGGATTTCTTGCTTGTTAGAGTGTTAAATAATGGATTTAATCATGCCGGTGATGCGAATTTGGTGCAGGAGAAATGCATTATTAGAGTTGCTGATCAATCATTAGTGGAGACTACCCGTATTATATCATGTGAGGCACCGAATTTAAATTTTTCCATCTACTAATGAGCTTTCTTTTGAGTGTGTGTCACCGTACGTTAATTCCGGGTAGAATGGTGAGCTACCCAACCTCCCACCAATAGAAGCACTACTCTTTGATCTCTTGAGTGCTAATTTTGTCAATCATGAGGGTGACATCCATGGATGAAAGCTTCCTTCTTGTAGTTCGATTTGCAGTTAGCACCATTCTCTCTCGCGACAACAATGGATCCATAGAAACACCATCATCATCAACAAGAAGCGACATCAAAATCTACAAGGAAAGTTGGAAAAAGTTCACGGTTTACAAGCAACGGAATGAGAAAAAGAGCAAATTTCAAATACAAGTAAAGCAACATACAAAGAGCAGATTTTTACATATATGTTGAGGACTTACACTACAATGAGGTAATTTCATATCCAAGTATGAAGACTTATTTATAAAAGCGAAGAAAAGCAAAAGGTGAGAATTATTGAAGTTTATGATTTTGAGGCGATACAAGTTGTGAAGAATCAAGCGGTAAAATACTTCTTCCACGGCCATGGTTTATTTTGTATTTAATTTCTCTTGTTTCAAAAAAAAAAAAAAAAAAAAAAAAAAAAAAAAAAAAAAGAAATATTTGTTTTGTCAATAAGCCGTGGGGAAGGAAAATTTATAAGGAAATTTCAAGCGACAAGGATTTAAGGTAAAAGAGTTACAAATTGTTAAGGATTTATGAAATTCGAGAGTTTATCACCAATAGTTGAAACCGAAGACGAAGACCAAGAAGATAAAGACAAGGAGCGGAAGACGTTTCTATTGGATGGCGTGAGAGTGGTGTTATCATAATTGGCGATCGGATGTGAAGGTGAGTAAGTAATCTCATCCTCGATAATAGTGGTTGATTTCCTTTCTTAGAGATCGTCAGAAAAATGGTTTTTTAAAATGTTAAAAGATGTGGGTTTTTAAAAATATTTCGGAAGTTATCCTTCCCACCATTCAACGTGTTGCAGGAATTCTCTCTTCATTCCTACCTGCACACATGTGAGACCCATAAAAAGCCGTCTTTTTGAGTGCAATTATCATAAAATCCTTTTTGGTGAGGCAGAAGTCGAGGCGAAATGCTTATTGATCGTTTCTCAAACACGCGTTTTCTCATTATGGTGTGGTTATTTCTTACTCAACATTTAAGAATGAGAATATGTTCTTTAGTATTTCTAACTTCTTATTACTAGCATGCAGAAACTCTATGTCCTCATAACTCTTTGGATGCTTGGGATGCTTGAACACTTTGAAGTTGTGAGTTTTTAGTTTGATTTGCTCGAGGACTAGCAAAGTCTAAGTGTGGGGGAATTTGATAGGGTGTAGAATACATCCTATTTACTATCTATTGTTTATGCTTTCTTTGCTATTTTTCTTGTAAATTATGTATTTTACGCTTGTTTTGACTTTTATAGCTACTTTGGAGTCGCACGGAGGAAAAGAAGAAGAAATCACCCAATTTGAGTAAATGGGCAAAATAGTCATTCATGGGCGAACACTATCTGGAGCCCAGTCAAGGTTAAGGGGCAACTCTCTTTGGAGGAGCACTAAAGACAGTTCAGCTAAGGATAAGGGGAAACCCATTCAAATGTTAAAGGCATCCGGTTAGGTACTCAAGGCACCTATGTAAGCTGGCTTGGGATGTTATTGGCTGGCCCATATTAGTGCCCAGGTCCGGACCCAATTTGTATAACCTAAAATTGAGTTTTCTCTCAATTATTATTTTTCACCTGAAACTGAGAAAAGAGAAAAAGCTGCAAGCAAATTTGTGGATCTTGAAATTGAGAGTTCGAGAGACAACAGAGATGATGGGAAGAGATGGAGAAGATGATGGTGATGTTGTTGTTGGTTTCCGGAAGAACAAGAAATCATGTCACCGAGATGAGCAAAAGGGGATCTGAGATTTACAAAAATTAAAGATGGAAGAAATTAAAATTGAATTTACAACCATGGATGTTGCGGTCGATTTAGTAGAGCAGAGCAGATGGGTCAGTGGTCGAGCTGAGATGTTGATGATGGTGGGGATTCGAATCTGAGACCGTAGAAATTGCAGCTGTGAATACATAAATGAGAATGGGTTCGATCTGTTGAGAAATTGGCAAACCGAGAGAACTGAAAATCGAGAGAAGGAATGGGTTTTTGAGATTCAGATGGTGAAGAGAAATTGAACCAAGAGAAGACCCTGATGCTGTTGATTTTTGTTGAATAAAGAAGATTGGGTTCGGTTTAGAAGATGGCACTGCTATTGTTGCTCAAATTACAAGACAGAGAGATGGGTTTGTGAAATTGAAAGCAGTGGTGTTGTTGATTGGTTCAAGAGATGGACTCGATGCTGATCAGCCGTGGAAGAATTAGAGTTGCAGAAGGAAGAAAACAATGGAGTGTCATAGATTGAAGATGGTATTGGTAGTGCTGGGATATCTGCTGTTGTGATCGATTGAGATGGGTTTGTGACTATGAATCGAGTTGGTTGCAGTTGCAGTGAGGAGTTTGTGCTGTAATGGAATTAGGGATTGAATCTGGAAGAGACGGCAGCAAGATTGAAGATGGGTTTGTATCTGATATACAACAGATAAAGAACAGAGATGGATTGGTGGCAATTAGAAGGCAACAGAATGAGGCAGTAAAGCTTAGATGTATGTGTAGGATTCTTAACAGGAAATGAAGCAGAATTGAGGCCTGAATGTGGCCTGGAAGTCCTATAAACAACCAGAAACTCTACGGGACTGCACCGGCGAGTCAACTCATCGATGATGACCGATCCAACTCACCTGTTAGACCTAACTCACCGAGTAAGCCAATGAGTCAGACCAGCTGTCTCGGCCGACTACTCCTTCCCTTGACCCGGTTGACCCGTTTGACCTTATCTCTAACGGTGGACTGACGGAATATTCCGTCGAATATACCAGTGACGGCAAAGAACTCAGGTGGCCGCGGTGATTTTTTCCGCCGGATTCCGGCCATAATACCGATTTTCCCATGAGCCAAAAATTCCAGAATGTTCTGTGGACTTCTCTCATGGGTGTGAAGACTTGGACTAGGAATTGGATGGAGAATTGGGCTCAAATTTGGAAAGAGAAGATGGAAGATGAGAAAGACTTGAATTTGGAAATTGAATTACTATGGAATGAGGATTCTATTCCTTGGAAGATTTGGAGAATATTGAAGCCTATAAATAGAGAAGTTTTCTATATCTTTTGACACACCTCTCTACACACACACAACACTTGTGTTTTTGTTTTCAATTCTTCTTCTTAATTATTTGTGTGAACTTGAAAATTCTCCTTTTAATTATTTGTGTGAATTTCAAAAACATGAGTAGCTAATTTTCTTATTGATTGAGGATGAATTCCTAGTTCTTAATACATGATTTGAGTTTTGTTTCAATTCTATCTTGAAGTTTTTCACATGATTATCGTTTGTTTTTACTAATAGGAATGTTTATTCATTCATGATTGATTGATAGATTGTTTAGAGTGCACGCTAAATTGATTTGTTAATTTGATCTAAAGATAGTGAAAGTTAGGGGATAAGTAATCGTTTCTTGACTCTTTACATAAGTAGCAAACACGAGACCTTGCGGAGGGATTCCGTGGAGCAATTGTGTGTGAAAACAACGTTAACAAGTAGACCTTGATCTAAGAGTCTAACTACTAATATTGACCTAATAAGTTCATAAATCTTAATGCGTTTATTTAAATTACATCTAGAGTGATCTACTACTAGGTGGTTTGGTAAATAGAATCCGGTAGTCGAGAACTTCCGTATCCGGTGATACAAGGGATTTAGGGGTTTAGCACTGATCTAGCTGCTTTACCTACGGTTGGTGATAATCTGTGACTAATAACAAGTAGAAAAGAACATAACTTTAATCATTTTTTTGCAACGAAGAAGGATTCCTTGGTCTTGTCTCTCTTATTGATTTCAACTTTATCTTTTAATTGCTTTGTTTATTTTCTTTTGCTTTTTACACCCCCCTTTGGTGACAATTTTTACAACTAGAATCTCTTGCTCCTCGTGGGAACGAACTTGACTTCCATTATATTATTTTTAATTGAGTGAAAATAAGATATTAATTTGATTGCACCTACGACACGCATCAATAAATATGTCTCCCACGGATATACCTATGGGTTTTGTTCGGTCTTATGATGAATCAAGGTGAACAGGAACCAATTGATATACCGGACTTATATTCCCGAAGAACAACCTAGAAATATCAATCACCTCATAATAATCTTAATCGTATGGTAGAGAAACAAGATATTGTAGAATCACAAATGATGAGATAAAGATGTTTGTGACTACCTTTTATCTTTCCTATCGGAGATTAAATCTCGAGCAAATCTTAGAGAAGATAGTACTCAACACGATAGAAAACAGCAAGATTAGAAGACGCAACTACGGAGAAAATAGTTGGTTCTGGCTTCACAATCCCAATGAAGTTTTTAAATCGTTAACCTACTGGGTTTTGGAAAAACCTAAGGTTAAAGGAGAATCAACTCTAGTCGCAACTAGTATCACACAGGAGGTGTGTGGATTAGGTTTCCCAGTTGCTAGAGTTCTCCCTTATATAGTCTTCAAATCAGGGTTTGCAATCAATGCTACCTTGGTAACAAAGCATTCAATATTATCGTTAGATGAAAACCTGATTAGACTCAAGCTAATATCATTCAACCGTTAGATCGAACTTAGCTTATTACACACAAATGAAAAGTGACTTCATTTAGATATGAGTAATCGTACCTAAACGTGTACACCTTTGTTGGCTCAACAATAGTTAACCGAAGTTAGCCATATGAACACTTTCATATCAACCATATTCATCTTAACCATAACTAGTTCAAATGACTCAAATGAAACTAGTTGAGTTGTTCAATTGTTTATATTCTTATAGAAGTATACAAGACATAATTGATGCAAAATCGATTTTGATTCACTGGAATCAATTCATGAACATTATAGCCACGTACGCATACGGGTATGCATACTATGGTTCCCGGACTTGGAATAACTTGCAATAGTTAGCATAAAAGTACGCATACTGTGTCATATCCAACCATGGTTATTTGTTCTAAACTCCCATTTCAATCATTGAAACATTCTTGGAAGACGATAATAGATGTCTCACACAAACTATTAGCTTCAAAGCAATTTTCAATTGATCGAATGATCAATACGAAACATTCCGAGTCTACATCAAATGACTATCTCATACAAATCATGTAAGATGTTACAAGGCGATTTCCACATGATCATCTTTTGACTTTCGTTAAGAATATAAGATGAACTTGGTTAAAGAGAAAGCTTACCAACACATATTTAGAGAAATATGTAAGCAAGTTAAACTCAGCTCGAAATATCAAATGTGTATAATCGAAGTCTATATAGCTATACGACTTTTGTCTCAAATAGGAGATAGAGTAGATAGACTTTTGAATGATAGATGAGTTCAAGTCTCCACATACCTTTTGTTGATGAAGTTCCACAATCTCCCCTTATTCGTTCTTTGTCTTCAATCGATGAACGTCGTGAAGTCTAAAGCTCAACTACACTTTTTATCCTAATCCGAGACTTAGCTATAAATAGACTAGAAATCAAGACTTATAATTTTGATCACTAAACTTGACAAACAAGCTTGAGATAGCAACGCTTGCGAGTTCGACCGAGCAGTGCTCTAACAATAAGAAACCTAGGTCAATAGAGGACGACTCTAGAATCAACTAGGACATAAAGTTTCAGGGTTGAATTTCCCAGTTGACAAACCAAGGTTAGCTTAGAATTCAAGCTAAGATAACTTGAAAATCAAGCAAAACACTTTAGGTCTTCAAAAAACAATAGAAGATTGTACATATATGTTACGGAACCATGTATAAAGATTGTTCGTTTTGGAAAGTTAGCCAAAGATCTGAAAGCTATTTGATGTTCCTTTAAACATCTAAAAATTAATCATGATACAAACGCATAAGTGTTTAAGTAATCAATGAAGTTTTAGAAGTATTTAAGAGAGTTCTAGCAATGCTCAACATATTAAAATAATAAGTCTTTAAGCATCTACTAAACATTGTCAGGACAGTTGATACAACGGTTTGCCAACCATTGGGCTTATTCACGAGTCAGGGTGCTTCGGTTCGTGAACCGGGTTCTCCAACCCTACTAGACTACCGAACTCAGTTGATCACGGTTCGTGAACCGGGTTCGCCAACTGTTCCCAACTGAAGTTGCGGTTTACGAACTGGTTCGCCAACCTTTCTTTATTTATATATCGCATATATCTATGGTTTGCGAATTAGTTCGCCAACCTACCCTGAGTAGAAATTTCAGTAAGTTCATATTTCTCTCTTATGATGTTTGAAAAATTCCCAAGTGATATAATCATTTGCAATTTTCAATTGATCCACAAATTAATTCATAGAACTAATATTGTTAAGGACCTTTGAACATCTAATCGCCAAAATATATTTCGAGATTTTTCACAAGACAAGCTTGACTCGAAACATCTTCTTTATAATTCTACTATAAGTCATACGACATAGTCTCAATATACAGAACGATGTTATGATGAGTAAAATAGAATTGTTCAGTCTTCACATACGTGATACATAAATTCTTCAAATGTCTTCGTTGATCTTCAGTCTTCAAGGGCGATCTCTGATGCGCAACTACAATTCTAACCTATTCGAAACTTGACTTAGTAGACTAAAAATCAAGATATAGTTTTGATTACCTAACATTGACAACAAGATTGAGGTAGAAAAACTTGTGGGTTCAACCGAGCAATGCTCTAACAAGAGTTACTATCACTTTTATAGTTTAGTCCATTTTTAGGCTAAAATGTAAAAGTGATAGGTCCCATTTTTTCATAAACGGAGGGATTAATTTAACTAAGGGAGGAATAAAAAACATCATACACTTAAAAACTAACTAAATGTGATAATAAATTGTGTAGGGAAGAATCGCCATCTTGTCAAGAAGAGGAAACATCGAAAACTTGACTAAAATTGGCATATAGTCATGTTTTTTCGTTTGAGTTCTCGAAGTGTCACTAAAATTACATATACAATTTCCTATTTACGAACTGCATTTAGGCATATTTCTTCTTTAGTAAATCACTCATAACTCGGAGTTGAGTGATTCTTATCTTGTTGAATTAGTATTTTCATTCAGTATAACATGAGGACCTTTTCATGGTCAAAGGTCATTCTCACTAAAGTGCTAGGTTCAAAAATCCTCGAGTGTATACACAAATGTATATTGAACGTCATAGGAATTGTTCCACATAATGAGCATTTTGTATCGATAGATTTGGAAGGTAGAATAAACAAGAGTTTTAAAATAAATAAGTCTCCGCATACCTTTGTTGATGAAGTCATCGTTGGTATCTTTGTTGTACTTCAGTCTTCATTCTTCAAGAGTATTCGGTGATTTATGATACTCAACTACCATGCGCTAATCCAAGTCCGAGACTAACCTTAGTAAACACATATCAAGATGTAGGTTTTGATTAACTAAATTTGACAACAATCTTGACATACCAAATGAAAAAACGGGGGTCTAACAACCACACCCAATATTTCGCTTAGCAATCTGTATAGACTAACTCCAATATACTTTTAAGAGAATCAACTATACAGTCAGACTCGATCTTAATAAAAGTATATCAAAGAGTTATATCTCACTTTCTCAATTCAATACTTACTCAAGCAAATAGAAATCTGCGAGTCTAATTGAATACAAGAGAAATCACTTGAACGGTACCAGATACCAATGTTCAAGGATCAATCAATTTCAATCAACAACCAAAGGTTGGATTTCCCAATTGATTGATTCAACGCACAACCTGTGATATTTCAATTATATAACTAAATATAATGCGGAAAAGAAATAACACAGACACCAGAAGTTTTGTTAACGAGGAAACCGCAAATGCAGAAAAAACCCCGGGACCTAGTACAGATTGAACACACACTGTATTAAGCCGCTACAGACACTAGCCTACTACAAACTAACTTCGGTTTGGACTGTAGTTTTTTTTTTTTTTTTTTTTTGGTAGAGGTTTTGGACTGTAGTTGAACCCCAATCAATCTCACAGTGATCCAAGGTACAATTGCGCTCTTTACGTCTCTGATCCCAGCAGGATACTACGCACTTGATTCCCTTAGCTGATCTCACGCACAACTAAGAGTTGCTACGACCCAAAGTCGAAGACTTTAATAAACAAATCTGTATCACACAGAAAAGTCTACGGTAATAGATAAATCTGTCTCCCACAAAAATACCTACGAGTTTTTGTTCCGTCTTTTGATAAATCAAGGTGAACAGGAACCAATTGATAACCCGGACTTATATTCCCGAAGAACATCCTAGAATTATCAATCACCTCACAATAATCTTAATCGACTAGCGAAAGAAGATATTACAGAATCACAAACGATGAGACGAAGATGTTTGTGACTTCTTTAAATCTTGCCTATCGGAGAAATCAATCTCAAGCCAATCTTACGATTGTACTTAATACGATAGAAACATCAAGATCATATCACGCAACTACAAAGAAAATAGTTGGGTCTGGCTTCACAATCCCAATGAAGTCTTCAAGTCGTTAACCTACAGGGTCTCGATAGAAACCTAAGGTTAAAGGAGAATCGACTCTAGCTTATACAAATAGTATCACACAGAAGGTGTGGGGATTAGGTTTCCCAGTTGATAGAGTTCTCTTTTATATAGTCTTTCAAATCAGGGTTTGCAATCTAAGTTACCTTAGTAACAAAGCATTCAATATTCACCGTTAGATGAAAACCTGATTAGATTCAATCTAATATCTTTCAACCATTAGATCGAAACTTTGCTTGTTACACACAAATGAAATGCACGTTTATTTAGGTTTGTGTAACCGTACCCAAACATGTACACTTAGTTGGTTCAACAGTAGTTAACAAAACGGTTAGCCATATGAGCAGTTTCATATCAACCATATTCTTCTTTACCATAACTAGTTCAATTGACTCGAATGAACTAATTAAAGAGTTGTTCAATTTCTTAGATCTTATAGAAGTATATAAGACACAATCGAAGCAAAAATGATTTGATTCACTCGAATCGATTCATGAACTTTATAGCCACGGTTTTCAAACATGCATTTCTTAGTTTATATAAGTTTAAGTTCACGAATAATCGATTTTAGAAAATAACCAACTTAAGTACGCATACTGGTACGCAGACTTAAGTACCGGAATAAGTTTGTTTTCAGTTCACAAACTCCAGCTGAAATTCACGGGATGTAAACTTCCGACAGTACGCGGACTTTAGTTCCGGTTTTCCTGAGCAGCAAAGTACGCATACTTTGGTTCAAGGAATAAGGACTTACACACGTATGAGTTATCACACAATGTTTATATCCAACCATGGTTATATATTCTAAACTCTCATTTCAATCATTGAAACATTCTTAGAGGACGTTATATAGTTGTTGTTCACAAGTTATTTTTCGTCAAAGCAATTTTCAAGTAATTGAAACTTAATATGACTTTCGTCACTAGTAAAGATGAACTTGGCCAAAGCGAAAGCTTACCAACACATATTTCGAGAAATAGATAAGCGAGATAAACTCGGCTGGAAATAACAAATGTGTATAATCAAAGTCTATATAGCAATACGACTTTTGTCTCAAGATAGTAGATAGAGTAGATAGGCTTTTGAGTGATAGATAAGTTCAAGTCTCCACATACCTTTTAGTCGATGAAGTTTCACCAGTTCCTTGAGTAGTTCTTCGTCTTTGTATGATGATCGCCATGGAGTCTAAAGCTCAACTACACTTTCTATCCTAGTCCGAGACTTAGCTATAAGTAGACTATAAATCAAGACTTATAGTTTTGGCAACTAAACTTGACAACAAGCTTGAGATAGCAACGCTTGCGAGTTCGACCGAGCAGTGCTCTAACACCAAAACTTATGAGTTTGACCGGGGGGCGCTCTAAAAAGGTTATATTTCTTTCATTGGTGTGGTTCATTTGGGTATTCTCCGCAACCTTCAACTTCATGTTAGGATCAATCCACTGCAAACCACATGATGCGGTATAACAATTATTCGAATTTTGGATACTGGATTCCAAAACTTGCAAGACTTAATTAAACTGGAACATCCATGTGTGAATGGTAATATGGATGGCGGAGCCAAGGATATATGCAACATGACCGTGCTAGAGAAGATTTTTTGCTCATGTTTAGTCAAGTATTTCGGTGTATTTTTCAACCTACATGGATTAGTTAAGAAGGCTAATGAGTCCAAGAGGTTTGTGTATAACAATCAAAAGGATTATTAGATGACATGTCGCTGAGGGTTTTATTACTGGTTCACTAGGTATGTCTTGAGTTATGACAATCATTGTAGCATCTATTGGGGAAAAGTTTGATGTTCCAAAAGTTAATAACAATACATACGTCATGTTACTGACTCTATTGACTTTCAAAATCTGGTAGTTATGCAGAGCCTATGAGAAGAATTTGGAAAAATCTTCGGTTCTTAGAAAGAAAAAGAAAAAAAAACACCTTTAGTTGGTTTTGATCAAGGGTTATGACGAGTTGAACTTTGTAATACAAGCATCGTTGTAGTATACAAAATATGATTCAAAAGGGAAAAAAATCAAAATAATGTATTTGGATGGTATGATTTGTTTGAGTATCATGATTTTGGAAGAAAAAAAAAACAATACAAATTAAAAATAAAATATGCACAAGTATTATGAATTTTGACAGTTCTTGATTCGTAAACACCATGCATCCACTCTTCTTGAATGCATAAGCTTTTATGCATTGTTCAGTAGATTAAGAGACATTATCCATCGATATTTTTTATATTTCTATTGGTTATGGGACAAAAAAATTCTTCATAAAATATGATTGCGCAGTATAAGTTTTTTTGTTTGTTTGTTTGAACTAAGCCTAATTTTTCCTTCATATTTTTTGAAGTCAAAATAAAGTTGAGCTTAATTTTAAACTAAGTAGAGAAAATACTAAGTTTACTTTTATCAAGATCAACTCATCAATCTTGCCCAATCTTAACTGAAAATTTTCAATCCTATAAAACTCATCGAATCTTCTTATATGTCTGGTTTATAAAAATAAAGCCACTAAGGAGAATGAATATAAACACAATCTCAGACACTTCACTTTGATTAAATGTCATGTGTATCCTTGAAAACATGTGGATGATTAGGATTGCATACTATCTGCTTCGCCTCCGTCATTTGAAAAAAAAAATCCCCATTATTATTAAAGTTGTAAATTCCAGATGGAAAGGAAAAATACGTTAAAATGAGATGTGTAATATAAGGAAATTGGAAGACAAAAAAATAAAAGATAGAACATAATATTATTTTTTTTGATAAAAACATCTTAATGTTTGCCAAACTACTCGGTTGTGAGAATTCACTAATGGATCATTTCGCCGGCCAATCAATATGTACATATTGTTATTAGTCGGCTAATCGACAAGCTTTAATTCATGTAAAATCTCCACTGGAAATCTTTATTGATAAACCTCTTGCCTTGTTGGTTTACATCTTCTCAGGAAGTAACTTCTATATTTAGAGTGTATCATGTCACACAATTAAGCAAAGATGCATAACCACCCTCGCCATTGTCAACATGATTCCGAAGGATTTTTCTTTGCACATGGATTGTCTTGTATATCGATGGAGAAAGTTGGGTACGGATTCACGGTGCAGACCATGTTGTCGAAATACTGACATATCGTATATCACCATCGGTCATCTATTGCAATACAAAAAATATCAGGTATATCTTTAATCCATAAGAACCCGTGTACATGTTCGCTTCCTCGGTTTTATCACTCAAAACTAAACTAGTGATTTCACGTAGAGAATTCATCTTTTACGAAACCGGTATTGAAAGTCATTGCTATGAGTTTTTTTACTTTTAGATCCTTGCGGTTTCATCCCTTGTAGCTTCTCACAAAGAGTGTTACAATCATATGTGTTTTTTTTCGTTTGTGGTTGTTCTCTCTTGTTCAATTGTTGGTTCAGTATTTTTTTGTCTGAGAACTTTGTCACAGTGTTCTTTTTTTTCTTTTCTTTACTGATTGTTTTTTCTTGTTATGTTGTTAGTTCAATAATTGATTGTTCTTTCTTGTTATGTTGTTAGTTATATAATTTTGGTTTAAGCTAGAGAATATGTTATATATTATTATTATCGTCCTTTACGTACATAAATTTCTCATTATTTCAACCAAACAAAACACGTAATAATTCGGAAAAAACAAACAAATATGGCTCTAAAGTTAAAAGTATAAACATGGGAAAAATAATGAACCCAGTTTAACTTCATAACCTAATAATCATAAACATGGGGTTTATATTAATTTTTAATTAATATTATACTAACATTCTTACCGATTTTACCGACCAATACGACAACGGAAATATCAGTCGCAAATGACAGATACGACAAATATAATCAGGAGATTTTTTATATCGTTAAAATTTTGCATATCGTCACAGTCAATGCTTGATTGACTGATAAGGACGATATTAACTACATTGGTGGGGTTTTATAATTTTATTGGGATACTGATGTGGGTCTCTAATGTTCATCCATCATATTTGGATTTATTTTTATCTTCTTAATCATATATTGTTGATAATGTGGTATTTTATGGTTGTTGTTTCGATATAAGTTATGGTTAAATACAAAGACAACAATATTTGTTTCCAACTCCGAAACAATCTATGGTTGAATATAGTGTCTTTTTTTATTCGATATTGGTGTTGCCTTAGTTCACCTTGTACAATTTTTTTAAGCTTTGTTTCAACTGTTCTGAAGTATTTTTCTTTCGATGTTGTTCTGGAAAATTATTCGGTCTGTGGTTATAGTATTACTAACGATGAAACTTACCTGCTCTAGAAAGAATTATGAGTTGTAAGTTCCCTAGTTAAACACAGTCTGAATCTTTTATAGTTTGAATGACCTAATATCTCATGGACAATCAGAATATATTGTTTTATTAATGATTTTTTTAGTTACTTCGAACACGAAGATTCGAACCTATTATATTTTAAATGATTTAGACTGACAGTTCAAATTTGATATTTTTGAGTAATGTTGTTAATTGGTTTAATCCACATATCGCAATCTGTACCTATTAATTTTCAAGTGAGTTTAATTGTGTTAGATATGGTGGCCAAAATCAAATGGACCCTTGACTATTTTCTTTTATATCTCAATAAAAACGGGTAGTCTCTTCTCTCTAAAGGTTTCATTATAAATGGATATCCGGTTTCAATGTTGAGTTATGATTTATAGTATTTTGCAACACCGAATAGGACGTAAGGCAAATCGGGCTCAACGGTCCATTCTACAAGATGGATAAGATTGACCTTGTATCCAAAAAAAATCCCCTCCAGTGGACCTGTGCAGGTCCAACCTATAATCCAAGTGCATCTACCAACATGCCTCACTGCCTCAAAATCTGTACGTTTTACACTGATCGCCAAAGAGCAAATTATTTCAACATCGATTTAGGATTTTTAATCATTGATATTTTGTAAACTTGTTATCATCATCGATTTTACTTCGTCGTCATCATCAAAAATAATTTATTTAGGATTTTGTGAGAAAAAATTAGGGAAAAATCAAATCACAATGAAGAATCTCTAGTTTCAACATGAAGCAGTATAAGAAAGAAACTCAGCTACATATGACAGATTGGAAATATGTTGAAAACTAGATCAAAGCATAAAGAAACCATAAAAGCAAGTAAAAAATCATCCAGTACAAGAATAGAATACACAAATCAGTAAGCAAAAATACTAAACTCGTATTATTTTCCTATTTTCATATTGATTCAGCATTGATTTTGTTGTTATATACTAGATTCACGTAACTTGCAATTGGGAAGTTGATTTGATGTACTATAATAATGTTAAGTCTCTATTCGGATTTGATTTATGTAGATTGATTTGCATGTTATAGTCAAGGTTTCTTAAGGTTATATTTGTGTTGTTTGATATTTATATTGATTACCTATTACTAACGTGGGCATATTTTTTGTACAATTGATTTATTTATCTTGTGCATATTTTTTAAACAATTTTTGGATTTATTACTTAGGCTAATTTTAGAAGAGTCTGGAAGTTTATTTTAAGAGTTTTAATAAGCTAGGAAAGTTTCCTAAAGGTAGTAGATACCTTGGGAAATAAGTTTTTTATATTTTTGTTAAGTTTTGGGTTGTTTTCATCCTCTCTTGTCGCACAAGTTAGGGTTTTTTCCCAAGTCTATTTAAGAGTCTTCTAGCTATTATTTTGGATAGTTGAATTTGATTAATATAATTATTTTATTGAACTTGTTCAAGTTTAATTCTGATTTTTATTTATAATCGGGAAACCGGGGTCTAAATAATTATCTCTGTTCATAGTCGTTATTCCTAGGAATAATTCGAGGTTATAACAAACTATCCCTTTTCTTTCTATTCAACATATGTGTTGCACTAACAAGGCAGCTTGAAAAGGCGAGGGTACCCAAATATACCTCAAGCTAAAACTTTTCCTACCTATAAGTCCTTTCTCCGAAAGTGATTGTCTATGGACTGAGTCAAGACAATACAACTAATCGGTTCACACTTCGTGTGATCGTCTATGGATACGAGATCGAGACAACAACGAAGTATGTTTACTTGATACAAAGGTTCGGACTTAACCAAACACAATAGGATTGCTTATCAAGTAAATATGAATTGATGTTTGTGTGATTTACTTTAATTATAATAAAACAATTATAATGCGGAAATATAAAGTAAATGACACAACAAGATTTTGTTAACGAGGAAACCACAAATGCAGAAAAACCCCGGGACCTTGTCCAGAATTGAATACTCTCAGGATTAAGCCGCTACACAAAATTAAACCTAACTTCGTATAGTTGAGACCAAGCAACTAAACCTATAGTTCACCTAGTTCCGTTTGTATTCACACGCCTCCAACTTATGAATAAGTCATGTACTTGGAACAATTCCTTTGGTTCATATTCCAAACAGTAAAGGAACAACAAATCTGTTTGGTATCAACTCTCTTCAACCAAGTGATGTGAGTTCGACAAAGGCTCTTCTGTTTATCTTAACATAAACTCCTTCGTCAAGTTCTTAGATCTATCTTATTCTCAACTACCGAAGAAATTGTTAAGATTTTGCAATCAATACTTTTAATCACAAAGAATTGTATTGATGCCGATCTAAAGAACTAATCAATCCAATCTACCACAAGTATAAACTGATTATAGTTGGATCCTCTTATACCGAAACAAGTATTGTGCACACCGAAGATTATGAACCCCAAATCAGAAATCTTCAATATCTTCTTTGCCTTCAAATCTTCTTAGATCTTAAATAAACACTTGCACACAACAACTTGAATCTCTTGTGATCAATCACGCACATAACGGAGTCTGTTAATAATGGATTATCACAAGATCGTCTTTAGCACTAACAACAGTCTAAAGATCCATGTCGAAACTTTGATCTAGTTTGAGTGAATCTTATATCATAAGAGAAGATTCTCAAGCATAAATAAACTAGGTGCAATCAAATTTCAACCACCGTTAGTCAATCAAATCAATCGAAAATAAAAGATAAACCGCAATTATCTAGTTTCCCACCAACGGTACTCGTAGAGCTTCTCAATCCCAAAGAAGACTTTAAACTGAGCGGCCGTAAGAGATTTCGCCTAATTAGGTTACTCTCCTCTCCGAATAGGCGGCTTCACCAGTAACAACACAACCGAGGAAGTTTGGTGTAGCGAAGGATTAGTTTGCTAGAAATGCAAACTTCAAGTATTTATAGACAAGGAAGTCTGGACACCAAGGAATTTCCAAAACCGAAAATATTCTCAAAGATATTCAATACATTCCAAATTCGGTTTTCATAATTCCTGGAAATGCTCTGTCCAAAATAATGATCGAAAATCTCTCTGGAAAATCTCAACTAGTAAATGCACATTACTAATTATCATTTTCCCAAAATAAAATTAACAACCTTAAATAAAAGATTCTTAACTTATTTATTTCGATCCTGGGATTTTCTTCCTGTAGCTATTAAGGAATAACTTTGAACAATAAAAGATAAACATTATTGCACGTGTTCAAAGTATGCCGACATACTTACTTTGTAAGTCCTCTTTCATACTTACAACCTTGAAATCGATTTGCCACACTTCCAAACAAGTTTAGAATTGGTTCATCTGACTTTCAAGAACCTTGCGATTGATTAAGAAACACTCAATCACAAATCATGGGTTTCACGGTTCTACCAAAACAAGTTTCGGTTTTACCTCCATGTGAGTATTGTGCATAGTCACACTAGCTTCCCAAAATTCGGTTGACTAGGTACTAGGATCGGTTCCCCACATATATATGATATCTAACTTATATGTGTTGCATATGTCCATAGGATCGGTTCCCCTTTGCCTAAAAACGTGTTGCACATGTTCATAGGATAGGTTCCCCTTTCTGCTATAAACCTTGTTGCACCTCATACAAGGATCGATTCCCCTTTGTGATGTGTTGCACCTCTTCATAGGATCGGTTCCCCTTTTCCCAGATTCGGTTCAACAAAACATAAACTTTATCATACCATATCAGGTGATTACTTAAGATCGGTTTCACTAATAAAAGTCATACCAATACATAAGTCAGGCCTTTGTGAATAGTTTTACCAAGAACACGAACAAGTCATGAGCGGTTATACTAAATCACACATATTGGATGTTCATAAGATATGCAATGAATAACAATCCCAATAACGCCTGGTGATTTCATTTTCGATTCATAAACAAGTTTATGAACTTACTTCCTTAAAACACATGTAAAACATTGTTTCCTAGGATGAAATCCTCACCTCATACCCATACATAATCACAATAGCATTCAAACGATTATGTCGATGTCTTATCTACAAAGTTTAATGGTTAAGCAATAAACTTCATATTGTATTTCTTAATACTATGTCTATCTAGAGTGTTCATGCTTCGCAGTTTTGTTTTAAATATGCACGACTTAAAAGATACGTTAGGGAATGAAACAGTTCAAGTCAAATATCACTAACCTCAAGTGGAAGGATGATGTTGTCGTTGTAGCTTCTTACTTCTTCACTTCTTCAAGTCTTCGCAATACTTGTAATGTCTCATATCCTAAAACTTTCAAGCTAACCTATACGAAGTTGACTCTTGTAGTGAGACCTGGCGAGGATTAAGAAGTGTCGCGAGAGTGAATGTTTGTGCATCTGCGACACTTCGCGAGACATTCAAAAAAATAAAGGGAGCTTAGCTGTCATCCACTATGTATTACCCTATATAAAGGGCTAAATGAGTCTGTAAGAGGGAGAGATCTTTTTGGAATTGTTAGGCAAGTCATTAGGAGAGAGAAAGTTTAAGAGTGTTTTAACTTCTTAGTGTAATTCTATTTTCCTGTGTAAACACTTCATGAATTCAATCAATAAATGTTCTTGATCTTACATCTTCCAATGGATTAATTAAGCAAAATCGAGTAAGGGGTGTAGTGGGAAATCCTGCTACTACATATGCGCTAGAAACGAGTGGGACGAATCATTGGTAAAAGAGAGAAGATCGCAATTAAAGTTGTTTAAATCAAGAAAATGAGAAAGGAATATCGTAAATCGGATGAAACGGACGAAAAAGATATGGCATGTAGCATGGGACACAAGAGCAATGATTAGTGAATTTCATGAAAATATCAGAGGAAAAATACACAAACGGGATTTTGAAGGAAAGAAGATTATGGATAGAGAAAGGACATCACCTTTGAAGGATTGGGAAAAGCAGGAGATAACATTCACGGCGGGGGAAATATCAAAAGAAAGCTTGGATCACATGTCTCCACTGGTGATTGCAATAAACGCGTATAAGGAAGGAGAGAAATCGGAGACTACGATGAAAACATGGGTGATGAATGGAGTTTTAATCGATACAGGGAGTCTGGTGAACATCATGTTCTATCACGCTTACAAAAAGATGGGATATAAAGACGAAGATATGATTTTCGCGGCATACAATATTCAAGGTTTTGGTAAATCCATAACAAAAGTCAAAGGGGAGATAAAAATACGTATTCCGTTAGGAGGAATCGAAACGCAGGTGACATTGAGTGTGGTGGATATGGAATCACCATACAACATGTTACTAGGAAGACCATGGGTACATGCAATAAAAGCTGTGGCGTCGACGCTTCATCAATGTATCAAGTTCCCTACACCAACTGGAATCAGCGAGATCAGAGGGGACGCTGCCAAGGGAAGAATATATTATCAAAATGAAGTAAAGTGTTGCGAGGAACAAATAAACAAGCGAAAGAACATATCAAAATACCGCAAAAAGATGGCGAGGGCAACTAAGAAAGAAGAAGAATTCAGAATTTACATGATAAGAGCAAAGGAAGGAAAAGGAATACCTGGCGAGATCTCGGGAGAAGAAGATGATCTTGCGAAAGGACCAACCCCTATGGGAGAACCGAAGGCCAGTTACGTCGCGGCAGAATCAACTAAAGAAGTGAATATTGGAACTAAGGAAAAACCCAAGATGCTAAAGATTGGAACTAGCATGGAAGCAGATGAAGAAAAAAGAACTGTCGATCTGTTGCGAGATTATAAAGACATCTTCGCATGGGATATGGATGAAATGCCTGGTATAGATCCGTCGATCGCCTGTCACAAGTTAGAAATTGATAAAAACGTGAAGCCATTTAAACAAAGAATTAGAAAGATAGCAACAGCATATCACCCTCAGATAGAAGAAGAACTGCAAAAGATGCTGGATGCAGGAATTATTAGACAAGCAAAATATCCTGAATGGATAGCGAATATGGTTATAGTTCCAAAGAAGAACAAGGGAATACGGATTTGCATTGATTTCACTGACTTAAATAAAGCTTGCCCTAAAGACAGTTTTCCACTGCCAGATATTCCACAACTAGTCGAATCAGCAGCCGGGAATGAGAGAGTATCATCTCTGGACGGATACAAAGGTTACAACCAGATTCCCCTCGCCGAGGAAGATCGAGAGCATGCTTTTCTTCGCTCCAAGAGGATTATATTGCTATACTAAAATGCCGTTTGGTTTACGAAATCTTGGAGCAACATATCGAGGATGGTAGAAAAGGTATTCGCAGAATGGATACATAAAACACTAGAGGTATACGTAGATGACATGTTAATAAAAAGTAAAAAGGCAGAAGATCATGTGCGAGACTTGAAAGAAATTTTTGAACAAATGAGGCGTTTCAACATCAAAGTCAATCCAGAAAAATGTACCTTTGGAGTAGCGTCAGGAAAGTTCTTGGGTTACATTATATCAAAGGAAGGAATACATGTTGATCCGGAGAAAGTAAAAGAAGTTCGCGATATGCCGACACTGCACGACAAGTAAAGGATGTTCAAAAGTCTGAATGGGTTACTAGCATCACTAGGAAGGTTCATCTCGCGGTCATCCGATAAGTGTAAACACTTTTTCAATGTTAAAAAAAAGGATCAAAATTTAAGTGGACGGACGAATGTGAAAAGGCTTTGCAAGGGATCAAAGAGCATTTAATGGATATATCCATTATGCAGAAGGCAGAACCAGGAGAGGAATTATTAATATATCTCGCGACAACATCGCATGCCTTAAGTGCAGTTTTACTGCGAATGGACGCAGGAGTAGAAAAACCAATCTATTATATCAGCAAAACTTTTAATCTTTGCGTGAAAGAAATTATTCGAAGATTGAAAAACTAATCCTGGCGTTAGTCTATGCGTCGTTTAAGCTTCGCATATATTTTCAGGCACATACTGTTAAAGTGGTGACAAAGGTACCAATTGAGTCAGTAATGAAAAATTCAAAAAGATCAGGAAGAGTCGAAAGGTGGAATGCTCAAATAAGCCATTACAAACTGAAATATGAAATATTATCTTCAACAAAGTCACAGGTTGTCGCAGACTTTCTGGCAGAATTTCCTTTGGAGGAAGATGAAGCAGTGGATGAAATGATGGATGTAGAAGAAGAGCATGGAGATCCAAAAGATTTGTTAACTGAGCCAGATCGGTGGGAAATATTAGTGGATGGATCATCCAATGGAGAAGGTAAAGGAGTGGGAATTGTTGTGATTTCGCCAGAAGGCAATAAGTTAGCTTTCGCTTTTAGATTGGAATTTGAG
Source organism: Papaver armeniacum (assembly GCA_023531295.1). Classification (NCBI taxonomy): domain Eukaryota; kingdom Viridiplantae; phylum Streptophyta; class Magnoliopsida; order Ranunculales; family Papaveraceae; genus Papaver; species Papaver armeniacum. Next base: position 154,671 of record JAJJWW010012771.1, read on the forward strand.
TCTACCAATAATGAAACGGAGTATGAAGCTATAATACATGCTCTAAAATTCGCAATAGAAATGAAACTGGAGAATGTGAGGATTACCAGTGACTCGCAATTAGCAATTTGTCAAATAACAGAGAAGTATGCTACAAATGATCCATCTCTACAGAAATACAGGAAGCTTGTAGAAGTGTTGTCAGCACAGATACCAAAAATAAAATGGAGGCACATATCAAGGAGAGATAATAGACTCAGACGCTTTTGCCTTTATATCAAGTATGATGATTGAGACCCAACTGCGAGGAATATCAAAATACAGACGCTACTGGCGCCATCAATTAATAAAGAGGAGGAACAAGAAGCAGATATAATGATGGTGGTAGATGAAATGCAAGGTCGCGAGGAAGATTGGAGAGTGGAACTTCACACGTACTTAATGAAAGGCGAGGTACCAAGAAATAGATTGGAAGCACACAAGTTAAAAAGCCGGGCAACAAATTATGAATTACGAGATGGCGTGCTTTATCGACGTTCTTTTGAGGGACCCTCGCTTCGATGTCTATCAAGCAAAGAAGGAGAAACCATATTGAAGATGCTGCATAGTGGGGATGCCGGAAATCACAGCGGCGGGAGATCTTTGGCATATAAGGCAAAGACGCAAGGATATTATTGGCCATATATGCATGAAGACGCGAGAGCAATATCCAGGCGCTGCGAAGATTGTCAAAGACATGGGAAGAAGATACATGCACCAGGAGCACAGTTAAATTCTTCAAGAAGTGTGTGGCCTTTTGGAAAATGGGGTTTAGACATTGTGGGACCATTCTTACCGGGAACAGGACAGAGAAGATACTTAATCGTCGCAACAGATTACTTCACAAAATGGTCAGAGGTGAAAGCGGTCCAGCACATTCGCGATAAGGATATTTTTACTTTCATATTTGAAAATATTATATGCAGATTTGGGATTCCTGCACAATTGGTATCTGATAACGGGAAGCAGTTTGAAGGGCAAAATATAGAGTTGCTACTTAATGCATTTCAGATAAGATGTGGAAAATCAACTCCATTATATCCACAAGCTAATGGTCAAGCGGAGGCAACAAACAAAACAATTGCCGATATATTGAAGAAAAAGTTGGAAGGACACAATAGGGGATGGTGCGAACAAGTACCCAATGCAGTATGGGCTTATAATACAACTAGAAGAGAAGCCACAGGAATGTCCCCTTTTTGCTTAACTTACGGAGTGGAAGCTGTACTCCCAACAGAGGTCGTGATTCCAACAACCAAAAAAGAGGTCTGGGAGAAAAATCTTAGCGCGGGCAACATTCTAATCAAGTTGGATGAATTGGAAGAAAAACGAGAAAAGGCCTTGCGACACATGGAGAATTATCAGCGAAGACGCGTAGAGAATATAACAAGCGTGTCAAAATACGTGAGTTCCAACCAGGAGACTTAGTGTTGCGTGAAACCCCAATATATCAACGAGAAAGTGGAGGCAAATTGGCGAGAAAATGGGATGGACCGTATATCATCAAAGAAGTAGTTGGTACAGGGGCATATAGATTGATGGATCCCGAAGGAAGAGATGTGGGACAAAAGTTGGATAGACCATGGAATAGGTTATACCTAAAGAAATATTACCCGTAAAAATGAGAGAGGAAAATGGAATCAAAATAAAGTACTTCTTCGCAACATATTTGCAGCATTCAGTAAAATGCAGAGAAAATACGCGAAGATCTCGCGACAAGAATAACAAAAAAAGTCATGAATGACTTAACAAAACAACAAGAGAAAACGAATGATTAAATGAATGAATTGGCGAATATCTCGCGAACAAAATAGCAAAGGATGAAGAATGATTGAATAAAAGAATGAATGAATGGGACGAACCTTTATGGCGTACACCCTAGTTCGCGAATAACATTTCGTAAGAGGCAAATGTAAGACCTAAAGTGCGTCATATAAGGGGTATCTCTCGACATGGCTCGGGGAAGGTTACACCGCTCCTGAAGCCTGAGTCATGGAAATTTGGGGCCCATGAAAGCCTATCCGGAAGAGGTACCTTGGATTCCCAACTATATATGTAGGTTATACCCTGGTTGGGCGACCGAGGGTCTCTTCTTAGGAGTCAGTGTATGCTCAAGGCGCCGAGGTACACGGTTGAGCCGGAGTGCCCGGGATGGATGAACCTACCCTGGCCATTCTTGGCAAGTCTTGGCATATGTTGCACTCGCCCGAAGAAAACTCCACTTAGGGTGCAGTCTCGTAACCATAAACCATATAGGTATAAGGGATAAGAGGCTGCGAAAACAACGGTTGTTGTTAAGACCAGGATGGGAGGAGCTAGTCTTGTATGGCCGATGTTTCGCCTCCTTGAAGGGGCAAACCGGGAGATGATAAGGGCGACGCTCTCCATTAGGGGGTGTCAAAACAGACGCAAATGTCATGAGGCTCTGTTCTCGCAAGAGAATTTAGGCTCGTCATATTTGTGCAATGATCCTGCAGAGGCAATAATACTAACGCGAGGGTAAGGCGAGATCAATGGGTCTTTACATGAAAGTGTACGGACGTCCTGCGATTTCGTCGCACGACGGCAATGTCATGGGGCTATGTGTTCGCAAAGATATATAGACCTGTCATATTGTCGCAACTAAAATATCCTGCAGAGGCAAAAATACTTGGAAAATGATAAGGCAAGATCAATGGGTCTTTACATGCAAGTGTAAAGACGTCCTGCGGTTTTGTCGCAATGAAAGGTGGCAGGGGAAGACCTCTAATTAGGGAGGTCTGACTTGGAAGACCACACAAAAATGATAAGGCAAGGTCAATGGGCCATTGCATGAAAGTGTAAAGCTCTGCGACTTTGTCGCAGTGAGAAGAATTAAAATCAAATCCCTGATTGGGATGGATTTACTTAATAAAAGATTCAATGAGCGAACATGCTCGCAAGGTGATCTTACTTAAGAAAGGAAGAAAGAAATATGGAAATTACTCAATCAAAAGAGTTAAGTCACTCGAACAAAAAGGAATTCTAACAAATTACAAAGAGAATTTAACTCTCTGCATCTACAGAGGATGGTTGAGGCTTTTCTGCGCCTTTATCAGCTTCACATCCGCCAGTTGATGGATTTTCTTCAGAAATGTTTTCTTCACCTTTGTTCTCGCCAATTGCTGGATTTTCATCAGAAATTTTTCTATCTTCATCAACGACTTCCTTATCAGAGAGATCTTCGCCACTTTCATATTCATAATCACTATCTGGAGCATTGGGAACTTCATCATCACTTACTTCCAAAGGATCGACGTGGATAGGATCAAGAGACTTGGAAAGCAAAATATTATTCACAAGAATTTCCGCTTTAGGAGAGAATTGGCGAAGCAATGCCTTCTGGCGATTCTTACTATCAATATCCTTACAATAAGACATATAATCAAATCTTCGCTCTGCACGGTCGCGAGAACGAGCAAGAGACGCGGAGAGTAGTCCGTTTTCCTTGCGAATTCTAGAATAATCAGACCTGAGGGTGGAGATAGTGGAGCGAAGCTCTCTCTCAGAGTCTGCATAACAAATACACAAGATCAGAGAAAATTCTTATCGAACATTATTGGCATCTTCAGGGTAATAAAGCATTCATGGAATAAATACATAAATTAAGATAGTCAAATAATTTGACTACCTTCCTTTTGAGAAGTAAGATGTTGAATTAAAGCTGCGAAATTATTCCCCAAGCGGTCCATGACATCATCAAATGAATCTCCCACTAAGCCTTTCAATCGAGATCGCAAATTCTTTTCATTAGAAACAAGTATGGAGTTTTCGGTCGCCGAGAGTAGAGTTGGATTTTTCTAATTTGACACATTGTTCTTGGAATTGCTTCGCTTTTACACTCAACGTTATTCTACCATGAATAAGTTTATCTCTCTCGCAGTAATTTCTTCAAGTTGGCTTTTCAAAATATGATTAGCTTGTTTGTGTTCTTCACATAACTTTTGACAAGCATTATCTCGCTGCGAGTAGCTCGCCATCTTATTCAACGGAGAACGTTTCTCTTGAGAAAGAGTTCGATTCTCATCTCGATAAAGTTTCCAACTCCAAATTAGTTTTAGTCAAAGCATAAGAGAGGCGAGCTAAGTCATTACTTAATGAGATTTGCTCTTGCGATAAATCAAAATTCTCTTTAGACAAGTTATTTATTTGATCAATTTGCATAGGTATGAAGATTATCTAAGAGATTATACTTGCTCCATCCAAGCATCTCTTTCAACTCGAACTTCTTCAAACGATAGACTCCGCTTGATATATCTCCATTATTCGTTTCGGTTTAATACTTTGAGGACAAGCAAGGGTTTGAGTTGCAAAAAAAAAAAAAAAAAAAAAAAAAAAGTGGGGGGACGGCAAGAGCATACCTTTTAATTCTTCATTCTTCTTGCGAAGATTATCACGATCTAGTGAGATACCGAGAAATTTTTGATTTTCAAGGTGGAGATTATTGCACTTCACAGCCATAACTTGGAGATCATCCTTGACTTATTAACCTCTTGAACTAAAGATGCTTGCGAGATCCTCTCGAGCCAAGATGCTTACTTATAATCTCTGCAGACATTCGACTTGACAGGATCGGTGAAGCCTTTTTGGCATCATTCACAAGATCAGAAAGGACCTTAAAAGCCACATCTATCCCCTCCAAATTTTCAGCAGTTAGAGGAATTTGTTCAGACAAAGAAGACGAGTCGTCCTTTGTCAAAGGAATCTCATGAGAAGAGGAGGTTTCAGGGAGAGAAGTGATTGGAGAAATAAAGGGAATATTGATAGCAGGAGAAGGTATAAGATCGTTTATAGTAGGACAGTTATAAGGAACTTGGTCTATAAGAAGTTGAGGCATAGAAATATTGTCGTTGGTAGTAGTACCAGGGGAAGGGGGCACAAAATTATCTTGCGAAGATTTCGCAGCAGGAGATGAAGGTGTGAATGAAGGAAATGGAACGTCGGGAGTAACGGGTTTGGAGTAGCGAGGCTTTTTGGGAGCATGACCAGTAGTTTTATCATCCTGCGAATGACAAATTAAATAAAAAGCAGAGGCAACAATGTATTGTTGATAAAAAATAAATGTTTCTTGAATACCTTGTCACTCGCAGGATTTCTTTTTGAAGCCATAGATTTTGCTCGCGAAGTGAGCTTTGGTTGTGCGGGGGATTCTTGCTGCGAAGTAGATTTCGATGGCGAGCCCAAAGAAAGAAGAGGATTCTTCACGGTAAACTTATTTCTGGGTTGGTTCTTGCTAAACAACAATGGCAGAAAGAAAACTATAAAGTTAATCATACCAGTATGATTTCAACAAAGAAAGCTAATCACAAATTTGATCAACCACAAAATCAGCCGAGATGTGGCAAAATTAACAAACTGGACGCCATGAGAGTAACAACTGGTAGGGAATAGTAAGGGTGATGAAGAAGACGATAAGAGACAACAATAAGCAAACACTTGCAGAACGATGAAGAAGAAGAACACTTGCAGACGATGAAGAAGATGAAAAGGAAAAGGAAAATTTTTCACAAGGGATGCTCCTATAAATAGACGAGAAAAATATTATGACCGGATAACATTAAATGCACCGGTAAAAGAGGTAAATATAGACACGTGTAAGCGGTCACTTGCTAAATCCAAGGAAACCGACGGAAAGAACTTTAGTAAAATCCAAATATACAAAGTGTATTTCTTGATAGGCGAGGAGAAATTGCGATACTTTGATTATTTTACGTAATTCCGAGACAAGAAATGGCACTTCGCATATGTATTACAAAGAAGCTTTAACTACACACAAAAGAATAGAGGCAAGTACGTACTTTTTGAGAAAAGTATTCTTTCGCTCGTTCCTTCACCAATTGAAACCAAGGAATATGACAACAATGAATTTTTCCTTCAAATCGCTCTTCAAGCAATATTCAAGGAAAAAGAGGCAAGATGTAGGATCATAATATCGCAACGTACAAGGCTCGCGAGATTAATGAACGACGAGCGTCGCGAGGGAGTCGCGGGGAGCTAAAATAAACGACGCAATGAATAACGTGTGCAAAACATAAAGAAGACGTGAGACCTGGCGAGGATTAAGAAGTGTCGCGAGAGTGAATGTTTGTGCATCTGCGACACTTCGCGAGACATTCCCGAAAATAAAGGGGAGCTTAGCTGTCATCCACTATGTATTACCCTATATAAAGGGCTAAATGAGTCTGTAAGAGGGAGAGATCTTTTTGGAATTGTTAGGCAAGTCATTAGGAGAGAGAAAGTTTAAGAGTGTTTTAACTTCTAAGTGTAATTCTATTTTCCTGTGTAAACACTTCATGAATTCAATCAATAAATGTTCTTGATCTTACATCTTCCAATGGATTAATTAAGCAAAATCGAGTAAGGGGTGTAGTGTGGGAAATCCTGCTACTACAACTCTAGTACATAATCAAGCGACTCTTAAAATGAGTTTTGGTTCACTAAAATATGATAACCAAACTTGACATACCAACGCTTGGTGGGTTCAACCGAGCTATGCTCTAACAATCTCCCCCTTTGTCAATTTTAGTGACAAAACTCTTAAAATCATATGGATAAACAAATTACAAGAATTCATTACACATACGCTTGATTCCCGAATTCAACAACACAATAACCTGCATTCATTCAATCCTTAAATGCCGTTGTTGACATTATGATAACAAAGAATATTACTCCCCCTAAAGGTAAGATATGTAGATTTCATCAATCCGCACGTCTTTGTTATACCAATCAATATGATATGCTACTCCCCCTTAGTCTATGCTTTCAATCTTTCGTTAGATAAACGTTTAAGCACCAATGTTCTTTTCCTTAGTGATACCAATCAATATAAAATCAATACCAGTATCACTTGTTTACTCCATATATTTCTCCCCCTTTTTGTCACAAAATGACAAAGAAAAGAAAAAATAAAGGACAACACGAAAAGAATCTTATAAATCTCAAAATAGACTTGCAAACCTATAGAGTTAAGCACGAGGGTTCCACACACCATTTTTGATAACCAATATCAAAACCGAAACTACAAAGTAATTTGCTTTAATATGTTATCAAGGAAACAATTGCCCGAAGCATTTTTCCCAATTTAGTTTGGCAAACCAAAAATCAACTAAGCACCTTAGTCCCTTTGCTAAACCGATTGTACAAATACAATCGCTTCATTCGATAAGACCAAAATAAAGATAACTCTATTTTTCTCATCAGGTTCTAATTATCCATATAACTTAGACCTTTCACTTTTAAACAAGACAAGTACTAGGTTAGTTAACTAGCATTTATTGTTAAGGCATTCGATTAGACTTGAATAACCGAAACCTCCACTTTGATAAGTCTAACTAAGATAAACTTAGTTTCTCTTATCCGGAATCGAATTGGACTAAACAACTCATCTCGTAAACCTTTTCTTTCGTTAAGCCGTAAACAATTCATACAAACCAACATAAATCAACTTGCATAATTATTCACCTCAACCGGAAGCAATTGAAACAACATAGACATTAAAGCACCGCAATTGCACCGAAATTTTGTAAGCTGATAGGTGTTGTAAAATACCTAATTTTATATCTATTGTTTATGCTTTCTTTGCGAGTTTCTTGTGAATTATGTATCTTATGTGTGCTTTTGAGTTTATTAGGTGCAATGGAGTCATTCCGACATCGTATGAAGAAGTTATGGGCGAAACAAGAATGAAGCTGGAACTAAACTGTCAGTCTTCCAGGACTGACAGTTGAATGAAGATCGCTAAGGGACACCCTCATGTTAAGGGGCGGACATTTTCAAAGGAAGTGCTAAAGGGAGTCGAGTTTTGTTCACCGGGGGGCTGCCAGATTCAAATGATGTTAAGGGCACCCACTTATTATCTCCGGGCACTTCTTCTTCATTATTTGTAAAATAGAACCATGCAATGGCAGTCAGAACTTGATGATCATAATGATCAAAATAATGGTGGATTTTGAAGAAGAGATATTCGAGCTTCTGAGAGCATCATTGGGTTTCTGAAGGCGAGAGGAAGCTTGGGTAGGAGCCTGATTTCAAATCAATTGGCTCGAGCAAGTTCAGGGAGATGATGATGCGGGTGTTCGTGATGATTTCGATGTTGCTAATAATGACTAAGATGATGATGGAGTTCAGCTCGAGATGAAAATACAGAGAGCGCTCGAAGAACAACGTGGAAGAAAGAACGACAGTTGCTGCCATTATTGGCAGTTGACGATGAGAGTAATAATAGATAAGATGAAGATGGTGAGAATCGAGCTCGAGTTAAAACAGTGGTGTTGATGACGCTGAGAGGATGTAGGGAAATATAGAGGTTGCTGTTGCTGCCAACCATTGAACCCGAGCTCGAGATGAAGTTCTGGGAGACGCTGCTACCATTGGAGATTGGGTAAGAAGAAGCTGCTATTGGAGATCGAGCAAGTTGAGCTTGGCAGTTACTGTACGGATGATGGCAGAGTTGATATAGGATTGACGAAATAATGGAGCTTGGGATTGGCAGAGAACAGGAGTCCGTATTGGCAGCTGGCTCGTAATGAGAAGACAATGGAGAATTATAGCCACGAGACACCATGGTATTCTGTAACAGGAAGTTGGTGGTGCTCGAGTTTGCAGCTGTTGGCAGAGTCGACGGAGGTGATGGAACTGATGATGACGTCACCATGGGACCCACGTGTGATGATGGAAGTCCAAGAGTCGTACAAATCAGAAGAAAAGAGGGAACAAACAAGCACGTGGTGGGGCTGTATTTGTGGTACTTCTGCGCAAGATTCGACGCGTTAAAGGGATTAGTAATGATTGTTTGTGTGGCGGAGCATCGAAGCTGGATAGATAGATGGTGTAGATTAAGACACAAAGGGTCCTCAGAGGATCGGACGGATCAGAAGCTATACGCACACTACTAGAATACACCGGGATGCACTCAATTATCAGTGGGATAACTCCACCGACTTTGCATCTTTATCTAGTACGACTATTGTGGATCGACTAGGGTATTTGATGCCTATAAATAGCTACCTAAATCAAAAGAGAAGGCACTTCTTCTTTTATTATTCCTTTTATAGCTAGAACACAACTTTGGGGGAGAGAAAAAATACACAGAACTTTTGGGGATCTCTTTTATCTTTGCCTCTACTTTGTGCTCTAGGGTTTAAAACATGAAGTCTTTTCTTTTTCTCCTTGTTATGAACTCCTATGACATGAGTACTTAATTTTCTTTTGGTTATGGATTAGTTGGATTTCCAAACATGAGTTTTAGTTCAATAAATTAGTTTTCTCTCATATTATCATTTATGATTCACCATTAATATTGTCATATGATTGAATGTTTGTTTTGTCAAGTTGCAAATTGGTAGAACTCACATGCATGTCTTTTGCTAGATTAGGGTTATTATACGCAAAAGTGATAATTCCTGATTTAAAGTAGCATAAATATGATTATAGTTTGTAGTGATATATTCTTATGATCATATGTGAATCATAACCTTTGTTAAATCGGATTAGTGCTTTTACAAGTTCGATTGCTTTGATTGGCCTGATTTCATAGAACCTATTGCATCTAGGGAATTAAACTTGATTAGTGCTTTTACACGTTGGGTTGTTCTTTTAGATAGAATTCATATTCGCATCTTTTAATGTGTTTGTTGATGACAAGAGGAGATTAGCGGGATATTCTTGCGATCAAGGTATTCTAGGGCCTTTGATAAAAGTTGAGATTAAAATATCAATTCTAGTTATTGTGTTGAAAACATGTTTGTGATTGAAGACGAAATCCATGACCAATACTTTCTCATTCTTGATTTGCGTGTTTACTTTTTATTGTTTTGCTTTTATTTTATTTTCGTTTATAAAAATCAGAAAACCCCCGGTGTTATTTATAGGGAACCGAAACAATTTGACAACCTAAGTCCTCTCTGTGGGAACGATCCTTTCTTGCCCTTGCTAATTTATATTTTAAGTAGTAAGAAAGTGTAATTTATATTTGTGTCGGCTGACAACCGGTCATAAGCCTAAACAATTGATACCACACAATAAAGCAAGATAACAATAGTTTTTCTTAACCGGAACCAATTGAATCACACACACATCCATACACACATCATGGAATAAAACATCAATTGTACCGAAATTTTGTTAAGCAAAAGCAAAATATGTATGAAATAAAATCATGCTTTTGTTAAACAGGAAAACAATTAACTAACAACATTGTTACCTCAAATTTCGCATCCGCTTCTCCAATATGTTTGCATCTTCTTCCAGGGAGAATTGATATCGAAATATTATGTTTTCATCCTTATGCAAAAACAAAAGAATAACAACAACCAACCTTTACCAGAGAAAGGTTGAAAATTGTTTTTAACAATTGCAAGCAAAAGTTGAAAACCGTCGAAACACATATGCTTTTATGCTAAACCAAAACCGATTCAACATATTGTCACTTTTTCACATATTGTTTCTACCAGAACCCCTCATGATCCTTTGATAAAGCCTACCAACATGGGCTAGAACTTAATCCTGCTAAATCAAAAAGTCACCCAAACCATAAGGGTTTACAAAATTATGAGATCGAATATCAAGGTAATAAAACCAAAATCAAACATCCCATAAACATCCATAGCAATAATAAAGCATTCAAGCACGGGCTATGTAAATCAAAAACCATCACAAGAAAAATTATAAATCAAATAATTTTATTCAAAAATTGATGTCTATTTTATTAGATTAAGTATTACAGCATATAACTTAATCTCTAGTAGTGCTCTCATTGTTTACCGATGATTCCTCGGTGATTTGAATATTGAGCCTTTTTTTCTCTTTCAGATGATTGAGTCTTAGTTTCAGAAGATTCAATTCCACAATCGACTTCAAGAGGTTTGACTCGAGTAGTTTTTCATTCAGCACTGCAATTTCCAAAAGATCACGAGCGACTTCAAAATCTCCCATTAGCATAAGCATAAGCTCAAAAGATATATGATTCTTTTTATGTTCGTTTGAGAAGTAGCATTTGAACTCAACTGGAAAGGTCTCAAGTTTTCGAAGTTGAGATTCAATGTCAATAGTATTTTCACCCATCTTTTACCGTGGACAGAAGAAGGATCGGTCCTATAGAGGATTTATATAATAACCCAAACTTGGTTACCAAGATTGAAATACCTACACGGTAATTTTTATTTGTGAAAATATAAACTTTCGGAAACATCATAGAGTTTTTTCCGAACCAGTATAACCCAGGAGTTTCGAAAATATTTTTCCCAACTTTTCTCATGGACTTTCCAAGGAACGAGAGTATTTTTCTAAAAATAGAAAAGATATTCCAAGCATAGAAAAGTACTTTAGATATTCAAGAGTATAATATTATACAATCTTCATGTCCTTGTGCTCTTTTACAGAACTTCCCTTTTTATTTGAATTGAGCACATCTAGGGAAATTCCAAAGACCAACAACAGTTGTTGGAGTGAACTAGCGATATCTCAAAATTTATGGAACATGATCCATCATGATTTTTGAATATCTATCCTTTTGGGATTATTCCAAGAGTAAACTTCTTTCACTGTGTCACAGCTGGAGTGATATGTTTTAACAGAATGATCGGATCGATGATCAACCTCATAAGCGTGACTTGAAGTTTTTTGAGTTGCGAAACCAGAACTCTTATATCGACCCAGGAATTCCTTGGAATATGACATCATCATTTGAGGAGATTGTTTCCCGGATTCTATTTTAGACACTCGATCAACAACAAAGCAACATGATCTGAAATCATTTATTTTTGTATTCAAGAGTTGATTATTTTCTCTGTTTAAGAGATAATCATCATTGGATGATATTGACCGGATACTAGTCAAAGGATTATCCCTTAAAACATATCTATCTTGATTCTTGTAGGTGGTTAGGCTATTAGAATCACGATCTAGTATATTAGTTAAAAGATTATGGAGATTAGAATCACATATCCTTGTTTTAACTAATATACTCCTTTTGGCTTGAACAACATCAAGTCCTTTAGATTCAACATCTTCATGAATCAATGATTCTCTGACGAGCTTCTCGGCAGATGGATAATATACATTATCTTTTAGATTATATTTTTCAGCAAGCTTTATGAAAAAATTAATCTCATTACTGTCTTCTGAATCTGACTTGTTTGTCACAAGTATTTGTTTTCGTATTAACTCATCATGGTTAATATTTCCTGAGATGTGTTCCACCAGAGAACTAACAGTGCTGAGATGTTTATCAGGTTTTGAAAACAAACATTCTTTCTGAAGTATATCACCTTCTTGCTCTACGTTAACTGAATCATCCATTGGATTAAATTTCTTATAGGTTGGATCGCACCAAACACATATTATTAGATCTTTTCGTGTTTGCCTGCTCTGATACCAATTGAAAAGGCGAGGGTACCCAAATATACCTCAAGCTAAAACTTTTCCTACCTATTAATCCTTTCTCCGAAAGTGATTGTCTATGGACTGAGTCAAGATAATACAACTAATCGGTTCATACATCGTGTGATCGTCTATGGATATGAGATCGAGACAATACAACAACGAAGTATGTTTACTTGATACAAAGGTTCGGACTTAACAAAACACAATAGGATTGCTTATCAAGTAAATAGGAATTAACGTTTGTGTGATTTACTTTAATTATAATAAAATAATTATAATGCGGAAATATAAAGTAAATGACACAGCAAGATTTTGTTAACGAGGAAACCGCAAATGCAGAAAAACCCCGGGACCTTGTCCAGAATTGAATACTCTCAGGATTAAGCCGCTACACAAAATTAAACCTAACTTCATATAGTTGAGACCAAGCAACTAAACCTATAGTTCACCTAGTTCCGTCTGTATTCCCACAACTCCAACTTATGAATAAGTCACGTACTTGGAACAATTCCTTTGGTTCGTATTCCAAACAGTAAAGGAACAACAAATCAGTTTTGGTATCAACTCTCTTCAACCAAGTGATGTGAGTTCGACAAAGGCTCTTCTGTTTATCTTAACATAAACTCCTTCGTCAGGTTCTTAGATCTATCTTATTCTCAACTACCGAAGTAATTGTTAAGATTTTGCAATCAATACTTTTAATCACAAAGAATTGTATTGATGCCGATCTACACAACTAATCAATCCAATCTACCACAAGGATAAACTGATTATAGTTGGATCCTCTTATACCGAAACAAGTATTGTGCACACCAAAGATTATGAACCCCAAATCAGAAATCTTCAATATCTTCTTTGTCTTCAAATCTTCTTAGATCTTCAATAAACACATGCACATAACAACTTGAATCTCTTGTGATCAATCACGCACAGAACGGAGTCTGTTAACAATAGATTATCACAAGATCGTCTTTAGCACTAACAACAGTCTAAAGATCCCTATCGAAACTTCGATCTAGTTTGAGTGAATCTTATATCAGAAGAGAAGGTTCTCAGGCATAAACAAACTAGGTGCAATCAAAGTTCAACCACCGTTAGTCAATCAAATCAATCGAAAACAAAAGATAAACCGCAATATCCCACCAACAATACTCGTATAGCTTCTCAATCCCAAAGAAGACTTTAAACTGAGCGTCCGTAAGAGATTTCGCCTAATTAGGTTACTCTCCTCTCCGAATAGGCGGCTTCACCAGTAACAACACAATCGAGAAAGTTTGCTGTCACGAAGGATTAGTTTGCTAGAAATGCAAACTTTTAGTATTTATAGACAAGGAAGTTGGGACACCAAGGAATTTCCAAAACCGAAAATATTCTTAAAGATATTCAATACATTTCAAATTCGGTTTTCATAATTCCTGGATATGCTCTGTCCAAAATAATGATCGAAAATATCTCTGGAAAATCTCAACTAGTAAATGCACATTACTAATTATCATTTTCCTAAAATAAAATTAACAACCTTAAATACAAAATTCTTAACTTACTTATTTCGATCCTGGGATTTTCTTCATGTAGCTATTAAGGAATAACTTTGAACAATAAAAGATAAACATTATTGCACGTGTTCAAAGTATGCCGACATCCTTACTTTGTAAGTCCTATTTCATACTTACAACCTTGAAACCGATTTGCCACACTTCCAAACAAGTTTAGAATTGTTTCATCTGACTTTCAAGAACTATGCGATTGATTAAGAAACACTCAATCACAAATCATGGGTTTCACGGTTCTACCAAAACAAGTTTCGGTTCTACCTCCATGTGAGTATTGTGCATAGTCATACTAGCTTCCTAAAATTCGGTTGGCTAGGTACTAGGATCGGTTCCCCACATATATATGGTATCTAACTTATATGTGTTGCACATGTCCATAGGATCGGTTCCCCTTTGCCTAAAAATGTGTTGCACATGTTCATAGGATCGGTTCCCCTTTCTGCTATAAACCTTGCTGCACCTCATACAAGGATCGATTCCTCTTTGTGATGTGTACCTCTTCATAGGATCGGTTCCTCTTTTCCCAGATTCGGTTCAACAAAACACAAACTCGATCATACCATCTCAGGTGATTACTTAAGATCGGTTTCACTAATAAAAGTCATACAAATACATAAGTCAGGCCATTGTGAATAGTTTTACCAAGAACACGAACAAGTCATGAGCGGTTATACTAAATCAAACATATTGGATGTTCACAAGATATGTGATACATGTGTATCTTCCTCTCTTCGGGAACTAGTGATCCTCAAGACTGATTTAGGATAGAAATGTAAATTGGGAAGGAATACTGACTTTTAGGCAGTATTCTTAGATAGGGAAATATACCTAGAAAGGGAATATTTCGTAGACAAGATAATATTTCTAGATAAGGAAATATATAGTTAGAAAAGGAATTATTCCTAGATAAGGAATATTCCTAGAACAAGGTAATATTCTTAGAAAAGGAAATATACCTAGAAAAGGAAATACTCCTTGATAAGGAAATAGATTCTTAGAAAGTTTTTGGGAAACCATTAAAGCTATAAATAGAGGTGTTTAGCTCATAGCTAAGACATCTAGAGTGTGGTTTGTGATACAGTCACACCTAAATCAGAGAGAGAGTTTGTGTGGCAATTCATTATTGTAAAAGCAAACTTAGCAAAACAGTTTAAGGTTATCCACTGTTTAGAGAGATTGTGAGCGTAACAAAGAGAGAATTGTAATAGTTTTCTTGTTCATAATCTAGAGAAGATATATTTCTTGAATTTGGTTTCTAGTGTGTTCTGTTTTCTAGTTTTCGTCTATTATTATTTTGAATTCCGCCTCTATAATAATAGTCACCAAGGTCTGAGAGATCAATACGTATCAAGTTGGTATCAGAGCAAGGTTCGTTTCTTTTAGGGAAGATTCATGTGGTTTATGGTCTTCACTAGATCTCTCTACAAATAGCTTGGTGGGTTACTCGAGAAGCAAGAAAACATTTAAAAAAACAAGGGAGCCAAGATGGGAAAGTCAGTTGATGATCCTAAGCAAAGCGTACCACAAACTATGGAAGAAAAGGTGGATACGCAACAAATAGACATGAAGTTGATTCAAACTACCCTTAAAGAATTGCTTGAATGTATTTGTTCTCATACACCCAAGTCAAAGGCGAAGAAAAAGATTACGTTTTCATATGGTGTTTTGAAGAAAAGAACGAGAAAGAAGAAGAACCACTCGAAGAAGATTGCATTATGGAGCGAATAGTGACTAAGACAAGACGAGGAGACATGGATGCTTTTCAAATTAGACGTCAAGGTCAAGTTTCCAAAGCAAAGATAGATGGTTCGGCGAGGGTAAAAGAAACCCTCGAGTTCAGTAACCTCCGAATCTAACTTTCACAGGAGTTCAAGTTCTTGAGTGGGGGCGCATGATACATGTGTATCTTCCTCTCTTCGGGAACTAGTGATCCTCAAGACTGATTGAGGATAAAAATGTAATTTGGGAAGGAATACTGACTTTTAGGCAGTATTCTTAGATAAGGAAATATACCTAGAAAGGGAATATTTCCTAGACAAGGTAATATTTCTAGATAAGGAAATATATACTTAGAAAAGGAATTATTCCTAAATAAGGAATATTCTAGAACAAGGTAATATTCTTAGAAAAGGAAATATACCTAGAAAAGGAAATACTCCTTGATAAGGAAATAGATTCCTAGAAAGTTTCTGGGAAACCATTAAAGCTATAAATAGAGATGTTTAGCTCATAGCTAAGACATCTAGAGTGTGGTTTGTGATACTGGTCACACCTAAATCAGAGAGAGAGAGTTTGTGTGGCAATTCATTATTGTAAAAGCAAACTTAGCAAAACAGTTTAAGGTTATCCACTGTTTAGAGAGATTGTGAGCGTAACAAAGAGAGAATTGTAATAGTTTTCTTGTTCATAATCTAGAGAAGATATATTTCTTCGAATTTGGTTTCTAGTGTGTTCTGTTTTCTAGTTTTCGTCTATTATTATTCTGAATTCCGCGTCTATAATAATAGTCACCAAGGCACATAGATCAATACGTATCAATATGCAATGAATAACAATCCCAATAACGCCTGGCGATTTCCTTTTCGATTCATAAACAAGTTTATGAACTTACTTCCTTAAAACACATGTAAAACATTGTTTCCTTTGATGAAATCCTCTCCTCATACCCATACATAATCACAATAGCATTCAAACGATTATGTCGATGTCTTATCTACAAAGTTTAATGGTTAAGCAATAAACTTCATATTGTATTCCTTAATACTATGTCTATCTAGAGTGTTCATGCTTCGCAGTTTTGTTTTCAATATGCACGATGTTGATACATGAAAAATATTACCCCTTAGTCGGGCTAGTGCGCCCCCAAAGGGAGGCAAACCCAACATGAAACATGGGGACTTGGGGACTAAAGCCCAAGTCCACTAAGAAAGTATCCATAAGATGGAAAGGACAAGGGAGGAATTAATAGGAAAGAAGGAGGTTGTATTAGATAAGGGATGGCATAAGTAGTAATTAAGGAGGTTTAGGACATGTGGCATGATATCATAAAAGGAAGGGCTTTTGAAAAGTCTATATAAAGAGGCATATAATACAATAGAGAGGGATCCTTTTCCCCCCTTTATTTCTCTCTCTTCCTTTGGGAAATGGGGATGTTGTGGCTAGGACGGGTAGAACCAAGATAAAATTCACCTCTCAACATTTGGCGACCACACCCGGAGACTCGTGCCTAACCCAACCTCCTGATTCCAACTACATCCCACGCCTCTCTTTTCTCACAACGTCTTTTCCTTTTCTAATCAGTGCCTCCCACTCACGCGCTCACATGAGCAACACACAAAACCCAATTTTCTATATTCCGCGCCTTTGCCTAGAAACTCGCCCATAGACAATTGATTAGCTTAAATAAATTTGTATAGATTCTCCCAAAATCATCCCCGCGTTGATGGTTACTACTGCCGATGGATACAAGCTCTGGTTCTCCTCATTTAAGATTACACCAAGCAACACAAGCGCCTCTTTTCCCTTGTCTCTGATTAAACCAAGTAACACGGAGCAAACAAAAAGATCTCAAGCTTGGTCTTGCGTCCGCGTTTCTTCTCAAGCCGCCGTCATGAAAACGAGTTGCCCGCCTGAAGAAGCTCCACGCGCCCCTCAAGACCAGCGCTACTCCACTCTTCTCCGACTACATAAAACTTCGTTGGTTTCGACTATCATCAGAGCTCAAGGAAAAATGACCGATCGATTAACATGATATAACAGAACTAAGTTTATCTTAACATGTTTAAATCTACCCTTATAATGAGATCTCACTTTTAAAAACAATACACCACAGCCTATCAGTTGATCTTGAATTCTAGTTGCTTTCAATCTTCCATTGGCACTCGAATTGTTTTTGAGGGCGGAGCATTACAAGGCAGAGCAAGCTTAACTGGTGTCCACAACAGTCCGAGCCTATTGAAAGAATTCATTTGAATTTGAACTTGCATTCCCGAGATCAAGAGACTAATGCAAACAGACTTGCGACTATCTAGTACGGCGCCACTCGAAACACACCAGCGGTCCATTTCCCGATCACCGAGTATGGCACTTGTTAAGTGTTCGATGAAAGATCACGGATGAGTGCTTTGGCAGTTGATATCTTGTTTAGAGGAACAGTGTCTTCCTAGGATCCCTGGCGAGCCGAGTCATTACACCAACTTCTTAGCGCCTATAATCTCTCCGAGTGCGTAAGCGCCCACCATCAAAACTAGAAGCAAGTCATTATTTTCTCCAAAAATCACCTCGCGTCAATGGATATTACTTGTGACGTACACAAGTGCCTCTTCTCATCTCCGATCAAACCAAGTAACAAAGAAGCAAACAAAAAGTCGCTTAATTGTGGGATTTGTAGCGCGTAAAAGAAAGTGGATTCTAGTCGTCGGAAGTCATGCGGGGGCTTAACGAAGAAATTTAAAGTTCAGTTGATTTAGGAGTCCATAAGTTGTACGTGGTATTTAGCATTCTCCCCAACTCACCTTTAGCTATTGTGTTGTTTATGAAGGCAACGATAGAAGAGCCACCAGCCCGATCGCAACAGACCAAATCACGGCGAAGCGGACTAAGAATGGTGGGAAAAAAAAGGAGGGGGAGTAAAATGAGAGTGTCGCGTACAAGACCACACATCTGCTTTCACTCTAGAGCACCACATTTTGATATCCCTAACTTTGGCCTCATATATTTATTTTTTTGTCGATATATTACAGCATAACTCCATGACATATATATTACACCACGCGCTTGTATAAATTTTTCTTTTTAACTGACTCCATTACTTTCCTTTTCCATGACTCCATGATGTCAAGTGGTTATATATAGGCGCACATGATAGATGATACCCACTTAGGGGCATATTACAGGTTGCATGTTCCATATGAAATATATCTTGCATTTATTTTAAGATAATAAAGCATGGAGCGAAAAAAGAGAGGTGCTAGCCACCTAGCCCTAGTCACATGTATATGGTGTCAACTTATAAACGCGCTTACAACTTATTAATACTATGCCAGGTGTTTGCATGTACAACGGCTACTAGAAATTTTGAATCTTTGTAATCGGCGCACTTGTCATCACAATATACCCGGTTTATTTTAAAAAGTGGCATTTGTACATAGAATTAAAGTATGGCTGAGCATATGAGAAATGCCGTTTTTTTTATAGTATAGTATATATCCTACGTACCCGCGGGCTTTCTCGAGTACTTCATTATGTCCTTCCACTTTTTAATAAAATCTCTCCTCTAGTCATTCCAGATTTACTAGTCAATCAAAGCTTATGCCATCTGGTAACATGTTATATAACGCATTGTGTGAAATATATATACTGACACCTAGTCGCATGTATAAGCTACCATCTCGAAGAAAAAACTATGTATAAAGAGCCTAACATTTCATATGTCTTAATATTATTGTGTTGTGAAATCCGTGATCTCTTATGCAACAAAAAAAAAGGTCTAGTAACGTGCTCCGGGCACCATGCTAACAAGGGTTCATAGAGGTCGCTTGAACAAATACAAATCTACAAAAGGCTACGGGAAAGCCAAGGGCGCCCAGTCGGCTGACAAATTCACAAAAGATCTCAGGGCAGCCAAAGGCACCTGATTGACTGACAAATTCACAAAAGGTCTCAGGAATGCCAAGGGTGCCTGATTGACTGACAAATTCACAAAAGGTCTCAGGGCAGCCAAAGGCGCCTGATTGACTGACAAATTCACAAAAGGTCTCAGGGCAGCCAAAGGCGCCTGATTGACTGACAAATTCACAAAATGTCTCGGGAAAGCCAAGGGCGCCTGATTGACTGACAAATTCACAAAAGGTCTCGGGAAAGCCAAGGGCGCCTGATGGACTGACAAATTCACAAAAGGTCTCAGGAATGCCAAAGGCTCCTGATTGACTGACAAATCTACAAAAGGCTACGGGAATGCCAAAGGCGCCCGGTCGGCTAGCAAATCTACAGAAAAGGAGGGAATAGGCTCGCCCTAGCTCATCCTCTACAAAAAAGAGAGGGAAGGAAGAGGCACACCCTAGCCCATCCTCTACACAAAGGAGAGAATAGGCTCGCCCTAGCTCATCCATTACAAAAAGGAGAAAATAGGCTCTCCCCAGCTCATCCTCTACAGAAAAAGAGAGGGGAAGGAAGAGGCACACCCTAGCCCATCCTCTACAAAAAAAAAGGAGAGAATAGGCTCGCCCTAGCTCATCCTCTACAAAAAAAAAAAGGGGAGGGAAGAGGCATACCCTAGCCCATCCTCTATAAAGAGGAGGGAATATGCTCTCCCTAGCCCATCCTCTACAAAAAGGAGAGAATAGGCTCGCCCTAGCTCATCCTGTACAAAAAAGAGAGGGGAGGGAAGAGGCATGCCCTAGCCCATCCTCTACAAAAAGGAGAGAATAGGCTCGCCCTAGCGCATCCTCTACAAAAAGGAGAAAATAGGCTCTCCCTAGATCATCCTCTACAAAAAAGAGGGGAAGGAAGAGGCATACCCTAGCCCATCCTATACAAAAAAAAGGAGAGAATAGGCTCGCCCTAGCTCATCCTCTACAAAAAATGTGGTGGTGGTGGGGGGGGGGGGGGGAAGAGGCATACCTAGCCCATCCTCTACAAAGAGGATGGAATAGGCTCGCCCTAGCCCATCCTCTACAAAAAGGATGGAATAGGCTCGCCCTAGCCCATCCTCTACAAAAATGAGAGGAGGGAAGAGGCATACCCTAGCACATCCTCTACAAAAAGGAGGGAATAGGCTCGCCCTAGCTCATCCTCTACAAAAAAAAAAGAGGGGAGGGAAGAGGCATGCCCTAGCTCATCCTCTACAAAAAGGAGAGAATATGCTCGCCCTAGCCCATCCTCTACAAAAAGGAGAGAATAGGCTCGCCCT
This sequence comes from Papaver armeniacum, assembly GCA_023531295.1. Lineage (NCBI taxonomy): Eukaryota > Viridiplantae > Streptophyta > Magnoliopsida > Ranunculales > Papaveraceae > Papaver > Papaver armeniacum. The sequence goes on from JAJJWW010012771.1 coordinate 175,554, forward strand.
AGCTCATCCTCTACAAAAGGAGATAATAGTCCTAGCTCATCCTCTACAAAAAAAAAGAGAGGGTAAGGAAGAGGCACACCCTAGCCCATCCTCTACAAAAAAAATGAGAGAATAGGCTCGCCCTAGCTCATCCTCTACAAAAAAAAAAAGATGGGAGGAAGAGGCATACCCTAGCCCATCCTGTACAAAGAGGAGGGAATAGGTTCTCCCTAGCCCATCCTCTACAAAAAGGAGAGAATAGGCTCGCCCTAGCTCATCCTCTACAAAAAGGAGAAAATAGGCTCTCCCTAGCTTATCCTCTACAAAAAATAGAGGGGAGGTAAGAGGCATGCCCTAGCCCATCCTCTACAAAAAGGAGAGAATAGGCTCGCCCTAGCTCATCATCTACAAAAAGGAGAGAATAGGCTCGCCCTAGCCCATCCTCCACAAAAATTTGGGTAAGGGTGTTTACCCACACGCCCCATCCCCCCTCATCGAGGCATGATACGCGCTACCAACTTGTGGATATTCTGTATAATCGTCTTTATCTTGTGCTCCACGCGCAAATAAAAGAGTGTTTGTATGTTCATCATATTACTTACACGCCGGTTTGTCCTGAAGGTAAGGCGGGGATACAAGCTAAAGACATTCCCAACCACACAGAACAGTTAGAGAAAATAAAATAATGAGGCTAAGTAACGGCATATATCCATCACACTTTCGAGACTTGAGACCCAAAAATCGGGATGGTGATACAATCCAAAGGCCTAAGAAAATGCTCAGTCATTTCATGCAAAAATTCTCGGAAAATGCCTATCCAAACAGCCGCGCGCATGGCGGAAATTTCTTGCAAAAAACTATCTCATTTCATAAATTCCTCAAACTTGTGGACTGGGGACTCGACCCGAGAAGACAGTACAAGGGGCGCTAGAATGTAACGCAATATGACTATCGGGTTATTTGACAATTAACCCAATAGTCAGGGGACTAATGTTGATACATGAAAAATATTACCCCTTAGCCGGGCTAGTGCGCCCCCAAAAGGGAGGCAAACCCAACATGAAACATAGGGACTTGGGGACTAAATCCCAAGTCCACTAAGAAAAGTATCCATAAGATGAAAAGGACAAGGGAGGAATTAATAGGAAATAAGGAGGTTGTATTAGATAAGGGATGACATAAGTAGTAATTAAGGAGGTTTAGGACATGTGGCATGATATCATAAAAGGAAGGGCTTTTGAAAAGTCTATATAAAGAGGCATATAGTACAATAGAGAGGGATCCTTTTTTCCTCTTTCTTTCTCTCTCTTCCTTTGGGAATTGGGTATGTTGTGGCTAGGACGGGTAGAACCAAGATAAAATTCACCCCTCAACACATGACTTGAAAGATATGTTAGGGAATAAAACAGTTCAAGTCAAATATCACTAACCTCAAGTGGAAGGATGATGTTGTCGTTGTAGCTTCTTACTTCTTCACTTCTTCAAGTCTTCACAATACTTGTAATGTCTCATATCCTAATACTTTCAAGCTAACCTATCGAAGTTGACTCTAGTACATAATCAAGCGACTATTAAAATGAGTTTTGGTTCACTAAAATATGACAACCAACTAATATAAAGAAAAGAGCTCTCCCCATTTTTACATATTTACATAAATACCATTGGTTTAAAAATAGATCAAAAATTTTAAAAACTTAATATTTTTCAAAATATACATCGGATTTTTGTAAAATTTATATATTTGAAAAGCTCTTTCAATTATTTAGAAGTACAAATAAAAATAGTAAATTTTGTTTTAGGAAAAAATTTCATGACTTTCAAATTTAGTATTGTTGGATGAGTAAAATTCGAGCATGTGCATCGCACATGTGTCCTTACTAGTACTAATATAAAGAAAAGAGCTCTTTTTGGTAGGAGACCCCCTAAATTACTTAATTGTCCCCATTTTTAATATATTTACATAAATACCATTGTTTTAAAAATAAATCAAAAAATTTAAGAACTTAACATCTTTTAAAATATACACTGGATTTTTTTAAAATTTATATATTTGAAAAGCTCTTTTAATTATCTCGTAACGAGTACAAATAAGAATAGTAAAAAAAAAATTTAGGAAAAAAATTTCATGGCTTTCAAATTTAGTATTGTTGGATGAGTAAAAATTGCGTGTCTGCTGTCCACTTAGTACCAATATAAAGAAAATAACTCTTTTTGGTAGGAGAAGACCAATTGTAAAGCATATTTCTTACATATTTACATAAAACTAGTTGTTTAGAAGTGGCAACAAATGTAATATTAGGTTGTTATTGTCATTTATTGGTCCAAAGTTTGCATGGAAATGACTAATATGCTCACAAGTTTAATCGTGTGAAATAACATATTTTACCAAAGGATTTTATTTATCGATGTGTTATTAATAAAAAGATATAAAAGACAAAATTTTTATCCTACTTATTTGGTAACATATGCTTGCCTTACAAATCGAGTATGCGTGTTTGCTTACATATGACTATGTATCAGTTGGAAATTGAAGTAAATGTGACCAAAATATAACAATATTAAAACACAACAACAAAACTAGCAATTTTTGTTTGTGTACTCATGGATCAAACCAAAATAAAGTGACAAAACTATGAAAGGAGAATCAAAATAAGTTTTTATCGATCACGACATATACGTCTTGATTCATAAACTAAAAACTCAATTGCATGTCAAAAGTGCTTGAATCCATGAATATAACTTGAATCAAAGCACATACTTGGTATTCCATATATGCTCACGGATCAAACCAAAAAATAAGAGAAACCTATAGATTCATAGTAAACACAAAAAAGAAAACACGTCATATATGTCTTGATGGTTAATACACAAAAAAAACTGAAAAACAAACCAAAAACCATAAAAATATCGAGATCTACTAATGAAATAAACATAAAACATGATTTTTTATTTAGACTCGAACTTGTTTCATCAAAATCCACAGTATATCATATACGTGCTGATTAATACACAAAAGCATATCAAAAACAAAAATGAAACTAAAATTATAAGCATGTGAAAACCAAAGAAATGAATCTTAAGGTTGTAATCGAAACACGTTTTTCAAGACAATCATTTTTATATACTTCTAGATCGAAGAAGAAAAATATCCAAAACCACAAAAATAACAAAATTAAAGCATAATTTTGATACACTATATGTACTGATTCATAATCTAAAATTGGAATGTGTAAAAAAAAGTAACAAATTGAAAAAATAGAAAGAAACACTTTTATTAAGATTCATAAGATCAAACAAGAAAAAAATCCAAAACTATAAAAACAACAAAAAATAAGATATATTTGAAGTATACCAAATATATCTTATTGATTCATAGTCTAAAATCAGATGAAGAAAACATCATGAAATCGATCGATTTTTCATGATTGATTGAGAACAAAACAAAAAACAAACAAAAACGGAGAAAAGATTAACATACACCTTAAAAACGAAATATCTTCACAAACCCTAGGTCTAAACTTCATAGCGCTTTATGAAAGAAGAGCGAGGAGAGAGAGAGAGAGAGAGAGAGATCCGAGAAGAAAAAGAAAATTTAAAAGTCGCGCTTTTATTTGCTCAAGTATATAGTGAAGGCTATTTTGGGAATTCTTAAAATGCACATAATATTTTACACATATACGAGGACCCGGGCTTAAAATTGGGTCCATTTTTATCTTTTCTTTTAATAATGGACCTCCGATTCTTGGGCTTTAGTGGATGGACCGCTTGTAACTAAGAACACTATAAAAGTACCAATGTAATTCTACTTTTAAAACTTAATATCTTTCAAGATATACAAACATTTTTATGTAAAGATATTTGAAAATTTAACTCAATTAATCAGTACAAATAAGAATAGTAAATTTTTGATTTAGGAAAAACATTCATGACTTTCAAATTTAGTATTGTAGGATTTTATCCTACTTAATATAAAGAAAAGATAAGCCTTTTCACATGACAATAGTACCCCCAAATTAAGGTTTTATTGTCATTTATTGAAGGTTGCATTTATTTAAAAAACTCAAAAAATTAAATCTTAGATATCTTTAAAAAACACAAAGATTTTTGCATAAAATAATTTGGAAATTTCTTTAAATTATTTACTTAATGAGTACAAACAAGGATATTAAAAAAAAATTTAAGATTTTTTTTTCCATTATTATCAAATTTGGTGTTGTTAAAAGAATCCAATTCAAGCATGTGTATCTATATGTGGCCTTTACTAGTTTATATAAGAGAAGGTTATGAGGAAAAACACTAAGGTCGGAAATAAATTTAGCTTCAACTAGGGGGTGCAGAAAACCGAAACAGATTTCATTCTATTCATCAAAAAGGTGAAACCCAATCCGCAAGATCTACGGGCCGGACACGGGGGTATCTCAAATCCGCATGCGGTGCGGTTGACAATCGGATTACCGGCAAAACAAAGCAAAGCTTCTCCCAGAAGCAAGTCAAGGCTAGAGATTTTGTCTCATAAAAACATTATAACAAAAAAGTTAATATACCAAGATTAGCCTTCTCATTTTTTTCTTTTGAGAAACGGATAGAGAGAGAATGAGAGGAACAAACGAGATTAAGAAAAGAGTAAATGAGAAATAGATCGAGATTGAGAGAAAAACTGAATGATTAAATCAATTTCCATCATCGTCTAATGATCAAATGGAAAGATTGGAGAAATCAAACATTTTGATATCATGAAATTCAGTAATAACAATCTCAATAGTTCAACCAATCCCTGAATTAAACTCTTTCCATACTTGCATTAGAGTAAGAGTGAAATCCATTTGCTTAAACTATGATTATTACCTTCAAATACTAGGAAAATTTAACAAAGGTGTAGTGAAGATTCATCATTTTGGTATTTGTGATTTTCTTCTTTTTGTTTATCTAACCCTGTTAATTCGATTTTCATTATTTTTCGTACACATTTTTTTTCTTTTGTTCTTTTGATTTTGATCAAAATTGGTTAGCAGATTCATGATCAAACTAGGTTTTCATGATTTTTGGTGTTCAAGATATTTGTTCTTTGTTGTTTAATCTTATTCATCTTGTTGCGGTTTTAAAATTGATTATTTATCTTGTTCTTATCTAATTCGTTTTTTTCAATCTTTAATTTTTTTGTCATTGATTTCAAAGTTTCAAAAGCAATCGGAGTTGTTCATTCAAAAAATATGTGCATTGATTTTATGTACATAAAATCAATGCACATATTTCTTTGAGCATACGATGCTTTTGACAACTTTCAATAAATGACAATACAACCTTAATGTTAAAACTTTGAACAACTGGTTTCTTAGAGCTTAACCATTGGTCTTTTAAGTTTTCTTGTTATATGTTTGTTGTCATTGTTATGATCTTTTATTAAACTTCTTTTGTTACCTTATGAAGTAGGATAAAAAATGATTGTCTTGATATAGTTATTATGATTAATTGAGTTAAATGAGTCTTATAAAGTGTTTTTTTCAGTAATAATAAGAATTCCAAGATAAATAATGAGCCGCACACAATTTATTTGCGAGGCAATATGCACACTAATTTTATGTGAAACAATATGCATACTGATTTGTGAGCAAGATGAATAATGACAATACAATTAATATTACATTTGTTGCCACTTCTAAACAACAAAGAACAAATATCTTGAACACCAAAAATCATGAAAACCTAGTTTGATCATGAATCTAAGCTAACCAATTTTGATCAAAATCAAAAGAACAAAAGAAAAAAATGTGTACAGAAAAATAATGAAAAATCGAATTAACAGGGTTAGATAAACAAAAGAAGAAAATCACAAATACCAAAATGATGAATCTTCACTACACCTTTGTTAAATTTTCCTAGTATTCGAAGGTAATAATCATAGTTTAATCAAATGGATTTGACTCTTACTCTAATTTAAGTATGGAAAGAGTTTAATTCAGGGATTGGTTGAACTATTGAGATTGTTATTACTGAATTTTATGATATCAAAATGTTTGATTTCTACACAGTAGGGTTTCCATTTGATCATTAGACGATGATCGGGAAATATGATTTGCTCATTCACTCTTTCTCTCAATCTCGATCTATTTCTCATTTACTCTTTCTCTTAATCTCGATTTGTTCCTCTCATTCTCTCTCTATCCGTTTCTCAAAAGAAAAAATGAGAAGGCTAATCTTGGTATATTAACTTTTTGTATATAATGTCGAAGCTAAATTTATGAGACAAAATCTCTAGCCTTGACTTGCTCGGGGAGAAAAAGGCTTTGTTTTCGGTTTCGGGTAATCCGCGGTTTTTATTGTCTAACCGCAACCGCACCGCATGCGGATTTGAGATACCCACCCGTGTCCGGCCCGTAGATCTTGCGGATTGGGTTTTACCCGTAATTTTGCGGATGGATACGGGTGAAATCTGCAGTTTCGGTTTTTCTGCACACCCCTAGTTAGAAGCTAAATTTATTTCCGACCTTAGTGTTTTTCCTCTTGGCCTTCTCTTATATAAACTAGTAAGGCCACATGTGCGATGCACATGCTTGAATTGGATTCTTTTAACAACACCAAATTTGATAATAATGGAAAAAAAAATCTTAAAAAAAAAATTTAATATCCTTGTTTGTACTCATTACGTAGATAATTTAAAGAGCTTTCCAAATATATTAATTTTGCAAAAATCCGATGTGTATTTTAAAGATATCTAAGATTTATCTATTTTTAAATAAACGGCATTCCTATAAATATACAAATATTAACTAAAAGCTTAGTTAATGGGGGTATTATTGTCATGTGAAAAGGCTTCACCAAACAATTACCTCTTTTCTTTATATTAGTACTAGTAAGGACACATGTGCGATGCACATGCTTGAAGTTTACTCATCCTACAATACTAAATTTGAAAGTCATGAATGTTTTTCCTAAAACAAAAATTTACTATTCTTATTTGTACTCGTTACGTAGATAATTGAAAGAGATTTTTAAATATATAAATTTTACAAAAATCTGGTGTATATCTTGAAAGATATTAAGTTTTTAAAAGTAGGAATTACCTATAGGTACTATTATAGTGTTCTTAGTTAGTGGCAGGTCCATCCACTAAAGCCCAGTAACTGGAGGTCCATAATTAAAAGAAAAGATAAAAATGGACCCAATTTTTTAAGCCCAGGTCCTGCACACGTGTGTAAATTATTATGTGCATTTTAAGAATTCCCAAAATAGCCTTCACTATATATAACAGAAATAAAAGCCAGCTTTTCTCAATTTTCTTTTTCTTCTCGGATCCATTCTATCTCTCCTCTCTCTCTCTCTGCTGCTGCTTATGAAGTTTAGACCTAGGGTTTGTGAAGATATTTCGTGGTTTTACTGGTATGTTAATCTTTTCTCCGTTTTTGTTTGTTTTTGTTTTGTTTCTCAATTTGAATCATGAAAAATCGATCGATTTCATGATGTTTTCACTTTCTTTTTGCGGTTTTGGTGGTTTGATCTCATGATCGTCTCTTGTTTTTCACGTCTTTCTTTGATTTTTAGACTATGAATCAACAGTACATATTTGGTATATCTTGAAATATCTTGCTCTAATTTTGTTGTTTTTATAGTTTTGGAGATTTTTCTTGTTTGATCCAGAAGTACATATATGGAATACTCAAATAAAAATGTTTCGATTCTATTTTTTCATAGATTCGTTACTTGTTTTTCACATGCAGCTGAATTTTAGATTATGAATCAGCGGTACATATATGGTGTACTGAAAAATTATGCTTTAATTTTGTTATTTTTGTGGTTTTGGATATTTTTCTTCTTCGATCTAGAAGTATATATATGGAATACTGAAGAAAAAACGTGTTTCGATTCTGTTTTTATAGATTCATTTCTTGGTTTTCACATGCAGCTGATTTTAGTTTCATTTTGGTTGTTTTTGATATGCTTTTGTGTATTAATCATCGGTACGTATATGATATACTGGTGGATTTTGATGAAACAAGTTCAGATCTAAATAAAAAAAAAAATCATGTTTTATGTTTATTTCATTAGTAGATCTGATATTTTTATGGTTTTTGGTTTGTTTTTCAGGTTTTTTGTGTATTAACCATCAGTACATATATGCCTTGTCGTTTTCTTTTTGTGTTTACTATGAATCTATAGGTTTTCTCTTATTTTTTTGGTTTGATCCAGGAGTACATATATGGAATACTGAAGTATGTGCTTTGATTCGGTTATATTCATGGATTCAGCACTTCTTGACATGCAATTGAGTTTTTAGTTTATGAATCCGCAGTACGTATATGTCGTACTGATAAAAACTTATTTTGATTCTGTCTTATTCATAGTTTTGTCACTTTATTTTGGTTTGATCCATGAGTACGTATGCGAAATACTGAAATAGATGCTAGTTTTGTTGTTGTGTTTTAATATTGTTATATCTTGGTCACATTTACAGGTTCAATATGTCCAACGGATACATACTCTATATGTAAGCAGTCTGGCAGATATATACTCAGATTTGTAAGCAGTGTAGCAGAGATATGTACTCGATTTGTACTTGATGTGGCAGATATGTACTCAAATTTGTGGTCTTTTATATCTTTTTATTAAATTTGGACCATCAGATAAATAAAATCCCGATTTGGTAGAAGTATGTTATTTCACACGTATTTAAACAGTGGGGTATATTAGTCATTTCCATGTTTTCAAAGAACTTTGGACCCCAGGATAAGGGTAAAATCCGGTTGGACTCTACTATAAATAACTTTATGGGCTTAGGACCAAACAAGAAGTTTTCCTTTTTAAAAATTTTGATCTATTTTTAAATCAATGGTATTTATGTAAATATGTAAGAAATAAGGATAACTAAGTAATTTAGGGTCTCCTACCAAAAAGAGTTATTTTCTTTATATTAGTACTAGTAAGGACACATGTGCGATGCACATGCTTGAATTTTTACTCATCCAACAATACTAAATTTGAAAGCCATGAAATTTTTTCCTAAAAAAAATTTACTATTCTTATTTGTACTCGTTACGTAGATAATTAAAAGAGCTTTTCAAATATATAAATTTTAAAAAAATCCAGGTGTATATTTTAAAAGATGTTAAGTTCTTAAATTTTTTGATTTATTTTTAAAACAATGGTATTTATGTAAATATATTAAAAATGGGGACAATTAAGTAATTTAGGGGGTCTCCTACCAAAAAGAGCTCTTTTCTTTATATGATTCGCAAGCAATTCCCAGTACGTATGTGCTTTGCATTCACAATCAACAAAGCACAAGGACAAACAATTGAAAACACCGGTATTTATCTTCCCGAGCATGTTTTCAGTCATGGGCAATTGTATGTTGGGCTTTCACGGGGTGTTTCCAGCAACAACACTAAAGTGTTAATCAAGAAAGGACGCGTTGCAGATAAAGTTGGAACATTCACCAAGAACGTTGTGTATAAGGAAGTTCTTACGTCGTCTTAGCTTAAGTAAACAACTTACGAGCAAAGTTTTTAATCGTTGTATTTGTTTTTTACTTAATGTTTTTTCTCTTTACCTTTATTATTTTAGTTTTGGTTTCATCTTAAATTTTGGTGTCTATTGTATATGAATTTTTGACTCGCTGAAATGTAAGTCGCATCTAATTGACTACAAGAGATAAAATTGTGAAACATTAATTTTTATTTTGAAGGCGGGTTTCTGCCTTAGTATTATAGTTTGTTATCCCGTAAATTTTGTAACGAAAGGACAGCTCGGCAGGTGCATCGCACGTGCGTATTTACTAGATCTTTTCGTGTTTGCCTGCTCTGATACCAATTGAAAAGGCGAGGGTACCCAAATATACCTCAAGCTAAAACTTTTCCTACCTATTAATCCTTTCTCCGAAAGTGATTGTCTATGGACTGAGTCAAGATAATACAACTAATCGGTTCATACATCGTGTGATCGTCTATGGATATGAGATCGAGACAATACAACAACGAAGTATGTTTACTTGATACAAAGGTTCGGACTTAACAAAACACAATAGGATTGCTTATCAAGTAAATAGGAATTAACGTTTGTGTGATTTACTTTAATTATAATAAAATAATTATAATGCGGAAATATAAAGTAAATGACACAGCAAGATTTTGTTAACGAGGAAACCGCAAATGCAGAAAAACCCCGGGACCTTGTCCAGAATTGAATACTCTCAGGATTAAGCCGCTACACAAAATTAAACCTAACTTCATATAGTTGAGACCAAGCAACTAAACCTATAGTTCACCTAGTTCCGTCTGTATTCCCACAACTCCAACTTATGAATAAGTCACGTACTTGGAACAATTCCTTTGGTTCGTATTCCAAACAGTAAAGGAACAACAAATCAGTTTTGGTATCAACTCTCTTCAACCAAGTGATGTGAGTTCGACAAAGGCTCTTTTGTTTATCTTAACATAAACTCCTTCGTCAGGTTCTTAGATCTATCTTATTCTCAACTACCGAAGTAATTGTTAAGATTTTGCAATCAATACTTTTAATCACAAAGAATTGTATTGATGCCGATCTACACAACTAATCAATCCAATCTACCACAAGGATAAAGCGATTATAGTTGGATCCTCTTATACCGAAACAAGTATTGTGCACACCAAAGATTATGAACCCCAAATCGAGAAATCTTCAATATCTTCTTTGTCTTCAAATCTTCTTAGATATTCAATAAACACATGCACACAACAACTTGAATCTCTTGTGATCAATCACGCATTTAACGAGATGCGTTAACAATAGATTATCACAAGATCGTCTTTAGCACTAACAACAGTCTAAAGATCCCTATCGAAACTTCGATCTAGTTTGAGTGAATCTTATATCAGAAGAGAAGGTTCTCAGGCATAAACAAACTAGGTGCAATCAAAGTTCAACCACCGTTAGTCAATCAAATCAATCGAAAACAAAAGATAAACCGCAATATCCCACCAACAATACTCGTATAGCTTCTCAATCCCAAAGAAGACTTTAAACTGAGCGTCCGTAAGAGATTTCGCCTAATTAGGTTACTCTCCTCTCCGAATAGGCGGCTTCACCAGTAACAACACAATCGAGAAAGTTTGTCATTGTCACGAAGGATTAGTTTGCTAGAAATGCAAACTTTTAGTATTTATAGACAAGGAAGTTGGGACACCAAGGAATTTCCAAAACCGAAAATATTCTTAAAGATATTCAATACATTTCAAATTCGGTTTTCATAATTCCTGGATATGCTCTGTCCAAAATAATGATCGAAAATATCTCTGGAAAATCTCAACTAGTAAATGCACATTACTAATTATCATTTTCCTAAAATAAAATTAACAACCTTAAATACAAAATTCTTAACTTACTTATTTCGATCCTGGGATTTTCTTCATGTAGCTATTAAGGAATAACTTTGAACAATAAAAGATAAACATTATTGCACGTGTTCAAAGTATGCCGACATCCTTACTTTGTAAGTCCTATTTCATACTTACAACCTTGAAACCGATTTGCCACATCCAAACAAGTTTAGAATTGTTTCATCTGACTTTCAAGAACTATGCGATTGATTAAGAAACACTCAATCACAAATCATGGGTTTCACGGTTCTACCAAAACAAGTTTCGGTTCTACCTCCATGTGAGTATTGTGCATAGTCATACTAGCTTCCTAAAATTCGGTTGGCTAGGTACTAGGATCGGTTCCCCACATATATATGGTATCTAACTTATATGTGTTGCACATGTCCATAGGATCGGTTCCCCTTTGCCTAAAAATGTGTTGCACATGTTCATAGGATCGGTTCCCCTTTCTGCTATAAACCTTGATGCACCTCATACAAGGATCGATTCCTCTTTGTGATGTGTACCTCTTCATAGGATCGGTTCCTCTTTTCCCAGATTCGGTTCAACAAAACACAAACTCGATCATACCATCTCAGGTGATTACTTAAGATCGGTTTCACTAATAAAAGTCATACAAATACATAAGTCAAGCCATTGTGAATAGTTTTACCAAGAACACGAACAAGTCATGAGCGGTTATACTAAATCAAACATATTGGATGTTCACAAGATATGTGATACATGTGTATCTTCCTCTCTTCGGGAACTAGTGATCCTCAAGACTGATTTAGGATAGAAATGTAAATTGGGAAGGAATACTGACTTTTAGGCAGTATTCTTAGATAGGGAAATATACCTAGAAAGGGAATATTTCGTAGACAAGATAATATTTCTAGATAAGGAAATATATAGTTAGAAAAGGAATTATTCCTAGATAAGGAATATTCCTAGAACAAGGTAATATTCTTAGAAAAGGAAATATACCTAGAAAAGGAAATACTCCTTGATAAGGAAATAGATTCTTAGAAAGTTTTTGGGAAACCATTAAAGCTATAAATAGAGGTGTTTAGCTCATAGCTAAGACATCTAGAGTGTGGTTTGTGATACAGTCACACCTAAATCAGAGAGAGAGAGTTTGTGTGGCAATTCATTATTGTAAAAGCAAACTTAGCAAAACAGTTTAAGGTTATCCACTGTTTAGAGAGATTGTGAGCGTAACAAAGAGAGAATTGTAATAGTTTTCTTGTTCATAATCTAGAGAAGATATATTTCTTCGAATTTGGTTTCTAGTGTGTTCTGTTTTCTAGTTTTCGTCTATTATTATTTTGAATTCCGCCTCTATAATAATAGTCACCAAGGTACAGAGATCAATACGTATCAAGTTGGTATCAGAGCAAGGTTCGTTTCTTTTAGGGAAGATTCCTGTGGTTTATGGTCTTCACTAGATCTCTCTACAAATAGCTTGGTGGGTTACTCGAGAAGCAAGAAAACATTTAAAAAAACAAGGGAGCCAAGATGGGAAAGTCAGTTGATGATCCTAAGCAAAGCGTACCACAAACTATGGAAGAAAAGGTGGATACGCAACAAATAGACATGAAGTTGATTCAAACTACCCTTAAAGAATTAACTGAATGTATTTGTTCTCATACACCCAAGTCAAAGGCGAAGAAAAAGATTACGTTTTCATATGGTGTTTTGAAGAAAAGAACGAGAAAGAAGAAGAACCACTCGAAGAAGATTGCATTATGGAGCGAATAGTGACTAAGACAAGACGAGGAGACATGGATGCTTTTCAAATTAGACGTCAAGGTCAAGTTTCCAGCAAAGATAGATGGTTCAGCAGGGTAAAAGAAACCCTCGAGTTCCGTAACCTCCAAATCTAACTTTCACAGGAGTTCAAGTTCTTGAGTGGGGGCGCATGATACATGTGTATCTTCCTCTCTTCGGGAACTAGTGATCCTCAAGACTGATTGAGAATAAAAATGTAATTTGGGAAGGAATACTGACTTTTAGGCAGTATTCTTAGATAAGGAAATATACCTAGAAAGGGAATATTTCCTAGACAAGGTAATATTTCTAGATAAGGAAATATATACTTAGAAAAGGAATTATTCCTAGATAAGGAATATTCCTAGAACAAGGTAATATTCTTAGAAAAGGAAATATACCTAGAAAAGGAAATACTCCTTGATAAGGAAATAGATTCCTAGAAAGTTTCTGGGAAACCATTAAAGCTATAAATAGAGATGTTTAGCTCATAGCTAAGACATCTAGAGTGTGGTTTGTGATACAGTCACACCTAAATCAGAGAGAGAGAGTTTGTGTGGCAATTCATTATTGTAAAAGCAAACTTAGCAAAACAGTTTAAGGTTATCCACTTGTTTAGAGAGAGCGTGAATTGTAATAGTTTTCTTGTTCATAACAAAGAGAGATATATTTCTTCGAATTTGGTTTCTAGTGTGTTCTGTTTTTCTAGTTTTCGTCTATTATTATTCGAATTCGCGTCTATAATAATAGTCACCAAGGCACATAGATCAATACGTATCAATATGCAATGAATAACAATCCCAATAACGCCTGGCGATTTCCTTTTCGATTCATAAACAAGTTTATGAACTTACTTCCTTAAAACACATGTAAAACATTGTTTCCTTTGATGAAATCCTCTCCTCATACCCATACATAATCACAATAGCATTCAAACGATTATGTCGATGTCTTATCTACAAAGTTTAATGGTTAAGCAATAAACTTCATATTGTATTCCTTAATACTATGTCTATCTAGAGTGTTCATGCTTCGCAGTTTTGTTTTCAATATGCACGATGTTGATACATGAAAAATATTACCCCTTAGTCGGGCTAGTGCGCCCCCAAAAGGGAGGCAAACCCAACATGAAACATGGGGACTTGGGGACTAAAGCCCAAGTCCACTAAGAAAGTATCCATAAGATGGAAAGGACAAGGGAGGAATTAATAGGAAAGAAGGAGGTTGTATTAGATAAGGGATGGCATAAGTAGTAATTAAGGAGGTTTAGGACATGTGGCATGATATCATAAAAGGAAGGGCTTTTGAAAAGTCTATATAAAGAGGCATATAATACAATAGAGAGGGATCCTTTTCCCCCCTTTATTTCTCTCTCTTCCTTTGGGAAATGGGGATGTTGTGGCTAGGACGGGTAGAACCAAGATAAAATTCACCTCTCAACATTTGGCGACCACACCCGGAGACTCGTGCCTAACCCAACCTCCTGATTCCAACTACATCCCACGCCTCTCTTTTCTCACAACGTCTTTTCCTTTTCTAATCAGTGCCTCCCACTCACGCGCTCACATGAGCAACACACAAAACCCAATTTTCTATATTCCGCGCCTCTGCCTAGAAACTCGCCCATAGACAATTGATTAGCTTAAAGAAATTTGTATAGATTCTCCCAAAATCATCCCCGCGTTGATGGTTACTACTGCCGATGGATACAAGCTCTGGTTCTCCTCATTTACGATTACACCAAGCAACACAAGCGCCTCTTTTCCCTTGTCTCTGATTAAACCAAGTAACACGGAGCAAACAAAAAGATCTCAAGCTTGGTCTTGCGTCCGCGTTTCTTCTCAAGCCGCCGTCATGAAAATGAGTTGCCCGCCTGAAGAAGCTCCACGCGCCCCTCAAGACCAGCGCTACTCCACTCTTCTCCGACTAAACAAAACTTCGTTGGTTTCGACTATCATCAGAGCTCAAGGAAAAATGACCGATCGATTAACATGATATAACAGAACTAAGTTTATCTTAACATGTTTAAATCTACCCTTATAATGAGATCTCACTTTTAAAAACAATACACCACAGCCTATCAGTTGATCTTGAATTCTAGTTGCTTTCAATCTTCCATTGGCACTCGAATTGTTTTTGAGGGCGGAGCATTACAAGGCAGAGCAAACTTAACTGGTGTCCACAACAGTCCGAGCCTATTGAAAGAATTCAGACGAGCTGAACTTGCATTCCCGAGATCAAGAGACTAATGCAAACAGACTTGCGACTATCTAGTACGGCGCCACTCAGAAACACACCAGCGGTCCATTTCCCAGTCACCAGTATGGCACTTGTTAAGTGTTCGATGAAAGATCACGGATGAGCTGCTGGCAGTTGATATACTGTTTAGAGGAACAGGTGTCTTCCTAGGATCCCTGGCGAGCCGAGTCATTACACCAACTTCTTAGCGCCTATAATCTCCGAGTCTGTAAGCGCCCACCATCAAAACTAGAAGCAAGTCATTATTTTCTCCAAAAATCACCTCCGCGTCAATGGATATTACTGTGACGTACACAAGTGCCTCTTCTCATCTCCGATCAAACCAAGTAACAAAGAAGCAAACAAAAAGTCAGCCAGAATTGTGGGATTTGTAGCGCGTAAAAGAAAGTGGATTCTAGTCGTCGGAAGTCATGGCGGGGCTTAACGAAGAAATTTAAAGTTCAGTTGATTTAGGAGTCCATAAGTTGTACGTGGTATTTAGCATTCTCCCCAACTCACCTTTAGCTATTGTGTTGTTTATGAAGGCAACAGTAAACGAGCCACCAGCCCGATCGCAACAGCCAAATCACGGCAGAAGCCAGACTAAGAATGGTGGGAAAAAAAGGAGGGGGGGGGGAGTAAAATGAGAGCGTCGCGTACAAGACCACACATCTGCTTTCACTCTAGAGCACCACATTTTGATATCCCTAACTTTGGCCTCATATATTTATTTTTTTGTCGATATATTACAGCATAACTCCATGACATATATATTACACCACGCGCTTGTATAAATTTTTCTTTTTAACCGACACATTTACTTTTCTTTGCCATGACTCCATTACTTTCCTTTGCCATGACTCCATGATGTTAAGTGGTTATATATAGGCGCACATGATAGATGATACCCACTTAGGGGCATATTACAGTTGCATGTTCCATATGAAATATATCTTGCATTTATTTTAAGATAATAAAGCATGGAGCAGAAAAAGAGAGGTGCTAGCCACCTAGCCCTAGTCACATGTATATGGTGTCAACTTATAAACGCGCTTACAACTTATTAATACTATGCCGGGTGTTTGCATGTACAGCGGCTACTAGAAATTTTGAATGTTGTAATCGGCGCACTTGTCATCACAATATACCCGGTTTATTTTAAAAAGTGGCATTTGTACATAGAATTAAAGTATGGTTGAGCATATGAGAAATGCCGTTTTTTTAATAGTATAGTATATATCCTACGTACCCGCGGGCTTTCTCGAGTACTTCATTATGTCCTTCCACTTTTTAATAAAATCTCTCCTCTAGTCATTCCATATTTACTAGTCAATCAAAGCTTATGCCATCTGGTAACATGTTATATAACGCATTGTGTGAAATATATATACTGACACCTAGCCGCATGTATAAGCTACCATCTCGAAGAAAAAACTATGTATAAAGAGCCTAACATTTCATATGTCTTAATATTATTGTGTTGTGAAATCCGTGATCTCTTATGCAACAAAAAAAAAGGTCTAGTAACGTGCTCCGGGCACCATGCTAACAAGGGTTCATAGAGGTCGCTTGAACAAATACAAATCTACAAAAGGCTACGGGAAAGCCAAGGGCGCCCAATCGGCTGACAAATTCACAAAAGATCTCAGGGCAGCCAAAGGCACCTGATTGACTGACAAATTCACAAAAGGTCTCAGGAATGCCAAGGGTGCCTGATTGACTGACAAATTCACAAAAGGTCTCAGGGCAGCCAAAGGCGCTTTGATTGATCGACAAATTCACAAAAAGGTCTCGGGGCAGCCAAAGGGCGCTTTGATTAGTGACAAATTCACAAAAGGTCTCGGGGCAGCCAAAGGCGCCTGATTGACTGACAAATTCACAAAATGTCTCGGGAAAGAGGGCGTCGATGGCTGACAAATTCACAAAAGGTCTCGGGAAAGCCAAGGGCGCCTGATGGACTGACAAATTCACAAAAGGTCTCAGGAATGCCAAAGGCTCCTGATTGACTGACAAATCTACAAAAGGCTACGGGAATGCCAAAGGCGCCCGGTCGGCTAGCAAATCTACAGAAAAGGAGGGAATAGGCTCGCCCTAGCTCATCCTCTACAAAAAAGAGAGGGGAAGGAAGAGGCACACCCTAGCCCATCCTCTACACAAAGGAGAGAATAGGCTCGCCCTAGCTCATCCATTACAAAAAGGAGAAAATAGGCTCTCCCCAGCTCATCCTCTACAGAAAAAGAGAGGGGAAGGAAGAGGCACACCCTAGCCCATCCTCTACAAAAAAAAGGAGAGAATAGGCTCGCCCTAGCTCATCCTCTACAAAAAAAAAAAGGGGAGGGAAGAGGCATACCCTAGCCCATCCTCTATAAAGAGGAGGGAATATGCTCTCCCTAGCCCATCCTCTACAAAAAGGAGAGAATAGGCTCGCCCTAGCTCATCCTGTACAAAAAAGAGAGGGGAGGGAAGAGGCATGCCCTAGCCCATCCTCTACAAAAAGGAGAGAATAGGCTCGCCCTAGCGCATCCTCTACAAAAAGGAGAAAATAGGCTCTCCCTAGATCATCCTCTACAAAAAAGAGAGGGGAAGGAAGAGGCATACCCTAGCCCATCCTATACAAAAAAAGGAGAGAATAGGCTCGCCCTAGCTCATCCTCTACAAAAAATGGGTGTGTGTGTGTGTGGGGGGGGGGGGGAGAGGCATACCTAGCCCATCCTCTACAAAGAGGATGGAATAGGCTCGCCCTAGCCCATCCTCTACAAAAAGGATGGAATAGGCTCGCCCTAGCCCATCCTCTACAAAAATGAGAGGAGGGAAGAGGCATACCCTAGCACATCCTCTACAAAAAGGAGGGAATAGGCTCGCCCTAGCTCATCCTCTACAAAAAAAAAGAGGGGAGGGAAGAGGCATGCCCTAGCTCATCCTTTACAAAAAGGAGAGAATATGCTCGCCCTAGCCCATCCTCTACAAAAAAGGAGATAATAGGCTCGCCCTAGCTCATCCTCTACAAAAAGGAGAAAATAGGCTCGTCCTAGTTCATCCTCTACAAAAAAAGAGAGGGTAAGGAAGAGGCACACCCTAGCCCATCCTCTACAAAAAAAATGAGAGAATAGGCTCGCCCTAGCTCATCCTCTACAAAAAAAAAAGATGGGAGGGAAGAGGCATACCCTAGCCCATCCTGTACAAAGAGGAGGGAATAGGTTCTCCCTAGCCCATCCTCTACAAAAAAGGAGAGAATAGGCTCACCCTAGCTCATCCTCTACAAAAAGGAGAAAATAGGCTCTCCCTAGCTTATCCTCTACAAAAAATAGAGGGGAGGTAAGAGGCATGCCCTAGCCCATCCTCTACAAAAAGGAGAGAATAGGCTCGCCCTAGCTCATCATCTACAAAAAGGAGAGAATAGGCTCGCCCTAGCCCATCCTCCACAAAAATTTGGGTAAGGGTGTTTACCCACACGCCCCATCCCCCCTCGTCGAGGCATGATACGCGCTACCAACTTGTGGATATTCTGTATAATCGTCTTTATCTTGTGCTCCACGCGCAAATAAAAGAGTGTTTGTATGTTCATCATATTACTTACACGCCGGTTTGTCCTGAAGGTAAGACGGGGATACAAGCTAAAGACATTCCCAACCACACAGAACAGTTAGAGAAAATAAAATAATGAGGCTAAGTAACGGCATATATCCATCACACTCGCGCTGAGACCCAAAAATCGGGATGGTGATACAATCCAAAGGCCTAAGAAAATGCTCAGTCATTTCATGCAAAAATTCTCGGAAAATGCCTATCCAAACAGCCGCGCGCATGGCGGAAATTTCTTGCAAAAAACTATCTCATTTCATAAATTCCTCAAACTTGTGGACTGGGGACTCGACCCGAGAAGACAGTACAAGGGGCGCTAGAATGTAACGCAATATGACTATCGGGTTATTTGACAATTAACCCAATAGTCAGGGGACTAATGTTGATACATGAAAAATATTACCCCTTAGCCGGGCTAGTGCGCCCCCAAAAGGGAGGCAAACCCAACATGAAACATAGGGACTTGGGGACTAAATCCCAAGTCCACTAAGAAAGTATCCATAAGATGAAAAGGACAAGGGAGGAATTAATAGGAAATAAGGAGGTTGTATTAGATAAGGGATGACATAAGTAGTAATTAAGGAGGTTTAGGACATGTGGCATGATATCATAAAAGGAAGGGCTTTTGAAAAGTCTATATAAAGAGGCATATAGTACAATAGAGAGGGATCCTTTTTTCCTCTTTCTTTCTCTCTCTTCCTTTGGGAATTGGGTATGTTGTGGCTAGGACGGGTAGAACCAAGATAAAATTCACCCCTCAACACATGACTTGAAAGATATGTTAGGGAATAAAACAGTTCAAGTCAAATATCACTAACCTCAAGTGGAAGGATGATGTTGTCGTTGTAGCTTCTTACTTCTTCACTTCTTCAAGTCTTCACAATACTTGTAATGTCTCATATCCTAATACTTTCAAGCTAACCTATACGAAGTTGACTCTAGTACATAATCAAGCGACTATTAAAATGAGTTTTGGTTCACTAAAATATGACAACCAAACTTGGCATACCAACGCTTGGTGGGTTCAACCAAGCTATGCTCTAACACAGCTTAAAAGACCAATTGTAAAGCTCCAAAGAAACTAGTTGTTTAGAAGTGGCAACAAATGTAATATTAAGGTTGTATTGTCATTTATTGGAAGTCGCGCATCGTATGCTCACAGAAATCAGTATGCATATTGCTTGCACATAAAATTAGTGTGCATATTGCCTGCAAATAAATTGTGTGCATATTTCCTGCCATAAAATCATGCTCAGACTGCTTTGTTGATGACGGTGTGGACGATGACAGTATGGAATGTGTAAATTTGCAGCAAAAATTCGTTGATTATTACTGAAAAGAAACACTTTTATAAGACTCATTTAACTCAATTAATCATAATAACTATATCAAGACAATCATTTTTTATCCTACTTCATAAGGTAACAAAAGAAGTAGTTACGTGCTTGACTAAAGACCATAACAATGACAACAAACATATAACAAGAAAACTTAAAAGACCAATGGTTAAGCTCTAAGGAAACCAGTTGTTCATAAGTCGCGACGAGTTTAACATTAAGGTTGTATTGTCATTTATTGAAAGTTGCGCATTGTATGCTCACAGAAATCAGTGTGCATATTGCATGTACATAAAATCAATGCACATATTTCTTTGAATGAACTCCGATTGCTTTTGAAAACTTTGAAATCAACTGCAAAAAAAATTAAAGATTGAAAAAAAAAACGAATTAGATAAGAACAAGATAAATAATCTGAATTTTCGAAAACTGCAACAAGATGAATAAGATTAAACAACAAAGAACAAATATCTTGAACACCAAAAAATCATGAAAACCTAGTTTGATCATGAATCTAAGCTAACCAATTTTGATCAAAATCAAAAGAACAAAAGAAAAAAATGTGTACAGAAAAATAATCAAAAATCGAATTAACAGGGTTAGATAAACAAAAAGAAGAAAATCACAAATACCAAAATGATGAATCTTCACTACACCTTTGTTAAATTTTCCTAGTATTCGAAGGTAATAATCATAGTTTAATCAAATGGATTTGACTCTTACTCTAATGCAAGTATGGAAAGAGTTTAATTCAGGGATTGGTTGAACTATTGAGATTGTTATTACTGAATTTTATGATATCAAAATGTTTGATTTCTACACAGTAGGGTTTCCATTTGATCATTAGACGATGATCGGGAAATATGATTTGCTCATTCACTCTTTCTCTCAATCTCGATCTATTTCTCATTTACTCTTTCTCTTAATCTCGATTTGTTCCTCTCATTCTCTCTCTATCCGTTTCTCAAAAGAAAAAATGAGAAGGCTAATCTTGGTATATTAACTTTTTTGTATATAATGTCAGAAGCTAAATTTATGAGACAAAATCTCTAGCCTTGACTTGCTCGGGGAGAAGAAGGCTTTGTTTTCGGTTTCGGGTAATCCGCGGTTTTTATTGTCTAACCGCAACCGCACCGCATGCGGATTTGAGATACCCACCCGTGTCCGGCCCGTAGATCTTGCGGATTGGGTTTTACCCGTAATTTTGCGGATGGATACGGGTGAAATCTGCAGTTTCGGTTTTTCTGCACACCCCTAGTTAGAAGCTAAATTTATTTCCGACCTTAGTGTTTTTCCTCTTGGCCTTCTCTTATATAAACTAGTAAGGCCACATGTGCGATGCACATGCTTGAATTGGATTCTTTTAACAACACCAAATTTGATAATAATGGAAAAAAAAAATCTTAAAAAAAAAATTTAATATCCTTGTTTGTACTCATTACGTAGATAATTTAAAGAGCTTTCCAAATATATTAATTTTGCAAAAATCCGATGTGTATTTTAAAGATATCTAAGATTTATCTATTTTTAAATAAACGGCATTCCTATAAATATACAAATATTAACTAAAAGCTTAGTTAATGGGGGTATTATTGTCATGTGAAAAGGCTTCACCAAACAATTACCTCTTTTCTTTATATTAGTACTAGTAAGGACACATGTGCGATGCACATGCTTGAAGTTTACTCATCCTACAATACTAAATTTGAAAGTCATGAATGTTTTTCCTAAAACAAAAATTTACTATTCTTATTTGTACTCGTTACGTAGATAATTGAAAGAGATTTTTAAATATATAAATTTTACAAAAATCTGGTGTATATCTTGAAAGATATTAAGTTTTTAAAAGTAGGAATTACCTATAGGTACTATTATAGTGTTCTTAGTTAGTGGCAGGTCCATCCACTAAAGCCCAGTAACTGGAGGTCCATAATTAAAAGAAAAGATAAAAATGGACCCAATTTTTTAAGCCCAGGTCCTGCACACGTGTGTAAATTATTATGTGCATTTTAAGAATTCCCAAAATAGCCTTCACTATATATAACAGAAATAAAAGCCAGCTTTTCTCAATTTTCTTTTTCTTCTCAGATCTGTTCTCTCTCTCCTCTTCTCTGCTGCTGCCGCTTATGAAGTTTAGACCTAGGGTTTGTGAAGATATTTCGTGGTTTTACAGGTATGTTAATCTTTTCTCCAGTTTTTGTTTGTTTTTGTTTTGTTTCTCAACTGAATCATGAAAAATCGATCGATTTCATGATGTTTTCACTTTCTTTTTGCGGTTTTGGTGGTTTGATCTCATGATGCGTCTCTTGTTTTTCACGTGCTGCTGATTTTTAGACTATGAATCAACAGTACATATTTGGTATACTGAAATATACTGCTCTAATTTTGTTGTTTTTTTATAGTTTTGGAGATTTTTCTTGTTTGATCCAGAAGTACATATATGGAATACTCAAATAAAAATGTTTCGATTCTATTTTTTCATAGATTCGTTACTTGTTTTTCACATGCGGCTGAATTTTAGATTATGAATCAGCGGTACATATATGGTGTACTGAAAAATTATGCTTTAATTTTGTTATTTTTGTGGTTTTGGATATTTTTCTTCTTCGATCTAGAAGTATATATATGGAATACTTTTGAAGAAAAACGTGTTTCGATTCTGTTTTTATAGATTCATTTCTTGGTTTTCACATGCGGTGATTTTAGTTTCATTTTGGTTGTTTTTGATATGCTTTTGTGTATTAATCATCGAGTACGTATATGATATCTTGGTGGATTTTGATGAAACAAGTTCGAGATCTAAATAAAAAAAAATCATGTTTTATGTTTATTTCATTAGTAGATCGATATTTTTATGGTTTTTGGTTTGTTTTTGAGTTTTTTTGTGTATTAACCATCGGTACATATATGACCCTTGTTTTCTTTTTGTGTTTACTATGAATCTATAGGTTTTCTCTTATTTTTTTGGTTTGATCCAGAGTACATATATGGAATCTTTTGAAGTATGTGCTTTGATTCGGTTATATTCATGGATTGACACTTCTTGACATGCAATTGAGTTTTTAGTTTATGAATCCGCAGTACGTATATGTCGTACTGATAAAAACTTATTTTGATTCTGTCTTATTCATAGTTTTGTCACTTTATTTTGGTTTGATCCATGAGTACGTATGCGAAATACTGAAATAGATGCTAGTTTTGTTGTTGTGTTTTAATATTGTTATATCTTGGTCACATTTACAGGTTCAATATGTCCAACGGATACATACTCTATATGTAAGCAGTCTGGCAGATATATACTCAGATTTGTAAGCAGTGTAGCAGATATGTACTCAGATTTGTAAGCAGTGTGGCAGATATGTACTCAAATTTGTGGTCTTTTATATCTTTTTATTAAATTTGGACCATCAGATAAATAAAATCCCGATTTGGTAGAAGTATGTTATTTCACACGTATTTAAACAGTAGGGTATATTAGTCATTTCCATGTTTTCAAAGAACTTTGGACCCCAGGATAAGGGTAAAATCCGGTTGGATTCTACTATAAATAACTTTATGGGCTTAGGACCAAACAAGAAATTTTCCTTTTTAAAAATTTTGATCTATTTTTAAATCAATGGTATTTATGTAAATATGTAAGAAATAAGGATAACTAAGTAATTTAGAGGGTCTCCTACCAAAAAGAGTTATTTTCTTTATATTAGTACTAGTAAGGACACATGTGCGATGCACATGCTTGAATTTTTACTCATCCAACAATACTAAATTTGAAAGCCATGAAATTTTTTTCCTAAAAAAAAAATTTACTATTCTTATTTGTACTCGTTACGTAGATAATTAAAAGAGCTTTTCAAATATATAAATTTTAAAAAAATCCGGTGTATATTTTAAAAGATGTTAAGTTCTTAAATTTTTTGATTTATTTTTAAAACAATGGTATTTATGTAAATATATTAAAAATGGGGACAATTAAGTAATTTAGGGGACAAAAGAGCTCTTTTCTTTATAAGTAATTTATGGCGATGCACATGCTCGAATTTTACTCATCCAACAATACTAAATTTGAAAGTCATGAAATTTTTTCCTAAAACAAAAATTTATTATTCTTATTTGTCTATTCACGTAGATAATTGAAAGAGCTTTTCAAATATATAATTTTTTATGTATATTTTGAAAAATATTAAGATTTATGTAAATATGTAAAAAATGGGGACAACTAAGTAAGATAAGATAAGATAAGATAAGATAAGATAAGATAAGATATAGTATATTAGTAAGATAAGATAAGATGGGCTCGAAATTTTTATAGCCTTCTCAAGCCCAGGGCCATGAGAGCAATAGAGAGTGAGGAGAACGCTGAATCCCCACATCGCCAAACGAATCAAGTTTGTAGGAAAGATTTGAGTGCTTTTGGAGTCTGCGGAGTTGATTCATTTTGAAGAAGAAAATGGAACTACCAGTGATAGATCTATCACAGTATCTAGAATTGTCAACTAAATTAATAAGTCCAAGTGATGAGTCCAATTCATCAGTAGAACAAGAGTTGAATCCCCAAACCAAAAATTTATGTAATGAAGTAAGTAAGATACTGAGAGATACTGGTGCTCTTTTAATCAAAGATCCAAGATGTTCTGTTGAAGACAATGATCGTTTCTTAGATATGATGGAGAAGTATTTTGATAAACCAGACGATTTCAAACGTCATCAGGAACGCTCTCATTTGCATTACCAGGTCTCTCTATCTCTTTAATCAATTACGATGAAACTGATTTATTTAGAGTTGGATGTTTTATGATTTATCTGTATGATATGTTAAATTGAAGTTCTAGTAAATTAGGTTTTTCTTTTAGATATGTCATGAAATATCTGTCTGATCATTCACGAGGAATCAATGTCTTGCATGATTTAATTTTGATCATATATGTTTGTTATGGTATGAAACTCTTGTAATTGAGATGTTACTATGTTGATTGATTATGAAATGAATAATGAAATGACTGCAATTCATTTAATCTTTGCTAGCAACGGAAAGTCTGAAATCACCAACTTTTTGACTTGTGCGAATTTTGTGGTAGTAACAGGTAGGTGTGACTCCAGAAGGAGTTGAGGTACCTCGAAGTTTAGTCGATAAGGATCTGCAACAAAAATTAAGCACAATGCCCAAGGAGAATCAACCATCTACCCCAGTTGGACCTGATCCAAAGTGGCGGTATATGTGGAGAGTTGGTCCTCGACCATCAAAAACCTGCTTTCAGGTATGTTAAAAATTAAGTTACAGTGGCATTCTAATCGAGTGATTAGTATGCACTTGATGTCTTGATGATCCTTCTCGTCCCTTTCATGTAGGAGTTAAATTCTGAACCTGTCATACCAGAAGGTTTTCCGGAATGGAAGCAAACCATGGATTCGTGGGGATACAAAATGATTAACGCGATTGAGGTGATCTTTTATTCTTCCTTGTGCCTGGCAATTCTTACTTACTACTGTAATGTGTTATTTTATTTCAAATTATCTTTAGGTTGTAGCTGAAATGGCGGCAATTGGATTCGGTTTGCCAAAGGATGCCTTCACTTCCCTAATGAAACAGGTAAACTACGGTTTCTAATGCACATACTGTCATCTGAAAAACCTTGCCTGGAATTGTACACAGGTAAAATAGGTTCACCATACTGGTGGTTTTATGCTATAATAAACCACGTAATGGAAAGACGATTTGTTCTTCGCTTAGCATTTTGAAGATTATCACCTGCATAACCTGCCTAGTTTGTCCTTCCGCAAGTCTTTGAAATTTTAAACCTAAGTAGATATAGGGTTGTAAATGTGTGAGTTCTTTTCTTTGAACTGATGTGTACTTTTTGTCTGTGGAGTCAAAAACTGAGACCTGCAAAGGCCAAAACTGTGAAGCTACGGTTGAACTGAACATAAATTGTTAGGCGACAGCAATTAGAAGTGCTTGAATATTGTTGAGGAACAAAGTTTGCCTTGTTTGGGTAAATCCCTTTAGCAGATAGTTAAATACTAATGGAACACGGAAGAGAAAGGAAAACTTCTTTGGTCAATGTGAATTCTGTTTCTAATAGTTTCCAGTTCCACACGAAACGATTTTTGACAGATTCTTTTCTTGATCAATCAACAGGGGCCTCATTTGCTTGCTCCAACAGGAAGTGATCTTCAACGATATGGCAAGGAGGGCACTGTCTTTGCAGGCTATCACTATGACCTGAACTTCTTAACTATCCATGGCAGAAGCAGATTTCCTGGACTTAACATTTGGTTGAGAAGTGGGCAGAAAATGGAAGTGAAGGTTCCTGTTGGCTGTCTCCTTATCCAAACAGGAAAGCAGGTAAGTGAAAAGCAGTTTAGCGTCTAGTGTTCACAATTATGTATACTTCTGCTATGGGAGCCAACTTAAACAACAAATTGAACAAGGAAATAAGAAATGAGCACAATGGAAAAGGACCACTGTGTTAAAGTAATATTCTCACCATCATATCGGCCGTATTCATTGTAATGATGGTCCAGAGGACTAACATTATAAAACCATGTAATATGAGTATGAAAAATGAGAGATGTTTCAAATGAAGTGATAACTTCACCTACAAATGTTCAAATAGTGGGCAGTCGATAAATTGTATGAGTAAAATCGGAAATGACCAAAATCTATATGGAGTATCTTGGTTGTAATTCTTTTGGACTATAATTCCATAAAAGTTCTCTTAAAATGGGCCAGTCATATACATGGGAACCTAGTTAATGAGTTATAAGTATTTCAGGGGTAACATCTCCATCTTACTGTAATGCTTGTGCTATGCAGCTCGAGTGGTTGACAGGTGGGGAGTGTCAAGCAGGAATGCATGAGGTTGTTGTGACAAATAGAACACTAGAAGCGGTAGAAGCAGCGCGCCAACAGAACCGCAGTCTGTGGCGAGTGTCTTCAACAGTGAGTTATTTTTTCCAATCCTTTATGTCTTTCTCTCTCGTTCTTTCTTTTCATAATAGCACATGTTAATTGCTAAAGTATTATGTTTTTTTTTTTTTTTTTTTTGGCAAAGTCATAAAATATTATGTTTCTCATTTGATACGTACCAGTACTTGACGATAGTCATGTTTTGGGTGAGCAGTTATTCGCGCACATAGCTTCGGATGCGACGATAGAACCCTTGGGTCACTTTGCAGATTCCCCACTTGCTGAGAAATATCCACCGATGTGTGCAGGAGAATTTGTTGAACTGGAGCTTGCAGTAATCAATCTCAAGGGCAAAAATAACAACAGTGATAGCTGAGAATGAGATGAAGATAGCAATATCTCAGAATGAGATGGTCTTTTTTTATATTAATCTCATGGGAAATCATCAATTGGTCCATGAAATAGAGCGCCATTATACTGAACAAATTTGCTAATAACAGAAAGCTTAATCAAAATACTCTTCCGGATACAGCATTACTTTCCCATACCAAGGCCATCCCTGGAGTATGGCCTTGGATTTGCTGGTTTAATTCCTCTATGCTGTGTTTACGTGTCTTTGTACTTGTGTTTTGAATTCTTTTCATCTAGACGTCTTTGATAAATTGATGTATTTGCATTGCTGTTAGCATCAGATGACTGGCGTGGGTGTGAGACCTCAAGTGGGGTGAAGAACACGTCCCTATCCAGCCATTAGATGGTTCTCAAGTGCGAGTGAACAGTGAATCAGTGATCTTCACAAAATTGTCCAACAAATATATGGGTCCAATGTTAAGTGGTGACAACACCAGTCAACCTTTGACAATGGACAACTCAATGGGTTATGCATCCATAGTATACGAGACCGCATCAGCATCCATCAACACTCTTTAGCCCTGGATCAGCACCATCAGGCCTCGTTGATGGGGTTGTTAACAATGTGCTCTCTTTCCGAAGCTGCTACCCTTCCCCCACTTCCTTCCCCATTAGGTGGCAGTGATCTTAGCCCTTGAACCCTTGGATTGGAGTTAACAGGGGGCCCTTTTGTATGGCATCACACCACTATCTGCATGACACATCACGGTGGAAATGGTTGGGGGATATGGTTGGGGGAAGACTAGCATTTTCGCTCTCTTTCGGTAATTACTGCACGCATAACCACAGACTACCTGTTCTGCTGCAGCAGAGACAACAACTAGCTAGCAGACTCGAATTCGATAGCCAAGGAAGCACGATTACGCAAGATTTCTAATCAGTCTAAGATATCCGCAATCTGACAATTATACTCGTACACTATAATTTACCAAATTTTTCGGTATTTATCGCCTTTTGGTACTTTGTAGATTCTATAATTCACCCTTTGACAATTTAACAGTCTACGACCCGATGCGACACCGTTTTACTCGCCCTTGACAATAAAACTGGCGGGAAATGAAATTTCATCCGCCTTCTAAATCCGTGAATCATCATCTCCTCGGCCTTGATCTAGTCTCTCATTTTATCTCTAGCATATTCAAACCCCTAATTTAGCTCTCAATCTAATGGAGAAATACGTACTTCACTGTCCCTCTTCCCCTGGTAACCCTAAACCATCTTTCCTTTGCAGGCAATCCTCTCTCTCCCTCTTCCTCTTAATATTCAGTTTCAATTTCATTGATAGAATTTGACTGGTTAACTTTTACAGGCCTCCATGGGAGAGGAGCGTTGCTGAGTTGGTTGGTAGATATTCTCCAAAATACCGCCACGATGTCTCCACTTTGTTGCTTGAATCGTACTCTGAGGTTATTTCCTTTCTCATTGCATTTACATTTAGGGGTCCGATAATTTTTCTGATTAACTTATGAAATTAAACACTTTACTCTTCACTTCTCGGAATTAAACCTAATACTGTATATATGATTGGCCAGATAGGAGCCTTTCCACACGAGTATGAATCCGGTGGATTGGCCTGTCAAACTCATGTACGAAATTTATACCCTTTGTTCTGCTTTTGTGAGTTTATATTTGTGGATGTAGTCATTTGAGTTGAAGAGTTTTGATAATTGTCAGATGAATCGAGTGATTAACATTGCAAATAGAAACACTAGCCAAGTAACTCTTAGAAGGTGAGTATCGCTAACTTAATTTGCTTCTTTATACCCCCATAAATTCATGTTTTTCTGTTGTTCGTGTATATCGGGGCAATATTGATTCTCTAAAATATCCAAATTTCTTGCAGGGATGGGATATCCGGACTCGAGTTTGACAGCAAGGTGAACACCGGATCCATGTTTGTAGTGTTATAGCATGTCAAAAACTTTCCATATTGTTTTTATAAGGCTGCTCTTTATTTTATTGTTTCAAATGTGTGCTTAAAGTGAAAAGCAATTTAATTAGTTTGGGGCGTCACAATTTTTTAGCGTTGATGTTTGAAGTGTGACGTTCTACTTCAATCAAATGACTTAGAGTAGTGTTGTTATTTTGCACATTACTCTTAACATTGTATCTCATTTTACTTTTCATCAATACAACTTTTTCTCTTACTCCTTTTAGTGAATTCTTGTTTTCTGAGACTTGCAGGGGGTATATGTCGCCTCGGTAACAAAATCCGGGTGTCTAACAGTTCATGATTTTGAAACTCTCTATTGCCTCAGCAATGGCTCGTCGCCATGTAAGTTTGTTACTACTATCAACAGAATACGTTAATGTTTACTTGCATATGGGGTGTAATGAGTTTGTATAAGAGGCCTTCGCATGTTATGTATCCATGTAATAGTTCAAACTCTTGTTAACTATATGATGAGCTACTTTCTCCCTGAACACTTTGCACTTTGGCTTGGCTGATTCTAGGACAAGACATTTTCTCCAAGTTTTCCTGTTCCTGCACAGAAAGTCAATGAACGTGGACTCTTGTTGTACATCATTTGATAGTCTAGTTTAACTAGAGGACTCAATGCCATGGAAAGGTCACTGGACCATTGCTTCATGGGTCACTCTTAGATCCTTGCATTCCCCAGCCTAATAGAAGATGCGTCCTCTATTATGAGCATCTGGGACTTGGCTTAGTAATCCATCCTGCTTGACTTGAGCTTTTGTAGGCCTGCGTCCATAACTTGAGTGATTCGTTCTCTACAGGTGTTTTAAATTTTTCATGACCGAGCATGTAGCACTTTTCTTATCTATTTTGTTAGGTTTCATAAAAAATCTTTGGTTCAGTTACAGTAAAAGCGTAACTTTTCTTGATGTAGTTCTCGCTGTTCACTGCTTTCTTGCTTGCCCATATTTGATAGACGTATGTTATACTCTGAAACTTAGTGGTGCTCTTCTTCATCCAGACACAGACACACACGCCAGCCCGAGTTTGCACGTCTTTGTTTAAAGTATCTATGATTGGCTATTTGTAGGTGTGAAGGAAGATGACACAAAGCACTTGCTGCACCTTTCTACAAATCAACAGCTTGATGTTGTTCGATGGAATATTGCGAACCAAGACGAGGTTGCTTGCACATCGGTGCAGAGTAATGAAGTTCTAATATTTGATATTGGTTATGTCTCTTCCGAACCAGTTGAAGTGAGTCTCTCTTGTCATTTGTCTGCTTTACATCATAAGCTCGTAATAGCCTCAGGGAATATATTGATGGTTGTGACTTGTCAGTGTTTATAAATTCAGTAGAGCACATTATGGTGTATTCCTAAGTACTGATATAGCATCCATGGCACCCTAAATACACCTGATATGTGGACTTCATTAATGAGTGTCTGGAACTTTTACTATGTAACATCGGTTGGATACCCGTCGAAGATAAAAGAATTATGAAAAATGTTTGATAACTAAAAGAAACTTTCATACACCACAAATTCACTTTTGCAGATAACTTTAAGATATTGATGAATGGAAAAAAGCAAATGGTTCTCTGCATTCTTTAGTACACCGTAAAGGTACTAGCATTGTATGGTAGTGTCTGCACTAGCTAAAGAGAATGTTTTCACATCCATAACCTTTAGAAGCTTTTAATTCGTGCACCTAATCATTTTCACATTAAAACATGCAATGCAGATTTTTCCAAATTTGGTCATACATGTTTTCTAACCTTGACCCCCAATATTCATGACAAATCTCTTGTCAGGTGTTAAGGAAGAGACCTTCTGTCACTGTGCATGGATTTGAAGTACCCAGAGGCTTATCTGATATTGCTTTTACTTCATCTGACAAGTCAAGGTTGGTTACTTATGCTTTACATTATTGTATCTTTCTTTAATTTACGGTTTCCTTATGTATAATATGCATTACCTTCTAGTTGCATTATGAT
The DNA here is from genome assembly GCA_023531295.1 of Papaver armeniacum. Lineage (NCBI taxonomy): Eukaryota > Viridiplantae > Streptophyta > Magnoliopsida > Ranunculales > Papaveraceae > Papaver > Papaver armeniacum. The sequence goes on from JAJJWW010012771.1 coordinate 207,025, forward strand.
GCATGTTTTGTCCTTGTTTTGCTTACCTGCAATGTTTAGCATAAATTTTGTTGTTTATTTGATACCGAGTAGGTTTTTCAGTTTTTACCTAGCAATGCAATATTAACTTAAGCAACCAGGCTTCAGTGCTTTTCCAATACCTAGGTTTTGTTAGTTAGCGTTTTAGTAACAAGGACACAACCTTTGGTGTCTTTCAGCTGTATAATCAAATGAAGAGAAGAATATATGCTAGATCTGACGGATAGTCGACTTTGCCAAACCCAAACCAAACATTCCCGTAACGGAGCACCTTTCTCTGTCAAGACAAACTCAAACTCAAATTCTCTCTTTCTAACATCAATGAAGTGCGCACATGATCGTCTGATTTTTTTGGAGCAAGAAAAACTTTATGCTACTTGTTACGGAAACTCCTTGTCCACTACCCTTTGAAAATTAGGGGCTGATTGCACACAAGGAGGGTCACCCCAACAAGTACGAAAATGCAGTTGACTCTTCTTCATTCGGCGGAAACTAAAATGCCAATTACTCTATTTCTTGAATTTTTCGTAATGGAAACAAAGCCGTGAAGTACAGCCTAGCATGGGCAATTGCTATTGTGATGTTTGAACCGCTAATGGGAGTGATTCGCTGTGAGGTTCACAAAACATTCATATGGGTACCAAACTGCCAATGTCTCTGAAAATTACATGCCTTAAAAAACCTGAGGCCTGAAGGCACTAGAATTATTTTTGAAAGTAAATGTTACTTAATATAAAGTCTTGAATACAGAGACTGGCTCACATTTACTCTTTCTGATGGCATAAGAAAAGTAGTTTCTAAACCCATGTTAAGTCTTTTAAGAGCTTTTTGGAAGTATCTACTCTATCATCAATATTTTGGGGGATTTACAGTAACGATCTAAGACTCCTATTTAGGTTGTCAGGTTTTAACCTGTGCTAATATTTGGTCACTTCCGTTTTGTAGTTCTGCTTCTTCTTTTTCTTTGAACTAAGACAGCTAGTACTGATTTCTGTTTGAGATCTTGAGAGTTGAGACCATGCTTTTATGTGTTAGTTGTGCCACTGATTCCAAATTATCTTATCATTTTGTTCAGGTTGCTTGCATCTGATATGAGCGGAGCTATCAACCTATGGGACAGGCGAGTGAGCAACCTTCCATGTCTGGAGCTTAGTACTAATTCCCGGAGCAATCTTAACAGTATCCAGTTAAATGTGGAAAATCAAGTTAGTTGTGTGCTTGGAAACTCCTATAATGTTCTTACATAAATCCATTTACATGCAGTTTCTGAAAAGATGTTCTGCTCTACTTAGTCTCTTTACTGGGGAACATTTGCAAAAATTACACTTGTTGGTTATGTAGATTGTTTTTGGAGCTGGTAAAAACGGAATCATCTATGCTTGGGATCTTCGTGGAGGAAGAACATCTTGTGCGTTTCAGAGTCATAAAGAGGTAAAAGCAACTGGCATACATTTGTATTCTTACCCTCAGTATGTGAAACTGGCAGTTTCCATCCCAAATATGTATTACTCTTGAGTCTGATCTAAATGACAGGTCTGGAAGTCAGTCGAAGGTGAAATTTAGAATACCAAGTCGAAACCCTGATTTTTGGTTCACTGCTTTGACTTTTGATTTGTATCTATAATCTGTTGTTATCGAATACGTTCCTTGGTGTATCAGGTATCTCATTCTCCCCTAACATTATGGAAGATAGCATTGCTGTTGGAGGGAATTGGATCATTGAAGGTATCCTAAGTTTACATCCGGTAGCACTCAATTGCATGATCCTGTTTTTTTTCAAAGTGTTTATCTTGTTTTTGGTATTTCCAAATGGCAAGTCAATTTGTTTTCCCATTGGCAATTATAGGAAAACACTGTGCTTCTTACCATTTATTTTTTCTCCTAAAATAAAATTTTGTTGTGAAGAACTAAGCAAAATGAAAGTAGGTTGTGTTGTGAATTCAATTCTTGAAAGAAAGTCAGGCCTCCCTCTCCCTACAAAACTCTCCACATTCCCCCTCTGAAGGTGAGAGACTGAGAGGCCTACTGTCATACCATCACCAAAAAACACACCATGCGCATAATGGTCCTTAAATCTTTCTACTTTGTATGTGCTGATTGTGAAAACCTGTTTTTCCCATGATATCTCTAATTCGAATCTAATAGCGAGTTTAAAGTATGGAAACCTAAGGTTCTCAGACAACATATTAATCAATTATCTTGTAACAAAATGTGATTCTCTCTATAACTTATTAGTATGTTGTAGGCACAATCAGACATTCGGTCGAAGGAGATTCACTCTATTGACCTTGATCCATCTTGCTCGTATCAGTTGGCTTTCCACCTCGATGATGGTTGGTATGTTACATTGATTAGTTACATTTTCCATTTCTGCTTTGTAAGTATTTTTAAGTTAATCGTAGTTAGGCTGTTGGTTGTTGTTTAGGTAACACTGCAAAGATCATATGCTTGCATGAAAACCTATGTATGGGGTTTTATTTGTTTCTGCAATTATGTTGACTAAAGAAAAGAAATCAGTTTCCTAGATTGACTTTTACCATTTCTGTAGGTCTGGTGTTTTGGATACCAATAACTTTCAAGTGACCCATATGCATTGCCCGCCCCCTGCTTGGCTGTAAGTAAAGTCGAATAAGTTTTACATGACTGTATCAAATTGATGTAATATCAGTTATTGCTCTTCTACTTACCATTTTTGTTACTGTTGAGGAATTAGGAATGGTCCAGACATGTCAAACAATTGTTTGTCACTGAGAAAGCCATCATGGCTGCCTACAAGTTCGGTAGGATTCAAACACCATTAATGTATATAATATTAGTGTCTGTCCTTTCAATTATACTGTTCGCATTTGCTTTTTCCCTCTTTTCTTGCAAGGGATATCGAAGGAGATATAGTGTCAACACTTAGTTGATCTCTCCAGCCGCCTAGCGGTTTTATGATAAACAAATAATACGAAAACACACTGTTGTAATTCTGAATAACAAAAGTAGGTTAAACTGTTATCAACTTATATTGTTAGCTATGTTGTACTTATACTGTTCGTAATATATACTTCCTCAATATTGGTGCAGATTTATGCGGTCGGATCATCATCTGATGATGGGATTCATCTCTTAGATTTCTACCCAAGGCCAGACGCAGCTTGCCATGTGGACTTGAAGTAAGAAAAGCTAAATCTACTTTGAAAAATGTTGACTTATAAATTTATTGTTTTCCATATATGCTTTTAGAAGAAAAAAAATCTGGAAGACCTAGTAATTGCGTTTCAAGCGTTGGTTAAAAGTCAAAATTCTGCCATTGTGCGGAGAAGTTTGTTGAATCAATTTGGGGACGGAAATTGGGAAGTTTTGGTATGCTGGTTCCAAAACCAAAATTGAATTGCTGATTAGAAAAACAAAAATATGAAGTCTGAAGGTCTGAAGGTCTAAGTTTTTGGACCAAGTTTGAAATACTACTTTTGTGTAAATGGACAATGCATTAACGTGCCATGATGCTTTTATGGTTTATTCATCTGCTTTCAAGGCTGCTATCAAAAGGTTGTCTTACTGGTTTCTTTTTGTGTAGTGAGGATATACAGAGCATTCTTGAAGAGAAGAATAAAAAAGCACGAAATCGGTTCATTCCTTTGTCAGAAGGTGTTTATGTTTGTGCTACACATCCCCTCAATGGGACCATCATTGCCGGAACTAAGGTTTGTGTTTCTTAGATTCATCAGTTTGTATAAAAGTTAATTCTTTATTTTTCTGCTTGTCATTGGGAAACTAATAGACACTAATATTTCTGTATTTAAGCAAAATTTCTGAATTCCTTTTGCACTAACAAGGATGAAATAAAACTCAAACCCTTTTCTAATGAACATTTTAACTGTTTTATTCAGCAATCATCTTTGTTGGTGATTTCTCAAAGACACCAATCTTTCAGGAGCGTAGACGATGATAATTCAACCAATGCTGGAGATTTGTCAGAAGAGCAGAAACTGGATTGACATTGTATTGAGTATGCTAACGTTGTCTGGCCAACGATCTCATGGTTGGATTTCAGCAGCTGGTCACACCAACAATCTCTTGGTTTAGGTTTCAGTTAGGTTAGAATTTAGCAACTAGTCTCAGTTGTGCAAGTAACTGAGTACTGCGAATACTCAAAAGCTGCAGAATGATAGGGCCTCTCCAGCACTGAAGGATCAGCAAAATCCTGATTAAATCCATAATTCACAACTGAAAAATACCATTTGTTATCTTTTCATTTCTTGTCATGTCATCCAGTTTTAAGAGATCATTGTGTAACTGAAATAGGACCAAGAATGTAGTATATCAAAACTCTATATTGAATTTTAAGTCTTAATATACACAACAGTTTGAAAATCTTCTGAGATCCAATCCACCATTGCAGTGAGGACTAGCTAAAGCCTAAACAGCATTTCTATTCTCACAACAGTTTGAAGGTCTCAAATCTCAATTTCATAATCTACTCACAAAACTTCAGTATATTTTTGCTGGAGCATATAGATCTAATAGTTTTGAAGCATCACAAAACTTCAAATCCAACCGGTAAGAAGTTATCAAAAAATCACATAATTTATCAATACCAGGGAACAAAATTGGAAATTAAAACCATTACTTTATATTAACGCCAAACTTCAACAGCCATTACAGAGATTAACTTCATAAGATTTTACATTAAAAGAAACCCTAAAAATACCCAGAAGGATAACTCATTGTTAGACCAGATCTAGAATAACAGAAACACCTAAGCCCTCTCACCACGGATTCTACGAGCAAGTTGAATATCTTTAGGCATGATGGTAACCCTCTTAGCATGAATGGCGCAGAGATTAGTATCTTCAAAAAGACCGACCAAATAAGCTTCAGCAGCCTCCTGCAGAGCAGCAACAGCACTTGATTGAAAACGTAAATCAGTCTTAAAATCTTGAGCAATCTCACGAACCAATCTCTGAAATGGAAGTTTGCGGATCAAGAGCTCTGTACTCTTCTGGTACTTTCTGATCTCACGGAGAGCAACAGTTCCTGGCCTGAATCTGTGGGGCTTCTTCACTCCTCCGGTTGCTGGTGCTGACTTCCGGGCTGCCTTTGTTGCTAATTGTTTCCTTGGTGCCTTTCCTCCTGTTGATTTCCTCGCTGTTTGCTTTGTTCTTGCCATTTCTTAACACTCAAAATCTCGACTCTGAATTTTTTTCTCTATTTGATATTGATGCAGATTTGGGAATCTGATTTTGGTGAGGGAATTGTGGTGGGATTTGAGGGTATTTATAGATAGGAGAGGAAGGAGTTCAAGCGGGAATTATTAGATTTCATTTCGAAATGATTTTCAGGAAGAGATTTGGATCGTTGATGGAAAGAGAATTTGATGGATGAGAGCTACTATGTTAAGTCATACGGATTGTGATCTGTGTGTCTAGTGTTGAATGAAAGATAGCCATTGATTAAAACAAATGATCAATGAGTGAAATTGATCTATTTGGAGTCATACGGATCGGTAGCAAATTTGTGTTTTCTTGCAACCACGTGGAATCCGATGGATTGGGTCATGCGGATTGATCTGTGTGTCTTAGTATGGAATGAAGCATAACCATTGATTGGAATAAACGATCAATGGATGACATTGATTTATTTAGAGTCATACGGATCTGTCGAAATGTGTGTTTTCTTGAAAATAGATATGAGCACCTGTGTTATTTGATGATTGCCGTTTAACTAGGAAACAACTGAAAATCACGAGTCACGACTCATTTGACCACAGTTAGGAGCATAGCGAGACTTAACTCATACTACGAGGTGAAACAAACTTGATTTTTGTTTCTTTTTTGATGCAAAAAGATTTTTGGGGTGAGATTTGGATACGTCTCTTATATCTTCATCCAGATAAAGTATGGAGCTATATCCTCCCATATACTAAAATGAGTGAACAGAAATGATTCTTAGATTGATTATCAACAAAGTACAGGACAAGTCTTTATATAGAAAAGATCGAGATCGTTGTAGATCTGTTGGCAAAGCCGGTTTGTTTATAGTTAACGAAATGCAAGAAATGTACGGACACAAACAGAATCTGTGAAAGATAACAGAAGTGCTATTAGCACATACATATATGAATCTAGGAAGGCACATAGTGAAATGTACTCTTGTACTATCCCCTCAAGCTGAAGTGAGCAAATTCTCAGCGAAGTGATCGAACTCTCAGCTTGTCACGTAGAAATGCAAATCTCGCTGCTGAAAGCCCCTTTGTGAATACATCCGCAACCAAAGTGTCAGTAGAAACGTAGTGTAGACACAGCACCTTAGACTGAATTAATTCACGTATAAAGTGAAAATCTATGGCCACATGTTTCATCCTACCATGAAGAGTAGGATTTGAAGCTACAGAAATTGAGCTTTTGTTGTCACAACCCAGCGTAGGGGAAGATGAAACAAACACATTGAGATCTTTGAGTATTTGACAGACCCATAACACCTCAGATGCAGTGTGAGCTAAAGAACGGTACTCAGCTTCGGTGGAGCTTCTTGCCACAGTAGGCTGCTTTTTAGAAGACCAAGAAATTAGATTTGGCCCAAAGAAGACACAGTATCCACTTGTGGAGCGTCGATCATCTGGATGCCCTGCCCAATCTGAGTCAGAAAAGGAAGAAATAGCCTGCATACCTTTGTGAAGAACAATGCCATAGTCCAGTGTACTCTTCAAATATCTTAAAATCCGCTTGGCAGCAACCAAATGCACATCAGTAGGAGCACTCATATGTTGACAGACTTGATTCACAGCATAGCAGATGTCAGGTCTTGTCCAAGTCACATATTGTAAGGCACCAACTAGGGATCTATAATCTGTAGCATCTGGAAGGATTGTGCCATCAAATTCACTCATTTTAGAGTCTGCAATAGCTGGTGTAGATCAAGGCTTGGCATCCAGCATATTTGTTTTCTTTAGATCCAAAATGTACTTTGCGAGAAAGATGCATGGAATCATTTCCTAATCCCAAGAAATAATGGATAGATCCTAAGTCCTTAACTGGAAATGAAAGGGAGAGCTGAGAAATAACTTTATCACAAGCAGCCAAAGAAGACCCAGTAATAAGAGTATCATCAACATAGATGAGAATGATGATAATAAGGGACCCACTTTTGAAAGTAAACAAAGAAGTATCAGCAAGTGATGTTTCAAACCCCAAAGCAAGTAGAGAATCCATAAGCTTTTCATACCAAGCTCGTGGAGCTTGTTTAAGACCATATATAGGCTTGTGTAATCTGCAAACATAATGAGGGTTGTCTGGATCTTCAAAACCTGGAGGCTGAGTCATAAAAACTGTCTCCTTAAGATCACCATGAAGAAATGCATTACTAATGTCAAGCTGTTTAACTGGCCAATTGTGATGAACAACAAGAGATAGAACTATTCTTATTGTTGTTGGTTTAGCAACAGGGCTAAAGGTCTCTTGATAATCTATACCTTCTTGATAGTTATAACCCTTTGCAACAAGTCTGGATTTGAACTTGTCAATAGTGCCATCTTCATTGTGTTTTATCTTGAACACCCACTTACAACCTACTATATTTTGAGATGGATGAGGTGGTTCTAATGTCCATGTACCAAAGTTTGAAGAGCAGGGCATTCAGTGACCAGAGAATGTAGCCATTATGGATGTTTCTTAGCTTGAGCAACTGTTTTGGGAATAATGTCTTCAACTGATGCTAAATGAGCTGCAGAGACAGGATATTTAGTAGTAAATAAAGCCTTTGCAGGTTTAGGTTTAAAAATTCCATGTTTACCTCTGGTTGTCATTCAATGTGCATTAATGACTACTGGAACAGTTGAGGTAATTACTTCAGAAGCAGGTAAAACAGTTGATGTAGTGGAAGTAGTTGAAGCAGTTGTAGTAGGTAATTCTGTTGAAACAGTTGAGGTAGATAATTCAGAAGTAGGTAAACCAATTGTTGTGGTAGAAGAATGGGAGGCAGATGGTGATGCAGAAATTGAAGAACATGAAGGCTTTAACTGTGACATCTGAGATGTAGAGTTTGATATTTGATCAAGCTTGAACTGTAAAGCTGGGAAGTGATCCTCGTGAAAAGTAACATGTCGAGAAATAAACACTCTTCCTGAACATGGCTCAAGACATCTGTAACCTTTTTGAGAAGAAGAGTATCCAATAAAAATACACAATTTGCTTCTTGGTTCTAGCTTGGAGTGAGTATAAGGTTTGAGCCAAGGATAACATGCACAACCAAAAACTCTAAGGATATAATAGTTTGGTGCTTGACCATAAAGTTTTTCATAAGGTGTCTTGAAGTAAATAGATGTTGTAGGCAATCTATTGACCAAATAATTTGCAGTTTGTAAAGCATCTAACCAATAACAATCAACAAGATTGGATTGTATGAGTAGAGTTCTGTATAATCCAATTAGATGTTTGTGTTTACTCTCAACAACTCCATTCTGCTCTGGAGTGTATGAACAACAGTATTGATGCACTACTCCATGAAGAGTTAAAAACTTACTCAATTCATTGTTTATGAACTCTCCACCTCCGTCTGTTCGTATGACTTTTATTTTGAGATCAAAATAATTTTCAACTTGTGTCTTAAAAGAGCTGAAGATAGAGATGAAATCAGACTTTCTCATTAATGGAAATATCCAACAATACTTACTGAAATCATCAATGATATTACGGTAGTATGTGAAACCATTACAAGAAGTGACAGGACAAGGTCCCCAAAGATCCATATGCAATAGTTGCAATGGTTTATTTGACACAGTGCTAGAAATAGAAAAAGGAAGCTTATGAGCTCTTCCTAGTTGACACTCTCTACATGTAAAGGATGACATGGATTGAAAGGTCTCAAGATGACTCAATCTCTGCATGGATTGAAAGGATGGATGACCTAGTCTTTGGTGAAGGAGAAGTGAAGAGGTCTTCAAAGCAGATAAAGCAGAAACTCTTGAAGTAAATGTTGGTGAAGATTCCAGATGTAAAGGATATAAACCATTGTCACTCTGCCCTTGGAAAATGTTCTTCCCAGAGTTGAGATCCTTCACAAATAATTATCACCCTCAAATGTTATGCTGAGATTGTTATCTTTGGTAAACTTATGAACATATAATAGTTTATGTGAAGCAGTGGGAACATGTAACAGGTTAGGTAAACTAATAGCATTAGTAACCAAGAATTTTGAAGCATTACCTATATCAGCTATGTGCATACCTTCACCATTAGCAGTGGTGATTTGTTCAGTCCCTGTGTAAGAATGAAAGTCTTGAAGATCAGAAGAATCTGAAGTAATATGAGCCGTTGCACCTGAATCACAATACCATGGATTTTCACCAAGAACATCTGCTGCAGCTAACATGGCATGAATATTTGAAGGGATTGGTCGACCTTGATAAGCAAAATTCATGCGTTGATGGCACTCAATAGCTGAATGACCAAATTTGAAACAGATTTGACATGTAGGTCGTTGTGGCCTTATGTTGAAATTTTCACCAGAAGAAGCAGGAGATGGTGGTTGTGGTGGTGGTGGTGGTGGTGGTGGAGAAAATGGATTGGTTGCAAAAGGTTTTGAAGTAAAAGTAGAAGCTGATGATGTAGATGGATAGTATGAACGATTTTGAGGTCTTGAAGTGTAGTGAAAATTAGATCTGGCATTGTTGTTAAAAGATCTGTTTGCTCTAAAGGCAGCAAAAGCTTTTGCTTCTTCTGAGTTAGTGACATGTTTTGTTCTTTCAAACTATATAAAGGAGAACTCTAGCAACTGGGAAACCTAATCCCCACACCTCCTGTGTGATACTAGTTGTATAAGCTATAGTCGATTCTCCTTTAACCTTAGGTTTCTACCGAGACCATATAGGTTAACGACTTGAAGACTTCATTGGGATTGTGAAACCAGACCCAACTATTTTCGTTGTAGTTGCGTGATATGATCTTGTTGTTTCTATCGTATTTGAGTACAATCGTAAGATTAGCTTGAGATTAATTTCTCCGATTAACAAGATAGAAAAGTAATCAGAAACACCTTCGTCTCATCGTTTGTGATTCCACAATATCTTGTTTCGCTAGTCGATTAAGATTATTGTGAGGTGATTGATAATTCTAGGCTATTCTTCGGGAATATAAGTCCGGGTTATCAATTGGTTCCTGTTCACCTTGATTTATCAAAATACGGAACAAAACTCGTAGGTATTTCTGTGGGAGACAGATTTATCTGTTCCTGTAGACTTTTCTGTGTGATACATATTTGTTTATTAAAGTCTTCGACTTTGGGTCGTAGCAACTCTTAGTTGTGCTAAGGGAATCAAGTGCGTAGTATCATGCTGGGATCAGAGACGTAAGGAGCACAACTGTACCTTGGATCAGTGTGAGATTGATTGGGGTTCAACTACGGTCCCATCAAGTTAATTTGTAGTAAGCTAGTGTCTGTAGCGGCTTAATACAGTGTGTGTTCAATCTGGACTAGGTCCCGGGGTTTTTCTGCATTTGCGGTTTCCTCGTTAACAAAACTTCTGGTATTTGTGTTATTTCTTTTCCGCATTATATTTTGTTATATAATTGAAATATCACAGGTTGTGCGTTGAATCAATCAATTGGGAAATCCGACCTTTGGTCGTTGATTGAAATTGATTAATCCTTGAACATTGGTCTTTGGTAACGTTCAAGTTAATTTCTCTTATATTCAATTAGACTCGCAGATTTCTATTTGCTTGAGTAAGTATTGAATCGAGAAATTAAGATATAACTCTTTGATATACTTTTTATTAAGATTGAGTCTGACTGTCTAGTTGATTCTCTTAAAAGTATATTGGAGTTAGTCTATACAGATTACTAAGAGAATTATTGGGCGAGGTTGTTGTACCCCCACTTTTTCAATTGGTATCAGAGCAGGCAAACACGTTTAAAAACCTTATAGGTCCGTGTTTGTAGCGATCTGACTATATGGACGGCAGTAATATCTCTGACAAACGAGTCACCAGAAAGAAAAACTCTATCTCGATAGTGTCTATCAAATAGAAAGATTCATCAATCTCAAATATAGAAGAACCTAGTGTTCTGACAAGACAGACAGACACTGACATGTGTTATCCCGATTACCCTTCAAAAGAGTTTAACTCCGTTGATGAAAGGGAAACAGCTGAAGAGAGTGAACTGATTCTAAATCTTGTTAGAATCAAAGCTGATAGATTTAATCGGTTGAAAAATAATGTCAAAGTTCTTCTCGGTATAGTAAGAGACTGTGACTCCAAAGGAAATATTGAAGTTCAAACTTCACGTATCCTACTTGAGGCAAGCATCAAGAAGGATGCTTTGGAAATTGAACATCGCTTGAGTAAACTCTCGATTCAAGGATGTTCCAAAAAGTTCTCTATACCATCTACTTCTATCACAAATGAAAGAGTTCCAGTTCCAGAAGTAAAACCGGAATCCATTCCTATTGGGAAAGATGTGCTTGTAACCTCCACTAATCAAGGACGTTGCACATCACATGGAAGGAAGAAATCTCCAAATGATAATGTTAAGTATGTACTATATAACCACCTTCGTGATCAGAAAGTCTGTCTCTTTTGTGATTCAAAAGGGCCTGCTGAGCAAAAGAGAAACTCTCGGTTGAATAGAAATTACATTGTTCGACTTCAACACACCTTAGATTTAATCCTCAAAGGTGTAACTGACATTCGTATGTCTAAACCAATTAGTTTCAGTACGCACCCTATTATTCTACCAGGAAAGTCAGTTCGATGAGTTCCTCAAATGCAAAGAAGCATAACAGACGTTTCAACGAAAATCTTCTAAGAAGAGATCAGGAATTTTCTTATGTCAAAAAGGGAGATAATGACATTTTTGATGTGAACAAATTATCAAGAGAAGGAAGCAACAATGATGATATGAGAAATAACCTAAAAGTGATAGTTGAAGGTTATAAAGAAAGCATCAACAGGCTGTCGAGTCAGTCTAGACAAAATACTTTAGGTAAGAATCAACACTATGAGTCATATTTTGATAATAGTTTGGGTTATGATAACTTTTTATATCGTAACATGTTTCCTCCAATGATTTGGAGAAAGAGGTTTAACCAAAAACAACCTTCATTTGATGAGCTCAAAGCTCATACTTGTGCTAATTAATCACAAGGTTGAGATCTCACTCAAAAAAAACTGGTTGGGTGGGTTACTATCAGGTATACTTGATGGAAATGTGTTCTTGATTCTCTTGCTATTCTCTTTTAGTGTCTAGCCAGATTATCACCTACAAACATGGTTGCGTAAGTATTTGATTTTGTATCAAATCTTTTCGAGTCTTTCGTTTTTTTTTTGTCTTGTCAAAAAATTGCTACTCTTATGCTCGCAATTTTTTTTCTTCTAATGAGAATGTAAAATTTATCGAGCTAAGACGTGTGGAATATTCTCTCTAAGCAAAAATCTGTCAAATTGTTTCCTTGACGTGTTTTGTTGTGAAGCTTTATCTTTTTGGGTCAAGGTTGTGATCATACGGTTACCCATGATACTGGTCATGAACCGATGTTAAAAACCCTAAGGCTTTCCAAAATCGTTTATATACGTCTCATATTGAGTTGAGTTACCTCACTCTAGGTTATCTATTATCAATGGCTTCTCCTCCTTGCACTTGGGATCTGCCAGAAGATTTTGTTGATAATGATGTATATTTCGAATTCGATGTGAACAAGGGAACCTTTTTAGAAGTTAAGGGTTCTCTTTCTCAATCTCCTGATAATTACTCAGATATTGAGGAAGTTGAAGAAATCTCTGCTAATGTAGTTCTTGAATTTCTTAAATGCTTTGAGGAAGCAAAAGTGCAACTCATTGATTCTATGAAGAGTCTTGATGTGTTAAGAACTGAGTTGAAAAAGGTTACTTCTGACCTTGGTCTCATAAAGAAACATGTTAAAGATCTTATCAATGAGGATATCTTCTTTGAAGATGCAGTGGATGTTGTCAATCACAAGCTAAAAGACCTCAAGGCTTGTGAGGATTCCGAAACACCCTTGTGATTTCAGTTCATGTTCGGTTTTGGTGGTTTAGGAGTTTGTCTTTGATCTTTAGCTTGTTGATTTTATTTTGCCTAGAAAAACTTCTTATGAGAATTTTATTCTTGTGTTTTTTAAGAAGAATAACTAGAGATTGGAATATCAATTATTGTGATTACACATAGCTATGTCCAACGTTTTTCATCTTCAATGTTTTTAGATTTATTTATTTAAATTTTAAAGTTTGTTTGGAAGATGATTTTGCAGTATTAATCTTTATGGTTTTATATATTGCAATTTGTTATGGGATATGTGTGTTTGCGTCCGTGAACTATGATTGTCCCATACGTGGTCAAAAGTTATATATATTATGTCGGTATGAAAGTATTGATAAAAGATAGAATGAACTTTTGACATTACAAAAGTTAAAGCCTTTTATGTCATTATTTGATGGAAGAAAGGATAAAACTTTTGTTTACAAGAGGATTATGTCTATTGTATGTCATTGTGCAAATAGTGATGGAAAATAGAATGAATCCTTGTCTATTTCGCAGTATTGATCTTCCCTGATCCATATTTTTATGTATATATTGTGCGGCTCCGTAAGTTTTCTTATGTTGAGAATTTTCGATTAAATTAATCATGGATTCTCTTGTGATTGAGTATTTTGGATACAAATTCATATTCTTATATGATTTGTGTTGTCCAAAGAAATTCTTCTTTTCTTGTGAAAGTAAGGTCGCTCTTGTTATTCTTTCGGGAATGACATTTTATGGGGGAGAGTTCTTAATTGAACTTTTGCTTAATTGCCAAACCTTTGTGGGGAGTGCGGTTGTGGAATATTATAGGGGTTATCTTGTATCTTTATAAACTCCTTGATGAATGCATTTATCTTCGGCTATATGATTGCATCCAAAAAGTTGATATGTGCTTTCTTTTTTTCATGAAGTGTCTTTATGGAAATTTCATTAGGATCCCACTAGTTTTCGTATCTTTGCCAATTTTATTGACAAAAAGGGGGAGAATTAATGTGTAGTTCACACTATAAATACATATGGTTTTCGGATCATTATGTAAGGGGGAGTGGTTTCCATGTGAGATGGAGTATTGACTAAGGGGGAGTGATACATATCACCATAGTATTGTTGTCGAAGTTGTGATACAATTGAACTTTGATGTTGTGTAATAATACTATGACACCGTGTAACAATGATTGAGAGCTTGTGTTTTCTCATTGTTATGGCTACGAATTTTCAACAACGATGATGCTAAACTTACAACCTTTGGAATCATTGGAGTACTTGGAAGTGACGAAGATTTCGAGTAATGTTGAAGAACTAAGGAGATCATGCATGTGGAAGAGAAGCTGCAAAGTTATTTATTTTGTATTCCATATGTATTGATATTTTTGTCACTAAAATTGACAAAGGGGGAGATTGTTAGAGCACTGCTCGGTCGAACTCGCAAGCGTTGCTATCTCAAGCTTGTTTGTCAAGTTTAGTTGCCAAAACTATAAGTCTTGATTTCTAGTCTACTTATAGCTAAGTCTTGGACTAGGATAGAAAGTGTAGTTGAGCTCTAGACTCCACGGTGATCATCATACAAAGACGAAGAACTACTCAAGGAACTGGTGGAACTTCATCGACTAAAAGGTATGTGGAGACTTGAACTTATCTATCACTCAAAATTCTATTTACTCTATCTCATATCTTGAGACAAAAGTCGTATTGCTATATAGACTTCGATTATACACATTTGCTATTTCGAGCCGAGTTTATCTCGCTTATCTATTTCTCGAAATATATGTTAGTAAGCTTTCGCTTTGGCCAATTTCATCTTTACAAGTGATGAAAGTCATGTTGATTATTTCAATATCTTGAAAATCGCTTTGATGAAGAATAGTGTGTGAGTAACCTCTATTTAACATCCTCTAAGAATGTTTCAATGATTGAAATGAGAGTTTAGAATATATAACCTTGAATGGATATAAACATTGTATGTGAACTTATACTTGTGTAAGTCCAAATTCCTTGAAATCTAAGCAATTGAACAACTCTCTAACTAGTTCTGTCGAGTCATTTGAACTAGTTATGGTGAAGATGAATATGGTTGATATGAAAGTGCTCATATGGCTAACCATTTGGTTAACTACTGTTGAACCAACTAGGTGTACATGTTTAGGTACGGTTACACAAACCTAAATGAACGTGCATTTCATTTGTGTATAACAAGCTAAGTTCGATCTAACGGTTGAAAGATATTAGCTTGAATCTAATCAGGTTTTCATCTAACGGTGAATATTGAATGCTTTGTTACCAAGGTAACTTAGATTGCAAACCCTGATTTGGAAGATTATATAAAGGAGAACTCTAGCAACTGGGAAACCTAATCCCCACACCTCCTATGTGATACTAGTTGTATAAACTAGAGTCGATTCTCCTTTGACCTTAGGTTTATACCGAGACCCTATAGGTTAACGACTTGAAGACTTCATTGGGATTGTGAAGCCAGACCCAACTATTTTCCCTGTAGTTGCGTGATCTGATCTTGCTGTTTCTATCGTATTTGAGTACAATCGTAAGATTGGCTTGAGATTAATTTCTTCGATAGGCAAGATAGAAAAGTAATCACAAACACCTTCGTCTCATCGTTTGTGATTCCACAATATCTTGTTTCGCTAGTCGATTAAGATTATTGTGAGGTGATTGATAATTCTAGGATGTTCTTCGGGAATATAAGTCCGGGTTATCAATTGGTTCCTGTTCACCTTGATTTATCAAAAGACGGAACAAAACTCGTAGGTATTTCTGTGGGAGACAGATTTATCTATTCCTGTAGACTTTTCTGTGTGATATAGATTTGTTTATTAAAGTCTTTGACTTTGTGTCGTAGCAACTCTTAGTTGTTAGGATCAGAGACGTAAGGAGCGCAACTGTACCTTAGATCAGTGTGAGATTGATTGGGGTTCAACTACAGTCCAGACCGAAGTTAGTTTGTAGTAAGCTAGTGTCTGTAGCGGCTTAATACAGTGTGTGTTCAATCTGGACTAGGTCCCGGGGGTTTTCTGCATTCGCGGTTTCCTCGTTAACAAAAATTCTGGTGTCTGTGTTATTTCTTTTCCGCATTATATTTTGTTATATAATTGAAATATCACAGGTTGTGTGTTGAATCAATCAATTGGGAAATCCGACCATTGGTTATTGATTGAAATTGATTGATCCTTGAACATTGGTCTTTGGTAACGTTCAAGTTAATTTCTCGTGTATTCAATTAAACTCACAGATTTCTATTTGCTTGAGTAAGTATTGAATCGAGAAATTGAGATATAACTCTTTGATATACTTTTTATTAAGATTGAGTCGACTGTCTAGTTGATTCTCTTAAAAGTATATTGGAGTTAGTCCATACAGATTGCTAAGCGAATTATTGGGTGAGGTTGTTGTACCCCCACTTTTTCACATTTCATCCTCCAAGGTGGTTGAAGTTTCTCCCGAAAAAATATTGAGGTTAATGAACGTATTGCTACAATTATCAAAATCAATATTTTCACATAGGAGTGCAACACTTGATTTTTCGTCTTCATCAAAATCATAGTGATCAAACATTTCCTCAAGAGTTGCGGCAAGACCTTTGTTTCCAGTGTATTTTCTACGATTCAGACACTCATTTGCAAAATGACCAAAACCTTTACACTTGAAGCACTGAGGCATATCCTCATCATCAGTTTCAACTGCATCCCTATTTTTAGGAGGAACCCGGCCATGAGGTTTAACTGGTGATTTAGGTTTATCTCTGACGAACCGTTTACTTCTCTTCAAAAGAAGATCTCTAAACTGTCTTGTGATCAGAGAGACTGAGTGATCAAGATCTTCATCTGACGAATCTGTCTCAATAGGATCATCTTCAGAGTTGCCAACACATTTATGTTTTGTCAAGCAATTTTGTGTTCTTTTGTGCTTTGAAAGCAATATCCTTTCCAGATTTGGATGTATGCTCATGATCAAAGATCTTTAACTTCCCAACCAAGGTATTTCTGGATAGAGTATTAAGGTATTTCCTTCAACAATGGCATGCTTCTTAGAATCGTATTTGGCTAGTAACGATCTGAGAATTTTCATCATAATGTCCTTTTCAGGAATAGTCTTACACAATGCAAAAGATGCATTAACAATTTCAGACACGTTGTGATTAAACTCATCAAATGAATCTTCATCAGTCATACAAAGGTTTTCCCAATCAGAATTTAGGTTTTGAAGCCTCGCTTCCTTTTCAGAGGTATTCCCTTCGAATACAGTTTCAAAGATATCCTATGCTTCTTTAGACTTAGTGCACATAGTCACATGGTGCTGAAGATCTGGGGTAATGGCATGGATGATAGCATTTAATCCGTCAGATTTTTTTTTTGCAGCAAGAATCTCGGAAACATCATATTTACCAATATCCTTTGGAACAGTTACATCGCCTTCTATAACTTCCGAATGAACATAACCATTAACTACATACACTCATTATTGAAAATCACGCGCTTGAAGAAAGGCAGACATAGCAATTTTCCACCATAAGTAATTTGAGCCATCGAAGACTGGCGGTACGTTTATAGAGATAACACTTCTGTCCATAGAGTCAGATCGCTACAAACACAGACTTATGAGGTCTTAAAGGCGTTTGCCTGCTCTGATTCCAATTGAAAACGCGGAGGTCTAACAACCACACCCAATAATTCACTTAGCAATCTGTATGGACTAACTCCAATATACTTTCAAGAGAATCAACTAGACAGTCAGACTCAATCTTAAGAAAAGTATATCAAAGAGTTATGTCTTAGTTTCTTAATGTAATCAGCAAATCAAATAGATAGAAATCCGTGAGCCTGATTATTATAAGAAACAACTTGGACGTTATCAAAAACCAATATCCAAGTGCCAATCAATTTAATCAACAACCAAAGATTGGATTCACAATTGATTGAACTTACGCACAACCTGTGATATTTCAATTATATAGAAAATATAATGCGGAAAAGAAATAACACGGACACCAAAAGCTTTGTTAACGAGGAAACCGCAAATGCAGAAAAACTGATCGGTGCCTAATAATGTATATTTATATATCATTTTGTTGTCTTTTATCACATCCCAAGTGTTATAATATCTCATTTTATATCAAATCTTGTATTTTTCGCATTTGTTCATTAGCGGGTAATCTTGTCGGAATAATCTCATTTTGTATTGTGATATAGGTGGTTGAGAAAATGATGAATAAGAGATCAGCGGGACGGTGAATGGACTATGGAGCATAAGAAAATTAATTTGGATACATTTGTTGGTTCAAGGAATTGATAAAATGATGAGTTACAATGGTGTTGGCACCTGTCGGTTCAATTAGAAATTGTTTTTGCAAAGTCGTATGGTTAAATGATAAATGAGGCAGTGGAGCATTCTTGGAAGTCACATGAAATGAAGAAATGGAAATGCTAGTTCATATAAATCTCCACAGTGCGAGATAAGAAATCCAGAGTCCATAAAGGTAACCAAGACCTACTCAACTTTGAATTCCCACGTGTAACCAAATCATGCCGACAACACCCGACACCACCTCCCTCTCTTACCCAGAAACATCTCCATCCATCTTTTCTATCACCTAAACCAGAGCCTAACCCTAAGAGGTTGTATCTTCTCTACCCATACCTCCTCCATCACCATCGAGAAAGCTATTCTTCCCCACCTATCTCAGACTGTCTAATAGCCTTTTACCCATCTCCAAAATCTAAACCAAAACCCATTCTCATTTTATGGCCAGAACCATCAACTTCCTCGCTGCAACCTAGCGATAGGTAGGGTGGCTTGACTAATTGAGTAATAAGGAAAAAGATATGATGGATTATGTCCGCTGACGTTATACTGGCAACAACATCAACAGACAGGTAGGGTGGCGGGTTCAGTGGTGAGTTTCAAGAACATCAAATCCCTAATTTTGTGGTTGTACTTTGTTGAAAATGGGATTTGTATTTTGGGGAACTTTTGTATAAATAGAGAAGGGAGTGGTAGATGGAAGATGAAGCCCGGATTAGCCGGTACAAGTGATTGTAGTTTAGGTTTTCTGTTTATTTCAATATGTTCTAAAATCTCTGCTAGGGCAGAGAGATGAAACCCCTTTAACAATTAGAATTTCTCATGTTTGATTTTACTTGTTCTTCTTCATAGAATTTCAATGAAAATCATGATTAGTTTCTGAATTTTGGCAATTTGCTTTCACCTTGTATGTCAAGCATCCTAGGTAGTTGGATTAACTCTTTGTCAATATTCAAGCCTATGTAAATTGTTTTGAGTTCAATCTGTGATTTCTTGTGTCTTAGAAAGGCAAGTAATACTAGGGATTGACATCTTTTGCTGAGATTAAATCATCATCTTTGTTAGTGATTATATCACATCTTCAAAGTAGTTTGAGGCTAGAACCTCTATAGCTCTTTGATTGAAAAGGGAACTAGTATATCAACCTAAGGGAAATCTATGCATTTAGGTGGTGGATTCAAAGCCCTGGTTCATCTTTAGTATTTGTAGAACTTAATATTGTTGCTTTAGGATAACCACCAACCTCTTAGTCGTATCTATACAAACATCCCTTTTTGGTTATTCTTTCTTTTGAATCAGTTTTAGTGAGAATTTGGAATCAACTCTACACCCACCTTGTCCCTGTGGATCGACCTGTATTTTCCCTGTCTACTATAGACGCTGTGCAGTTGCAGTATAAGTGTAGGCATCTTTACTGAGCCTACCAAGTTTTTGGCGCCGTCGGCGGGGACTCGGTAGCGGTGTTATTGTTTCTTTGGTTCCGCTTTACTGATTTTGGATTAACCCTGTATATATGTGTTAGATTCTCTTTTGTTTTCCTGCCATTTTAGCTGTAGATTGTCCTATTGCATATTAGCTGTAGAAGTAGTTGTAGTTTGAAACTTGCTGCCTTATCTGTAGCTGTAGTTTTGATTCTGTAACTTCTCTTTCCCTTTTATTGTTTTAGTAGTTGTGGAAATTTTAGCATACCTTAGATTTTGTGGTTTTCTTTTATACAAAGTGCATGTGTAGTTAAGCATCTGTAAAAATTAGCATATTGTAGAGTAAGTAATTGCATTTTATCATCCTATGATATATCTAGCATATTGTGTCAACTCCTTGTCAGTCCAAATAAGCATAACAATTATTCATTTTCCCTTGTAAAATATCGCATTTCTGCACTTTATAACTTTTCAATTTGTTGCTCGCATTCGGACTGTCCTAAAAAAACCAAGTGGAATAACTCATTTTCATGCAGTAAATTACTCTCAGTTGTTTATGCAGTATCAATATTGGTCTCCTTGCTTTAACCTGCACTTGGGAACTGAAATTCTCTTCTGAGTAAGCAGGTACCCGTGGTGCTGCTGTTCTAACCAAGGAAAAGGGAGAAAAAGAAACACACAATCTGTGGTAGTGCCTAACCCTGGTTCATACCAGCGGTACATTTGAAACTAAAAGCACAAGACAAAAAGGAGAAAGAAAAGGAACAGAGCAAACCTGAGTATCGTGCCTAAACCCGGTTTATACCGGCGGTATCATTCTTCAAATACATTTGTATTTGTTTGAATGATATGCTAAATTCTTGCACAATGAAACACCCCTCTGTATGATTCTGAGACAATAGAAAAACTCAATTTTGGTAGTTGGGTTAGTGTTTCAAGCTGATTTCCTGTGTTGTGAACTGCTTTGGTACCTTTGCATATGAACCTGTGAAGCTTGAATAACATGTTTACTTGCTGATTCTGTTGAGTCCTGCGTGCTATCTAATTTTTGAAACACACTAGTTCTGCGTACACAGCTCCAACAAATTGATATCTCCTTATTGGTACATCTGCTGCTTGTTTGATCAGTACCACATTTTGAATATGTGTGCATAATTCCAGAAGCTAGCCTTTGATTCTTAATAGCTTTGCGATCCCTGTTTTCCAGATTTGCGCATTACTGCTTGTCTGACAGCCATAACATGTTGATTGATGTTCTTAAACTGATTGCCATATATGCTTGCTGAACCAGTTGCTTTGCATAGCCTTATCGAACCCTGCAACAAAGTGCATGATCTTGTAGTGAAATACCCGCTAGTTGTCCCCCTTCTCCGTTAAACCTTGTCTTCATGTCAGGATTCTGGTCTGCAATTGAGGATGAGAAATCGTCGCACAAATCTATTAGAGAACTTGCACATGAGCATGCTTCACATTTTGAGTTTCCATTAGACCATGGTGTTGATAATTATTGGGATTATTATGGACCTTTTCAAGGTCCTAATCTACAATATGCAGACCCTAATAATTATTCACACATGTATCAGTCACCACCAGGGGATGTTGAACAATTTTGTACTCCCATGAGCTCTTGTATGCAATCTGTGATGGAAAATCTCAAACTCATTGAAGAAAATAATGCTAGATTTGAATTGCAAACATTGCATGATCATCCATATAGCAACACGTCTGAATTTCCCTTTGGTAGTGAACCTTGTGCACAACCATGTAATGAATATCCATATGAAACGAGGATACCCACTAGTGAAGACTCTCATTCCATTGAACAAATTAATACGATTCTTAAAATGAACCTGATTCATTTACAAAGTGAAGAGAGGAAGGAATTTCATGATGAGATGTTTGTTATCACTAATGAAATAAATTTTGAAAATTATGTGTCTGGTCCTACTCATGTAACTGATACTGAATATGAACCTCACCTAGAGAAAAATAAGTTGACTGAAAACACCAAAGCTGTTAATAGGGATGAGTATGCATATTACTCAGATGATGATGATGATAATGTTATGTTAGAAGAGCATGCGTGTTCTGAAAATATGGTGGAACCTTTGGGTTCAAAGACATTAGGCTTTACTCCGACTTTCATGAATGATGCTTCTTCTAAATCTGCATATGCATGCGATGTTGACTCTGAGTTTGGGTTTGTGCAATTGTTCTGTGAAAGTGAGCATGCTACACAACTTGTTTGTGACTTAGGGAATGCTGAATTTTCTATCGACACCAATGATACTATGCATGAAAATAACTTTAATGTGTCTAATTCCCTGCCTAGGTTACAGCATGATGTTTCTTCTAGTTTTCTTATGCATGAGATTGAAATTTTTGATGATGATGATTCTCAGTTGGGACTTGCTAATTTGTTCAATGACTGTGAGCATGATACTGGAATTCTTGTTTCTGACTTAGGGAGAGTGTGTAATGATATTAAGGGTCAAATGAATGAGAGCAAATTGGATGTATGTAGCTCCCTGTCCATGTCACAAGTTGATGGATTTCCACCCAACCTAGGTTTGGCTTGTCACAAAAAATTTAAACCA
The DNA here is from genome assembly GCA_023531295.1 of Papaver armeniacum. NCBI lineage: Eukaryota > Viridiplantae > Streptophyta > Magnoliopsida > Ranunculales > Papaveraceae > Papaver > Papaver armeniacum. The sequence continues at coordinate 229,393 of JAJJWW010012771.1, forward strand.
ACTATTCAGATAGTACCTAGTCTTGGGTTGGAACTGTGTGCTTCTCAAGTCCTTTTGGACCATTTTGCAACTAAATATAGTATCTCTGAAGAGCCACATTTGGAATGCATTGATATGTCTGTGCCCGTCCCTAGCAAAGTCCACTTTGAATTAGATCTTGTGCATGCAGCACCTCCAAAATTGCAAGATTTTGTGTTAAAAAAAAACACTCCTGTTGAAAATTTCAGGTTTGGGGGTAGCTCATTAATATCTGCAGTCTTACTTACCTTGTCATGTTGTATATGCTTGAGGCTGTCGATATTTATGCATGCCGTTTTCTGGGTTGATCCTCAACTCTTTAGGTTGTATGTATATGGTGAAGTTTTCTTGTATATAATCCAGTAGGTAATGTTTCAGTGGAATCTTATGTTTCTTTTGTATATATTTTGTACTAATCCAATGTTACACTCAGCTGATCTCTGTTTGGATTACAACAACTAATAAAAGAGTTCTTACTTGGGATGGTCATCGAAATCTGGTAATCTCTTTCCTTTTTCTCCACTTAGCATGGTTCTAATGGTATGTTGTAGTTATAATTCTAATCATCTTTAGAAACATTGAGGACAATGTTTAGTTTAGGTGTGGGGGTAAAAGGTAGATACCATATGTTTGTCACTGTGCTACAATTTTAACTGAACTCTGCCATAAAAAAAAAAAAAATGCTACAATTTTAACTGAACTCTGCCATAAAAAAAAAAAAATGAAAAATGAAAAATGGAGCTCATTTACCTTGATCTGTGATACCTGTGCATGAGATAAAATCTTAGGATTCTTAGCCTAGATGATTAGGCACCCCTGATTCTAGCACATTTCACATGTTGATAAGAAACTTGCACACGCACGATCTACCAATGCATGTATGGCCTCGGGCAGGTGTTTTATCAGTTAAGTAGGCTGCCAATCATCTAGAATACTGAATGAGACTTGACTAGCTTGTTCTTTGGTTGGCTGGGTTAGAAGGTGGAGGATTTGTTAAGAAAAGCAACCATTGAATTTGACCGGGTGCATCGAAAAGGGCTGCCTCTTGCTAAATGTGTCATGTAATGTATTTTTGAGTTTTTGAATAAAGTGGTATCATGTTGTATTTCTTGTAATTACAAAGTCAGTTGAAAAACCAGTGATAAGAAAAGAAAAACTTCATCAGTTTCAATTACATCTGTTTAAAAAAAAAAAAAAAAAAAAAAAAAAAGTACTCATTATGTGCTATTGTTAAAGTGTCTCTCTTGCTTAAAATGAGAGAGGGGTCAATGTAAATATACAATCAATGTTCTGTTTTGTGTTGTAAATGGTCTTGTAATACGCAAGGAGGGTGTAGCCATCGATGTACAACGCGGGTAAGCTGAAATATCACCAACTCTTAGGTGAACATTAACAATTCTCGTAAAGCCGGACAGCTAGCTTGGCTTTGAATTCAGTTCTTAGCCTAAAAACTATCTCTTAGCGATTGGAAGTCATAACTTCTGGTCATTCTATAAACATGTGTAGATACACTTTACACTCTTTTCACATGTCTTTAGTTGTTTCAGTGCTAGAATTGTGCCTTTGAAAGCTAGACTGACATATCCGTTTGCTGTGAGCTAAAACTGAATTGCACAAGTCACACTTCATGGAATCTGAGCTTATATTTTGTCATAAGAACTTTTTGGGTATATTTGGTCATGCGCCAGTGGCGTAGGTAGACTTCTCTTTTGATTTTGTGTTTCACTCGAGGACGAGTAAAATGCAGGTTTGGGGGTGTGATCGGTGCCTAATAATGTATATTTATATATCATTTTGTTGTCTTTTATCACATCCCAAGTGTTATAATATCTCATTTTATATCAAATCTTGTATTTTGCGCATTTGTTCATTAGCGGGTAATCTTGTCGGAATAATCTCATTTTGTATTGTGATGTAGGTGGTTGAGAAAATGATGAATAAGAGATCAGCGGGACGGTGAATGGACTATGGAGCATAAGAAAATTAATTTGGATACATTTGTTGGTTCAAGGAATTGATAAAATGATGAGTTACAAGGGTGTTGGCACCTGTCGGTTCAATTAGAAATTGTTTTTGCAAAGTCGTATGGTTAAATGATAAATGAGGCAGTGGAGCATTCTTGGCAGTCACATGAAATGAAGAAATGGAAATGCTAGTTCATATAAATCTCCACAGTGCGAGATAAGAAATCCAGAGTCCATAAAGGTAACCAAGACCTACTCAACTTTGAATTCCCACGTGTAACCAAATCATGCCGACAACACCCGACACCACCTCCCTATCTTACCCAGAAACATCTCCATCCATCTTTTCTATCACCTAAACCAGAGCCTAACCCTAAGAGGTTGTATCTTCTCTACCCATACCTCCTCCATCACCATAGAGAAATCTATTCTTCCCCACCTATCTCAGACTGTCCAATAGCCTTTTACCCATCTCCAAAATCTAAACCAAAACCCATTCTCATTTTATGGCCAGAACCATCAACTTCCTCGCTGCAACCTAGCGATAGGTAGGGTGTCTTGACTAATTGAGTAATAAGGAAAATGATATGATGGATTATGTCCGCTGACGTTATACTGGCAATAACATCAACAGACAAGTAGGGTGGCGGGTTCAGTGGTGAGTTTCAAGAACATCAAATCCCTAATTTTGTGGTTGTACTTTGTTGAAAATGGGATTTGTATTTTGGGGAACTTTTGTATAAATAGAGAAGGGAGTGGTAGATGGAAGATGAAGCCCGGATTAGCCGGTACAAGTGATTGTAGTTTAGGTTTTCTGTTTATTTCAATATGTTCTAAAATCTCTGCTAGGGCAGAGATGAAACCCCTTTAACAATTAGAATTTCTCATGTTTGATTTTACTTGTTCTTCTTCATAGAATTTCAATGAAAAGCATGATTAGTTTCTGAATTTTGGCAATTTGCTTTCACCTTGTATGTCAAGCATCCTAGGTAGTTGGATTAACTCTTTGTCAATATTCAAGCCTATGTAAATTGTTTTGAGTTCAATCTGTGATTTCTTGTGTCTTAGAAAGGCAAGTAATACTAGGGATTGACATCTTTTGCTGAGATTAAATCATCATCTTTGTTAGTGATTATATCACATGTTCAAAGTAGTTTGAGGCTAGAACCTCTATAACTCTTTGATTGAAAAGGGAACTAGTATATCAACCTAAGGGAAATCTACGCATTTAGGTGGTGGATTCAAAGCCCTGGTTCATCTTTAGTATTTGTAGAACTTAATATTGTTGCTTTAGGATAACCACCAACCTCTTAGTCGTATCGATACAAACATCCCTTTTTGGTTATTCTTTCTTTTGAATCAGTTTTAGTGAGAATTTGGAATCAACTCTACACCCACATTGTCCCTGTGGATCGACCTGTATTTGCCCTGTCTACTATAGACGTTGTGCACTTGCAGTATAAGTGTAGGCATCTTTACTGAGACTACCAAAAACCCCGGGGCCTAGTCCATATTTCAAGACCACACTGTATTAAGCCGCTACAGACACTAGCCTACTCCAAGTTAACTTCAGACTGGAATGTAGTTGAGCCATAACCAATCTCAAACTGATCAAGGAACGGTCGCCTTCCTTACGCCTCTAGAACCACGTCGGATTCTGCGCACTTGATTCCCTTAGCTGATCTCACCCACAACTAAGAGTTGCTACGACCCAAAGTCGAAGACTTGATAAACCAATCTGTCTCAAATAGAAAAGTCTATTGAATAGATAAAACTGTTTCCCACAGATATACCTATGAGTTTTGTTCCGTATTTTGATAAATCAAGGTTAACATGAACCAATTGATATACCGGACTTATATTCCCGAAGAACAGCCTAGAAATATCAATCACCTCACAATAATCTTAAACTTATGGTAGCGAAACAAGATATTGTGGAATCACCAACGATGAGACGAAGATGTTTGTGACTTCTTTTTATCTTGCCTATCGGAGATTAAATCTTGAGCAAATCTTAGAGAAGATAATACTCAATCACGATAGAAAACAACAAGATCAGAACACGCAACTACATAAAAATAGTTGGGTCTGGCTTCACAATCCCAATGAAGTCTTCAAGTCATTAACCTATAGGGTTTTAGAAAAACCTAAGGTTAAAGGAGAATCGACTCTAGTCGCAACTAGTATCACACATGAGGTGTGGGGATTAGGTTTCCTAGTTGCTAGAGTTCTCCTTTATATATTCTTCAAATCAGGGTTTGCAATCAATGTTACCTTGGTAACAAAGCATTCAATATTCACCGTTAGATGAAAAACCTGATTAGACTCAAGTTAATATCTTTCAACCATTAGATCAAACTTAGCTTATTACACACAAATGAAAAGTGACTTCATTTAGATAGGAGTAACCGTACCTAAACATGTACACCTTTGTTGGCTCAACAATAGTTAACCGAAGTTATCCATATGAACACTTTCATATCAACCTTGTTCATCTTAACCATAACTAGTTCAAATGACTCAAATGAAACTAGTTCCAGAGTTGTTCAATTGTTTATATTCTCATAGAAGTATACAAGACACAATTGAAGCAAAATCGATTTTGATTCACTCGAATCAATTCATGAACATTATCTCCACGGTTTACAAAAGATTGCATTCCTTATTATATAAATGTATTAGTTCATAAACAAACCGATTTTAGAACATAACCACTCAAGTATGCAAACGTGTACGCATACCTAAGTAGTCGGACTTGGAATGTGTTCGCCAGTATGCAAACGTGTACGCATATTGTGTACACTTCCAAGTTTTAGTTGAATCCAGTACACGTACTTGTACGCATACTATAGTACCCGGACTTCAACTGACTTCGCCAGTATGCGTACTCTAGCTCCCGGACTTTACCTGACCTTTTCAGTATGCATATGGGTATGCATACTACATTCCGGTCTTGGATCAACACATATGCAAGTACGCATACTGTGCTTATAATCCAATTATGGTTAAGTGTCCTAAACTCCCATTTCAATCACTGAAACATTTTTATAAGACGACAATAATTGTTTCACACAAACTATTAGCTTCAAAGCAATTTTCATGTGATCGAATGATCAATACGAAACATTTCGAGTCTACATCAAATGACTATCTCATACAAATCATGTAAGATGTTACAAGGCGATTTTTACATGATCATCTTTTGACTTTCGTCAAGTATATAAGATGAACTTGGTTAGAGCGAAAGCTTACCAACACATATTTCAAGAAATATGTAAGCGAGTTAAACTCAGCTCGAAATATCAAATGTGTATAATCGAAGTCTATATAGCTATACAACTTTTGTCTCAATTAGGATATAGAGTAGATAGAATTTTGAGTGACAGATGAGTTCAAGTCTCCATATACCTTTTGTTGATGAAGTTCCACAAGCTCCCCTTAGTAGTTCTTCGTCTTTAATCAATGAATGCCGTGAAGTCTAATGCTCAACTACACTTTCTATCCTAATCCGAGACTTAGCTATAAGTAGACTAGAAATCAAGACTTATATTTTTGGCAACTAACTTGACAACAAGCTTGAGATAGCAACGCTTGCGAGTTTGACCGAGCAGTGCTCTAACAACAAGAAAAACAAGTTAACTAACCTAGTGTTTGTCTTGTCTAAAGAGAAAGGACTAAGTTATTGTATGAATAATTAGAGCCTCATGAGAGAAATAAAGTTATTTCTAATCTTTATTTTGGTCTTATCGAAATAAGCGGTTGTGCATACGCGATCGATTTAACAAGGGAACTAAGTTTCTAGGTTGATTTGTTAAACTATTAGGGAAAATTGCTTCGGGAAATTGTTTCCTTCATAATATATTAAAACTAAATTACTTGTAGCTTCGGTTTTAATATTGGTTATCTAAAGTGGTATGTGAAACCTTCGTGTTTAACTCTTATAGGTTGTTTACAAGTCTTTTAGATTTGTAAGATCCTATCGGTTTGTACTTTATTTGCTCGAACCTTTGTCATTTTGTGACAGAAAGGGGGATAAATATATGGAGTAAACAAGTGATTTGCAATCACTAAGGAAAGGAAAATTGTGCTCAAACTTTATATCTAACGAAAGAGTAAAGCATTGGCTAAGGGGGATAAACATATCATATTACTATTGTAGTATTTCTGACTACAAAAAGAGGAATAACAAAGATGTTCGGATTGAATATTTACCTAGCTTACCTTTAGGGGGAGTAAAAGCTTTTGTTATTCAAATGTCAATAACGGCATTTATTGATTGAATATATGCAGGTTATTGTGTTGTTGAAACTTGGAATCAAGCGTATGTAAAATGAATTCTTTTGTAATTTGTTTATCCATATGTAATAAGAGTTTTGTCACTAAAATTGAAAAATGGGGAGATTGTTAGAGCATAGCTGGTTTAAATCACCAAGCGTTGGTATGTCAAGTTTGGTTGTCATATTTTAGTGTGTTAAAACTCATCTAAAGTCGATTAATTATATACTAGAGTCAACTTCGTTTAGGTTAGACTAGAAAGTCTAAGAATGTTGAGACATACAAGTATTACTCTGAATACCTGAAGAATGTGAAGAAGTAACGAACTACAACGACGACATCATCCTTCCACTTGAGGTTAGTAATATTGACTTGAACTGTTTCATTCCTAACGTATCTTTCAAGTCGTGATATATTGAAAACATAACTGCGAAGCTGTATATACTATACGTATTGTATAATACTCTAGTGATGTGACATGGTCATAATTATATGATCATAGTATTAGGGAATCAGACTACGAAGTATAACACTTATCTTTTGAACTTTGTGGATATGACATCGACATAATCGTGTGAATGGGTTATGGTGAAGATTTCATCCTAGGAAACAATGTTTTACATTTGTTTAAAATAAGTACATTCATGAACTTGTTTCGTGAATCGAAAGGGAAATCATTAGGCTTATTGGTTCGGTTATTCATTGCAAATATTTGGATGACCAATATGTGTGAGATTGTAGAACCGATCTTAACCTTGGTTATGTAGGTTGGTATATCTAATAACAATGCCTGACTTATGATTTGGTATGATTGGTTTTTATTAATTGGTGTAACCGATCCTAAGTAATCACCATGTGATGGTATGATCGATCTTTGTAATTGGTGTGACCGATCCTAGTAATTGGTGTGACCGATCACAAGTGTTGTGTTATCGATCCTTGTAATTGGTAACCGGTCCTGGTAACTGGTGTGACCGATCACAAGCAATACTATGGGAATATAGAACCGATCCTTGTAACTGGTGTAACCGATCCTAGTGACTGGTGTGACCGATCACAAGTATTTCCATAATAAGGTATAACCGATCCTAGTGATTGGTAGAACCGATTGAACCCATGTATGTGATTTGATATTTGATCAATCACATAGTTATCGGAATATAGGTCAACCAATTCTAAACTTGTTTGGAAGTGTGGTATAACTGATTCCAAGAATATAAATCCATGTGAATATGAATAAGGATTTACAGTGAAGAGATGTCAACATACTTTGAACATGCATAATAACTCTTATTATTTATTGTTCAAAGATATATAATTTGATATTCATGTACTCAAGGAGATCCGTGGTATAGTTTGAGAAATAAATCATTTTTAAATTGTGTAGGTCAACTTGAGATAAATTAAGAATCTTTTAATGAAGGTTTTTGGTTTTATATGTTTTAATTACCAGCAATTAAATGCATATCTATAGAGAATAAAAATTAGTAATGTGCATTTACTAATTGGAGATTTTCTATTGAGAGATTTCAAAAATATTGGACAAGCATTTATTGGAATTAGGAAAACCGAATTTTGCCATTCATTGCATATCTTGAGAATATTTTCGGTTTTGGGAATTCCTTGATGTCCAAACAACCTTGGTCAATAAATACCTAAGTTTGCATTTCTAGCAAACTATCCTAAGAGCCATGCAAACTTCATTTCTTGTTGTTTCTGGTGGAACCGTTTAATCGGAGAGGAAAGCATCCTAATTAGGTGAAATCTCTTACGACTGCTCGTTTAAAGACTTCTGTGGGATCAAGAAGCTCTGCCAGTACCGTTGGTGGGAAACTAGATAATTGCAGTGTTATTGGTTTTCGATTGATTTGATTGACTAACGGTTGTTGAAACTTTGATTGTACCTAGTTTGTTTATTCTTGAGAATCTTCTCTTCTGATATAAGATTCACTCAAACTAGATTGACGTATCGACATGATCTTTAGAACTGTTGTTAGATCTAAAGACATATTATGATAATCGTTAACAGACTCAGTTCTATGTGTGATTGATCACAAGAGATTCAAGTGGTGTTGTGCAGATTATTATTGAAAATTAAAGAAGATTTGAAGACAAAGAAGATTTCTTATTGTTTTTCGTATCTTTGTGTGTGCACAAACCTTGATCGTCTGGGATCCAACTAGAATCCGATTTATTCGATTGATTAGTTGTGTGAGATCGGCATCGCTTTATAGTTTCTCTTTGGAATCTATACCGATTCATTGCGAATCTAAACTTTACTATTTTGGTAGTTATTGGATAAATTGATCTAACCAGGCAAAGGAGTTTATTGGATTAAATGGAAGAGCCTTTGCGTATGACTTAAGATATCTTTATCTTAAAGAATCAATAGAGTTGTTACCAAACATATTCGTTGTTCCTTTGCTGTTTGGAATACGATCAAAAAAAATTGTACCAGTGCGTGACTCATCGAAGTCGGAAGCGCAGGGATACTTAGGAAACTGAGTGAACTATGGGTAGTTGCTTGGTCTCAACTATAAGAAGTTGGTGTAGATTTTGTATAGCGGCTTAATTCTGAGAGTATTCAATTCTGGACTAGGTCCCGGGGTTTTTCTGCATTTGCCGCTTTCCTCGTTAACAAAATCTTGCTGTGTGATTTACTTTTGTTTTCCGTAATTATATTTGTTTATATAATTTAAAGTAAATTGCACTTTACGTTAACTCCAGTATACTTGATAGTGATCCTATAGAGTTTGGTTAAGTCCGAACCTATTATCAAGTATCACACTTTGGTTGTCGTATTGTCTCGATTTTGTATCCATAGACACTCACACAAAGTGTCAATACCGAAGTTGTTGTATTGTCTCGACTTTGTCCATAGACGATCACACTTGGTAAGAAGACTTATAGGTTGATACAAAAAGATTGTGGTGTATTTGGGTACCCTTGTCTTTTCAGTCATTATTATCCTGCAGGCAATCTCCAAGTTAACGAAGCCCTAATATATTATTATTAAAGGGTCGTGACCAATCAAAGGCCTAACAGAATTCAATCTCATCTTAGCTCTAGATAATCCTAGCTTAGCTGCAGCAAAGTCATGTTCAACGCCCCGTGACCTAATGATTGTCCGTGGCCATCCAAGTTCATGAAATCCTAAAATTAGGGCCAATCCTAACTTAGGTAGTTGTAAGAGTTTAATTATAACCTAAACTCTTAACTCAACCACCTAGGTTGAGATAAACATTCCACGACCATTCCAATATCCATGACCAAAATGAGGACAAACGCTAATTCTTGTCTATAGCCAAGATTGCGCCACTTCTATGCCCTAACAGGACAATACCGAGCTACGGCCAAATATATCTGGGCTCGACATCCATGGTTGGTCACGAACATGCTACAATGATGTACATGTGCCATGGACGTCTATAGCTAACATAAGATCCAACTATTTCGGTCTCAATCACCTTGGGTGGCCCCGAGCATGTCACGCCACTTATAATGCCATAGCTTGCTAAGATGATTAGTAGCACTACCTTAAGTCCAAAAATGCCACATGCCATCTTAGGTCCAAGATATGCCACAACGTCTCTAGCGGGTCACGTATTAACTAATTATGATCGTGGCCAAGATATGGCCCCACCATTCCATCTTAGCTGCCATAGCTAGGGCTGAACATATTAAAGCCGCAACTTGCTGGGCTGGCACTAGCGCTATTTTAGGCCATGGCGTTCCAAACCCTAATGTCATATTAGGCCATGCCATGCCATGCTACGCCAACGGCTACGACAAGACTTAATTTTAGCTGTTGCAGCTAAGGCCAAATATATTAGGCCATCTTTTGGATCTCGGCCTACTAGACTAATCTTAGCGCCACGATAGGCTATGGCATGCCAAACCGTAACGCTATTTTAGGCCACAACTCCACTTGTTATATTAACGCTACAAATAGGCCATGAACATATCAAGCCACATGCCATGCGATTATTTGGAACTCCAATATGTCACGAAAGGATTATGGCCTAGCATATCTATTTCTATCTTAGCTGGAGTGGAAGGGTATGGACATGCGATGCCACTTTTACGCTACTAGCATGCCATGCTAATTTCTAGCGCTATATCAAACTACTAACATGCAAACTATTTTCTAGCGTCTTAATGGGCTATGAACATGCCAAGACGCTTTCTTAGCATCTTAGTAGATCGTGGCCAAGTTGTTTTCACAACAACTCCACAAAAACCCGAGCAAACATGTCTATAAGAAATATGGCATATCAATGGCTATGATTAAGCCAAGGCCTACGAAATATCAAAATACGTCACATGGGGGGATTCATCATGGGGTATTGGTCTGGTGATTTACAACAACATGCGGCGTGGAAACATCCCATAATGAGAAGTTACAAGTAGTGGTGACGGTTACAGAAGTTGGAGAGATAGTGAGATACGGTAGAAAAGGGATTTCCAGAAACTTCTCTAAAATATCTCACCTTACTTCCATCCTTCCTATATTCTCCATCTCTCCACAACCTCCACTACTTGCGAGAAAAGCAGTGTGTATCCCTAACTACTATAAATAGGCCGCTTAGCCTATTTAGAAAACAGAACAAGCTTACCATACCCAAAAGCTTTGTTAATATTCATAGTTCAACACCCAATACACAATTGAATATCCACTGCAATTTTTTTAAACTTTACTGCTTCCCTCCCCTAAGATCAACCCATCTTCCTCTCCTCGTGATCGAAGGATGGCGGAACGACTACTTTCGTAGTTTAGGCTTCCCCTGTTTGATTTTGATTTTCGAACCTAAAAAGAAATTACCACGGCGGTGCATTTGTTTTTCCTAGAAGTAATTTTTAGGTACTAAAAGGTTTACACATAATTTCCACTTCTTCATTCTTCCACTCCTCATCAACTGTCACCATTTATAGGAGATCGATGTGTTGAATACTTCAGCAATAAATATGTTCCTCAACCTATTACTTGATAAATTAAAACTAACAAGACTCAATGTATTATACATCACAAATCATCTTCAAAGCAGTTCAACACATCACAAATCAATCTCCATTGATCTCCACACATTCTCAGCTTTCGTCCCTACAGACCGACCCTTTTCCTTTCTTGTAACCAATTAAATCTGGAACAACCAATATCTTGGTTTAGGCCAGAGTCCTACAAATTATTCTCTCGAACTCAAAGTACTCTCATGCAGTACATTTGTTTAAAGGTTTAGACGATTTGCTTCATCGAGCACTTACCTAACTTTTACCTAAAACCAGTAAATTATTTTTACCCGCGAATACCGGTCAACCACTATTTGCTTCTCGATGGTCTTATGATGTTCCATAAACTCCGCCATGTTAAAACCGTCGGAGCTTCCGCCTTTTTGAGATAATTTTCTCGCCAGTCTTGCATTGTTTCTCCCTAGAAATTTACTCTTAGTACCATCACCGAGAAGTAAGTTGGAATTTGGGGTTGTTGTGGTAGGTAAAGAAGTTGGATTTGATCGACCTGGCAAAAATGGTGAAGAATATGGTGTTGAAGGAGAAAATTTGTATGGTGATCTATCACATACTTGTTGCATAGTTCCTAAGAAGTCTGGATTATACTTGTTCAACACTTTTAAAATATGGTAGCTACTTTTGAATTGAATTTCTTTTTCCATGTTGGCGTTGCCAATCTGCACGACACTTTCTTTTCAAATCAATCAGCAACACCACTCTCCCGGCCTCTCGGCTTGCATTATCGCAACAACATATAAGGCGACTTCCTTATTGATTGTAATGAAATGTTGTGACTACCTATTTGCATCACGATCATTGATAATCATGGTTTGTTCTTGATGTTTCAGAAATATGTTATCCCACAAGGTGCTTCCAAGTTTTGCACCGTTGATACAATCTTCGGTAAAAAAACATAATTACGTCAAATACATTCATCTTCAGCGACATTGGATTTTGAAAACCATTTTTTTTTTTTTACTTTTGTGACTTTTGCCCTAAGATCGAGGTTGAGATTGGGATTGAGAAGCCATATTATAGAAAACTGGTAAATTATAAAGTGTAGAGAAGGTATAATTAGTTTATCTCTTTTTAGATTAGAAGAATAATGCAAAATTCAGAAATTCAGGTGTGAATTGAAATGAATTTGAAGTTGAGTATTTATGGGGTGGGGTGGGGGTGGGGTGGGATTTCTGACCGTTAAATAATGAACTATTGAGGGATGATTATATAAAGACTATTGCTGGTGCTATAATGATCATCGAGTGATATAGAGACCATTGAACGATGAAATATCTTTCGCTCGACAGAGAGTCTACCGCGTATGCCTATCTGGCATATTTGACATTTAGGCAGTCACATTTGCCACTTTACCATACCCATAGGCCATAGTCGGTGCATACGAACCGGCCTAAGGATCACGAGGAAAGGTGATATACATTCTATTAAGGCATTTACAGATTCTGATGGGCTGGATGCCTTGACACAAGAAGGTTTACTTCTTTTGTAATTTTTTATGGAGTTTTTGTTCGATTTCTTTGTTATGTCATAGACAATCCACAATATCTAGCTCTTCTTCGGATGTTAAATATAACTGTTTTGTGATAACACTAGTGCTACTTTTTTAGCTTCTAATTCTGCCCAGCAGTTTATTTGCAGGTCAACCATGTTCCATCAGAAGCTAACTTACAGACCTGTTCAGTATGGGTCATTGTCGCCCTATTTTTTCTGCATTGCCAAATAACTGTTGAACTTTTCTACTGCACCTTGTGTTGCCGATTCTTCTTCAACTGATGCTTCATCAATGGCCTTCCTTCTTAACTGATCGTTTTCGTAGCAAATTGCTTGATGTTTCTGTTATCGATTGAGTTATGTGTTTTTGTCTGCTATTACAACTTTTTTTTTTCCTGTATATTGCCATATAGGTACTCTTTCTTTTTCAAAGTTATTACTATATCTAGTATCATCTTGATGGGGTGTACGAGGAATAAAAATGGGAAAAATATCGTTTAGTCCTTTTTTAGGTGGGCCCATGTCTGTTTGGTCCTTTGGCAAAACGCCTTTACTGTTTGGTCCATAATTATTTAAAAATATTAAAACTGACAAAAATACCCTTCCGTGTTAATATTTAGTTATTTTCTTGTAGCAGTTCATTCCAGAAATGAAGTCCATATAAAAACCTAAAAAACAAACTTCATTCCAGAAAATGAAGTCCATATAAAAACCTAAAAAAACAGACTTCATTCCTGGGAATGAAGTCCATATAAAAACCTAAAAAAACAGACTTCATTCCCAGGAATGAAGTCCATATAAAAACCTAAAAAAACAGACTTCATTCCAGGAATGACGTCCATATAAAACCATAAAAAAACAGACTTCATTCCAGAAAATGAAGTCCATATAAAAATCTAAAAAACAGACTTCATTCCCAGGAATGAAGTCCATATAAAACCCTAAAAAAACAGACTTCATTCCAGAAAATGAAGTCCATATAAAAACCTAAAAGACATACTTCATTCCCAGGAATGAAGTCCATATAAAAACCTAAGAAACATACTTCATTCCCGGGAATGAAGTCCATATAAAAACCTAAGAAAATGTGTTTCTTCTTCTTCTTCTTCGTCTTTTTCTTCTTCATCTTTTTCTTCTTCTTTGTCAACAACAACAGCAGAAATATCTTTTTCTTCTTCTTCTTCGTCTTTTTCTTTTTCTTCGTGAACAACAGCAGCAGCAATTTCTTTTTCTTCTTCTTCGTCTTTTTCTTCCTGGCAAATTTAGGGGCGCCTCCAAACGAATTAGCGGCGACACAAAAGGACAAAATAGGTCATAATCGGAAGGTTAATCCATAATCGGAAGGTTAATCCATAATCCCATTTTTTTAATGGCCAAACTACCCTTTACAATCGGGAGGTAACTATACAATCGGTAGTTAATCAACAATCGGGAGTCAAGATAGTTCATATAACTACCGATTATACAGTGGCTCTCTTTGCAAATATCCTACCATAATCGGTAGTCAAGATAGTTCATATAACTACCGAATATAGAGTTGCCCCAAAATGTGATTTTGCAAAAATCCTCAATTTTTTGAATTTTGGTTGAGTCTATAATCGGTAGTAAATGAAGTTATCATGACTTCCGATTATAGAGTGGCTCTCTTTGCAAATATCCGACCATAATCGGTAGTCAAGATAGTTCATATAACTACCGAATATAGAGTTGCCCCAAAATGTGATTTTGCAAAAATCCTCAATTTTTTGAATTTTGGTTGAGTCTATAATCGGTAGTAAATGAAGTTATCATGACTTCCGATTATACAGTGGCTCTCTTTGCAAATATCCGACCATAATCGGTAGTCAAGATAGTTCATATAACTACCGAATATAGAGTTGCCCCAAAATGTGATTTTGCAAAAATCCTCAATTTTTTGAATTTGGTTGAGTCTATAATCGGTAGTAAATGAAGTTATCATGACTTCCGATTATACAGTGGCTTCCTTTGCAAATATCCTACCATAATCGGTAGTCAAGATAGTTCATATAACTACCGAATATAGAGTTGCCCCAAAATGTGATTTTGCAAAAATCCTCTTTTTTGAATTTTGGTTGAGCCTATAATCGGTAAGAAAGGAAGAGCTATCCTGACTTCCGATTATACAGTCGCTCTCTTTGCAAATATCCGACCATAATCGGTAGTCAAAATAGTTCATATAACTAACGAATATAGAGTTGTCCCAAAAATGAGATTTTGCAATCGGTAGCTAACTAAACTACCGATTATGAAGGGGCATACAAGTATTTTCATCCTATTTTATCTTTTGTGTCGCCCCTAATTCGTTTGGGGTCGCCCCTAAAAATGCTAGGTTTTTCTTCTCCACCTTTTTTTTCTTCTTTGTCAACAACAGCAGCAGTAATGTGTTTCTTCTTCTTCGTCATACACAGCAGCAGAAAAACCTAAAAATTTCGTCATTCTTCATCGTCTTCATGAGCAGCAACAGAAAAAAGAAAAAAATGGGGAGGAGAGAGAACGAAAATAGGAGGAGAGAGAAAGATCGAAATAAGATATTTTCTTGGGCTTCTTTCTATATAAATAGGAGGAGAGAGAAAACACCAAATTTGATAATAATGGGAAAAAAATCTTAAAATAAAAATTTAATATCCTTGTTTTTCATTACATAGATAATTTAAAGAGCTTTCCAAATATATCAATTTTGCAAAAATCGATGTGTATTTTTAAAGATATCTAAGTTTTAATTTTTTTAATCTATTTTTAAAACAATGGCATTCTTGTAAATATACAAATATTAGTTAATGGTATTTGTGAAAAAGCTTCACCACTCACCAAAAGGGTCTTTTTCTTTATTATAGTAAGATATGGACATTTACATGATCATTTCATCATCCATGACATCACCTTAGGACCAAACAATAATTTCTAGGACCAAACTATAATATATTTTCCCAAAAAGGACCAAATAGACACATGACTGGGTCAACAGGACTAGACTCTCTCTAATATATTATTCCTAGGACCTAATGGTATTTCCTACAATAAAAATCAGTAATCAGCCAATTCATATTGACTTTGACTAACTGTGTGTCTGTATGTAAATACTCTATTATATATTACATAGTCTTGTACTAGTATTGAGACATCTTTCTTTCTCTTCATAAGACTGACACAAACCTTGGTCTGGCTCTCATATTCAAACCTAGTCGATGAACAACAATCTAACTGCTCAGAAATCTCTTATGTACATCAACACTCAAACACGGTTAACTCATATCAAGCTAAATATTCAAACTCTGCCTATTTTTTTTTTTCCTTCTCTCATAAAAAGGTTACAATTCATACCCAATTAGTTGAAACTGAAAAGTCATTGAATCTGAATGATACTTCCCCAGCAGTGTCTCTCTGTAAAACCTTAACGTCAGACGCTACTTCTGCATGAACTTTATTATCATTTGTAGGTTGTGGAGGTCCCTGAGGAAGATGAATTTCTTGAGGAGGAGGTATGGCCATAACAGGAGGCGGCGCTGCTGTTGTTACAGGCTTATTATACTTCCCAATTTTGCTGACAGAAACCAAAGATGGATCCCAAACAAATACGTGAAGTAGAATTGGGCGTAATGCATGGCGATGCAGAGAAAGTTTTTGACTAAGTGAGATAGTGTCGTAACATCGAATAGCTCCAGTTGAAGAAACCATCCAAGGCAGTACCTTCTCATTTGATACTCTCGAAACGATTAGTAGTTTTGATGCTTTCTGTGCCTCTTTGTATAAATAAGTAAGTCCGGAACGTGTTGATGGTGTTGGTCCGCCATCTTCCTTATCGTCGCCATCAATTACAGAGGAAATGTAAATGAAGCCCTGACGAGAGGAGAAATACTCAAAATTAACATTCATTTACTTAAAAGTAAGCAGTAAGATTGGACTTGAGTTTGGATTCAAATTATTAACAGTTACCTCATCGGTGCGGCTAATGGCAAAACCGAGTTTCAAATCAGTTTCTTGGAGTTTAATCTCAACTGCCAACTCTCCACCAAATGGAGCATACCATAGACGAACAGCTCTAACAACACCAATATCAACCCCATGGTAGTCTTCAAACCCATACAAGCTTACATTTGCAAGATTCGACAAATCAGACAATGATCCCGCATTCACCGTAGCTGAAGCTGTCTCTCCAGATATCTAATACATTACAAACATAAAATTCAACAAACTCTTTCTCATATTACATTTAGAAACATAACAACACCCTTTTTAGAAGAGTTTAGAGCTTGTATATACCTTTGTAAGAAGGGATTCAGTTTGTATGTTCAAGAACACAATAGGGACGCCATGTGCCTGAGAGGCAGCAAGCCAGGCATTTGCTCTAGAAAGGGTATCTTCGAGATCATTATATTGAGCACCACCAGAGTCCGAGGCCTTTGGAAGAAGGAGTAGAGAGAGAAAACAACTTGAATTAGCAACTGGCATCAAATCTTGCATCTTCTTCTCCCAAGGATATCCTACATAACCATCTTGTAGTTTAGCTCTTCTTAATGCAGTTTCCACCCTGAAGCTCTTTGAACCTGTAGATTATAACGCAAACCTTAAAATTTAAAAAATTCCTTCACATTGCAGTACTAAGATTAAGCATATACAAGCTAAACCACTTTTTATACATGTTCCGTCCAATTAAACACTCAATTTCGGGTCAACTTAAAGGCTTCCAGAAGGTGCTGTCTTTTAACAAAATGTGAATGTAAAGATTCTTCACTTGGTATTGTTTAGTCAAATTAGGGAGGATTGACAATCGTGGCAAATTGCGATGGGTTAATTTCTTCTTGGCAGAGCATTGACTATGTAAAAGACCAGGTAAAGTCTACGATTAACTAGAAGTCATTTTAGCTTCACCCATGAGCCAGGTTTCCAAAACCCTTTCATGTCAAAGGTCCAAGGAATTAGCCTAATTAAGAACTTGAAAAATATGCTCCAGACAGAGAGAGAAAAACAATCAATGTTGTGGCACGTCTTCCTCCTAAGTCCTAATTGCGGCTTTACCAAATTCCAAATTCAACCCACATCATTGGCCTATCTGATTCAAAGTTCACACGCATCTCGTCTAAACTAGGTTGCTTTTAGACTTAAGTCGCACCAAGAAGACCCCACCACTAATTATGATTAGTGAGTGGAAGCAGCCATAGACCGACCCACCTTCCTTTTGACCAGAATGTTAGATGTCCGGACGGAGCGGTCTAATGTGTGTCGGTAAGACATTCTAGCTGATTGGTGACATCCAGAGACTTTCAGGAAGCTTGAAAACGGGAATGCTCAAGCTTCATATACACTTAACATACATTTGCAGCCAATTTCACCTATACAAGTGTTATCTAAAATGTGCCATCCATTACCGGTTTCTAGGAACTGGGGATACTTTAAAGCAACAGTTTTACATCAAGGCACTGCAAGATGCGGTCTACGTTTGGTCACGGACTTGGGAGTCTTTAGATCTGTAATATACTCAAGCAGCTCAACAAAGAAGTCCGGCCTACGCTTCGATATTTGTAGATGAAAAGAAAACTATTTTGACCTAAAACGAGCTGATTTTGACTCTCTTATTAGAAAGAAAAGAAACAGAAGTTACTAACCTTGGACAGCCAGGCAATCCTCCTCCGTACGATCAGAAAATCCAACGGTGTAATTAGGATCATCAATAGATTTTAGCATGTACTGTTTTCTCCCAGACGACGATTCATTGGGAACAATACATGCTAATAACTGAATGAACTCATCTTGACCACGTCTAACTCGGACATGAATGGAAGTTTCATTTCTCTTGTAGGATTCACGAAGAAGTTTCTGAATACCGGTTGTACCACTCTTGAATGGCGAAGGAACACATAGATAATTACCAATTTTGAGTTCTTCAACAATATCACCTGTTTGTAACATGTTTTGATTCCATTCATCTGCTTTTGAACTTCCTTTTAAACATTCAATTGCTAATACCATATTTGATTTCGTTTCTGGTGAATTACTTCCTGTTGATGATGCTGATAATCGATCCATGGTCATTCTTTTGCTTCTTGATTTTAACATCAAATTCGATTAATCTTCTCAAATTCAAGACAAGTTTAAGAAAAGATTATCTCAAATAATCTTCCGATTCTTCTTTCAGGTTCTTAACTCTGAGAATATCTGTTCTTCAAAAATAGAGCTGAAAATTGGAAAGAAGATGCTTGGAAATTTAACCATCTAAGAGAAACATAAATGAGAAACAGAGAAACTTCACCTATAAATAGAGAAGTAATTCTGTACGGAAGATTGACTTGCTTGGTTGATTTTGTTAGGCAATAGTAGCAGTAGTAGAGAGGTAGAGCTAAAAAAGTCAAGATTTCTGTAAAAGAAGTTTGATTCTCTAAGTTTCTGAATACCAGAGCAAACATAAGAATTTGAAAAGATTAGGAAACTTAATTTATAAATAAATAATACTATCTGAGAAGATTGTAGAGAGATCTGGGACTAACTAACACGAGAGACTTGGAAGAAATCAAAGGTTTTGATTTGAGTAGTATTTAATTTTAAAAAGTTGGAAAAATAAATAAATGAAGTCGTTGAGGTGGGTGGGTGTAAGGGTAAAATGGTGAGAAAGATGATATTTTTATTTAGGCCGCTCGGTTAATCTGACGGACGCGGTTGACTTTGAAATATAAGCGTATGTCATTTTACGCTTTCGACTTCGAGTCTTGCTTCTATTGGTTGTCTAGGTGTGATATTTGATTATCAAGACTGATAGACGATATAGATAATTATTAACCATAGCTTTCGAGCAAGAGATTGGATCCCCTCACACTTTTATCACGACATTTATCTCATGGCACACGGCGATCGTTTTGCGAATAAAACCAAACCCAAACGGATTTGAAGCTAATATTTTGGGGATATGTTCCTCTTACCAAGTTCTACATGCCTACCAAAAATGAGCACATTCTCAAATATAAAACCTCACAATCTGCCAGTCTTAATTTCGACGGACAGAAAATCCGTTAATTTTCAACAACTCATTTTCAAAGTAGTAGATGGTGGTGTTATATGTCTCGGAATACACTCATTTTTTGTAGGTATGTATAACTTGGTAAGAGGAACATATCCCCAAAATATTAGCTTCAAGTCCGTTGCGGTTTGGTTTTTATTCGCAAAAATGATGCCCAACGTGTGAGATAGTGTCATGATAAAAGTGTGAAGGGATCCTTCCTCTTCAAGCAATACTGATGAAATTTGATGTAAATTTAATTTTTATAAACAAGTGAAGATGCATACGTTGCTGTTTACATTTGATAGGAGCACTCTAATACATGTGCGTGTGCCCGATGTAATGGTTCATTTTTAAAGGTTTTCCCTATTTCCCACCCCCATTTTTCCTATTTCCCATCCCTTCACAATTTTTAAAGTTAATCTACTTTTCAATTTAGTTTTTCCCTATGTACCCCTACGAAAGTCAAATCAAGTAAGACCATGATTTTTTGTTTGTCTTCTTCTTCCTGGCTGATTAAAAAGAAAATATCATTAAGAATCCAACACGTTAGAAACATTTGGTTAGATTTTATTCAATTTTTATAGTACTACATCTATATGAATTAATCGTTTAATCATCACTAACCAAGATTCCCTTATTAAAAACCTAGGAAAAAAATATCAAACCCTAAATGAATCTAATATCGAAAAGGATTTCTATGATTGAAAATCTAGTTTTCCATCAAGCGTAACCCAGATCCATTTATACATCTGCTTAGGTGTACTAAGCCGAAGAAAATCATAATACGAACACTTGAAAGAACAAAATTGTTAGCGCAGACAAAGGTTGCCTGTGTGTTAAGGCTTAGCAGAAAGGAAAAGAAAGGCATAATTAAAGATCATAATTTGTGAAAGAGGAGTTTCGTATGTGCACAGAACATTCAAATGCTTTATCCATTTACTTGGTCACGTGTTGCATAATTTCTCAACACCTAGGCTAGAATTGATACTTGATATTGCATCAGGATCAACAATCTTTATGTATTTAATGAATCTTTCCTCATTCCATCCACAAATGCCTTTTTATTTGCTCGGTAATGAGCTACAAAAATGTGCTTCCATGATTGCTTAGATATCTAAATCACTGTATTTTTATTTAGCTTGGTGTAGTGGTGCATTGTGGAGGTGAGGAAGAACATGTAATGGTCGTGGTAAAGATGGAGAAAAAGTCATCTGTAAATTAGGTTTTTATGTTTAGTTGGTGGATGATCATAATGTTGGTTGCAAATAAAAAGTCAAGAGATGATATTTAGGAGATATGAAAATTAATATGGATGGTACGTAGGATTATTGGGGATAGGAATTTATGTAGATGGGAAATAGGAAAAATGAGGGTGGGAAATAGGGAAAACCTTTTTAAAACATTCCACTTGCAAATAGGTAATGTGTACATTCAAACCTCGGTTATGTGAATCCTTCTTGCATTCACACTGTCACAACTGTACGAATATTTCACAAAGAAAAAGCCAAGAGCCTTTTGAATTATAATGATAATATAGGGAAATGATGATAATAGGTAAATAAAGACGGGAATCACAAAATCAAAAGTAAAGATTTTGATTTTCAAAGTAATGATTGGAGAAGAGGGAATATAAAGTATAATCAGTCATCGCACAACCTAATATCATAAGATCTCTCCATTTACACCCTTGAGACTGAGAATGAGGAGAAATAGAAAAGGGTGACTAAAGTTTGAGAACGGCATTTATAGTCGCAGCGACCAGACCAGTAACATTATCTTGCGGAGCTGAATTAGCCGGACTGACTGTTAAATCGGTCATTCTTAAAAGCTAGTAGAAAAACTTCACTGCAACAAAGGTTGGGAAGAGACAACAACAACAACAACAATGTTGATTCAGGCTTCAGACTTTGGAGACTCGTCAGTCGTCATAAAGTCAAAAACTAAGTTCAGATGGCAGGTTTTGTGTACCCAGAGTCTAAGACTGTTTAGAGGGCAAATGAAGAAGATCGCATGAAAGGTAAAAGGAGTTAAGGTTGAAGTTGAATCGGTTGACACAGTACCTGGGCTGATCTGGGCATGAGGACCTGTCAGACTGCTCCAGTCCAGTGAGCTCCGCTTGATTCGCAGTAGTTAGTCCACAACCATGTCTAGTACAGCAATTGGAACCATTTACTGGTTGATCAGCCAAGATCATACTCATAATGCACATGCACATGCCACCAACACTAAGCACGGGATCAAACAACTACATTCCTTGTTTGAAATCAGCAACTTGACACTTAGAAACAAGCAAGATAAGGTAGATAACATCGATATATGTATTTAGGCGAGTAAGATATTCATCCAATTATCTTCCATAGTAAAAACCTAGAGAATGCCATACTCTACAGTTGGTTACAAATGAAAGATGCTTACTAATCCCAGACCGAGGATTTTCAGCTAGAAAATGATGAACATTGAACGAAACATGAGCTTACTAGTCTAACACAGAGACTTTCAGCAAGGATTAGACTGCAGAAACAGAAAATTTTATAGACCTACTATTACCAGTGAAATCACCACAAAGTGATCTTGTTACCCCATATGTAGTTGTAGTTACCCCCCCTTGTTTTTCTCCTTTACACAATTAGTCATGTCTCATGGTACTGCAAAACTCAGGCAGAAAATGGTTCCTTTCATCGCATTGCCATCAATTTCCGAACTTTGTTTTCTCTCTCTATCTTCTTTGCAATGGGTGTTTTTCTAATTCTCTGGAATTCCTTCATGACAATTTTCTCAACCTCATCAATTGAATTAAGAAGTTTCTTCTGGGGAGTTGGACAATCCATTTCACCAAGAGCAGCATTTTTCAGTGAAATCATTTGTGGACAGTGAACAGCAGTTGATTGAGAAGCCTTCTTGGAAGCCGCAGGAAGGTCTGAAGAAGTCAGGGTCAAGTTGTGCTCGAGCGGAGCACCAGCAGTAGGTAATGTGCTGTCCTGAACACTTATTTCCTGAGGTGACACGCTGGCAAGTCTATGTTGCTCAGCCTCTCTAAGACGATTTCTTCTCCTTTCAATGGCCTGGAGAGAACAAAGTTCAATTCATCAAGGTGATGAATACCAAAAAGTGGCAAAAAAACAAGAACTACAGAACCATATTTTATAAATCACTAGCGAAATGTGGAATACATAAAACTATAAGAAAACTTGTCCACATGATTCCAAAGATTACGTAACCAGAATTTGTCAGCAAAACAAAAATACACCATATCCTAGGTTTTACAACAGTGGACTCAAGAAGCTTGAAAAACAGAAATAAATCTACATTTCCTAGCTACAAGAAGCGAGTTTTGAGAGCATTTTGGCATAGTTAATTCTTTATAGGTATGCAAACATAACACAACATCTAGTAGTATACATCATTTACAAGTACGTGAGAATTCATTACCCATGATTTAATCAGAGATAGATTCATAGTAATTCACCAGCAGTATTAACCCAATAGTTCATTAAAAACTATTATGATGAACAATTCATAATGGGCCTTATTTACATCAATTGCCGCCTAAAAATAGTATTTCTGTTCCACTAGATGTTCTGAAATCCTTTCCAAGAATCTCGAACTGCAGACAATCAGCCTAATGATCAGCAGTGAACCATAAGATTTATGCTCTAATTTGATCACTTGGTTAAGAAAACAATTACCAATGAATCTCATCTACCTTGTTTTATAAAACATATGAACACTACCACCAGGGGTAGGCTAAAATTCTGAAGGAAACTTAGATTTCTCCTCCAATCATGATAACCCTAATAGAAAATTAGGGGATTCCCAAAAAACCATAGTATTTCTCTAGCACAATTAACACAATGGTGTCATCTATTACGTTTCATAACACATATGAACAACACAATCAGAAGGAACCAAAACCCTAAAGGAAACCAAGATTATCATTCAAATCATAAAAGCCCTAATTTTAAATCTACTATAAAAGATCAAACAAGGAAACAAAGAAAAGAAAAACTTACGTTGACGATGGCAGTGATATCCTGAAGAGGCGATCTTGGGTACCAAGAAGGAAGTAGACTGTTCTTTGCACCTCCTCTGCTTCGGCGCTCACTTCCCTTGGGACTAACATTCTCAGATCCTATAGACGAAGAAATCCTACTGTTACCTAATCGACTATTAGGGCCAAATCCGACCCTTCTCAGAGCAATATTTCTTGAACTTGGTATCGCCCTTAAACCCGTTGGAGAGCCACTGAAACCCATCGGAGAAGTAGTTTGAGATGGTGACGCCGATCCAAATAAATTTCTTTCACTACCAACAGCAAACCTAGATATTCCTAAACCCAATTTTGGAACAGATATGGGAGTGAATGGATCTTTTTCTTCTTCCCTAACCAATCTATCTCTTGATTCGATCATTTTGATTATTTTGTGAAGAAAAAATCGGAAATCTTATGAAGATTTGAACAAAATCAGAAAGACCCTTTCATCAACTCCTGTTGAAAATTTGGGGTGTTTCACTTCTCTGTTATTCAATCCTATGAAGAGAGGGAGGAATGATTTTCAAAGTTGTGTGGCTTGGTATATATGAAGATGAAAGAAGGGTTTTGTAGAGAGAGAAAGCGAGATGTTGATGAGATTTTGAAATAGGAAAATGGCGGACTAGATGTAGAATTTGAAATTCAAAACAAGATTCTTTATTTTTTGGCCGTTACGAGGAGAGCATTAATTACGGATAAATACGCCACTCATCGAGCTGGACTATGGTAATTGCGTGAGCCTTAGGCCTGTTTTTCTTGGCTTTGGCCGCACAGTAGGGCCAGCAATACAATACCCGTTAAGCTATTATCGTCCGTCCAGGTTATATAGGCGAAATTTAGGATTTGGTTTGTCCTAGATAGACAAATTTTAATTCTAAAATGATTTTTCACAAATATATTCTTATATTTGATGCATGTATATCATTAAAATTAATTGAGTGTAAATTAGGAAAGTAATTGGAAATTTATGAAACCTATCTTTTTTTTAATCTAAGATATTTGAAAACTCGGCTTGTATAACTTGAATTATAGTTTATTTAAATAATAAAAAATTATAATCAACTTTGATTTGTTTACATAGCTATCTTTTGAATATCATATTTTTTGCTTTGTTCTTAAATTTGAATTCGACTATCTTTAACCGAATTCAAAGTGTTCTCCTTTACACGTATTTGGCATATTGTGTTGAAATCAATCTAACGAAATTCAAAGTGGTCGTTATAAATGAATAAGGCTTTTAAGACTCAAGATAATTCAATTTATAGTCCCGTTTTTTGTTTTTGAAGAAATTCTATCAGATTCGACGGGCTGGCTTCAAATAACCTAGCGAAATGTGGATTTATCCTTCATTTTACATATAATTTTTATTTCAAAAGAATTAAATGAGGGATTTAATTTATTGGGAATGGTAATGAAATTTAGGGTTTATATAAGAAGGAGGGATCTATTGACAGCCTCATATTTTACAAGGTTTAACAATCAAATATAAGTCGTAGAATTGAAAAACGCTGACGCTCCAGATTATCTGGCTTCTTCTCTCTTCTTCCTCCTACATGAAACTACTCCGAGAACAAAGTCAGCGGACTGAAGAAAGATTGGAAATTTTATTAACTTTTTGTATTACGGGTATTCAAAACAAAACATAATTGACCAATATTATTCAAGCCATGGAAAAAAATATTTAATGAAATTAAAGTTATATGTTAGATCCGTATAAGAAGTCGGAAGATTTAAGAGATTTTGATTATACATGGGGGAAAATAGAAAAATTGGGATACGAGATTTTAATTGAGAATTGAATTTGATTGAAAGAGGAGTGAAAAACCCTAATAACTGGAATCACAAAACTTTCAGACCATTTCAAATTCCAAGTATAAACCCTTTGATGCAGGAAATTACAACTAACAATTACTAAACTAGGTCATGATTCCGTATGATTCGTAAGTAATACATTATCGAATACCACGATAAAGAAATCAAACTTCATTAAGTAAATATGAGCAAGAAATCTCCATGAATATATTTATCTGTAGTCTAATTTCTTTTGGAGAGGTAGACGAAGTAAAGTTTTTGAAGTTCATATGGGTTTGGCAAGTGACCGCCGGCCTGCCCATTTGGTCATATATAAACTAGAGCGTCTTATGATCCAACAACTCATATCAGACAGCCAGCCTTGTAAATTGTGAGGTCGTCAACGGATCCTTCCTCTTATATAAAAGATGACTTAATATATAAAGTTTGGTTTTTTCTGATATTTACCAAACCCCTAATGTATTTATTATTTGTAATGCATGCACAACTTTTAAATTGTTTTGCACATGATGTGGAATGATTTTGTTTTAATAATGTTTCTTGCTTGAAAGGTCTCTTTTAATGACCCATTTGCAATGACAAACCTACCATTGATCTGACATCATTCTCATCACCACTCGAGTGTTCATTACTCACTAAATATTTGCTTCTTTTGTAAGCAATTGCATAATGTATTATGTTTGCCGGGATAGTTCAAAATATATTCGACATCTATCACATTTTTGTAGCGCGATCCAAACATGATATCAGTTAATCCTTATATATCATTCTTTTATAACTGAACAATTTGTAGTTCAAAAATATTATGTTTTTGCAACGAAATCTTGCAATGTTGAAAATAATTTGGGATTGTCATCGGATTCATATCAAATGTCCAAGTCATGATAGCATAACTAATAACATCTAAGATATTGATTTTCTTTTTTTCCAAGATATTAATCCAAACATTGTCTTTTGGACTCCATTGTCGATTATCGATCTTAGTCTACACGTAAAAATAACCGTTGAATAAGTAGCATAAACTCCTGATCCACAAATAATAATAGATGGTATAAGAATAATACAAGTACAAAACGGTATATTTCAAAATACTTTTACACTCTAAAATAATAGGTAGTCACATTCATTTATCGATAAATAAATAACCTAGCTAAAACACTTTTGTTTGGGCCTAAAATCATACGTTTGTCGATGTTTTACTGTATAAAAGTGCTTTTATATAAGTATTACTTGATATTGATGGAGTTTAGGATATTTGTGGGAGTGTTTTTTCAATCTATTATCTCGTCGTAAGTGCAGTTTGGTAGTTAGTAAGGTTTATTATGTTTATAAGAACAATTCCAATATGAGCATTTATATTCCATTTGAGCATCCACATGGATGCGCAAGTTCTAGTCTCTACAATGTGAAATGCAACTGAGCGGGCAAAGGTCGACTACTTTTTATAGTCACTAATCAACCGATCAGTAAAGCTTTATCCGGCAACTACTTTTTATAGCCATTGTCTAACTGCATATCTCACCATCTACCTATATAAATTCCCACATCCCATAATTAACTCATATAACCACTGCTTATTTTTTTAATTTCACAAAATTCTTCTAATTTCTCTGATATATTTATGTTTTTGATGGATCCTGACTTGGACAATAATGAGGAAATAGACATAAATGTGCTAAACTTTTGATGAAGATAGAATGGCACGAACACCATGTTATAATTATATATAGGGAAAATACCTCGAGGTCGAGAACCAAGAAACGTATTGACAAGAAGATAGACGTGGAGATTTTGAGAAGAAGGTCACTAACATGTGATGCATAATTCTTTTATAGACGGATGTGTGTATTCTGATAAAGATTTTCAACGTCGCATCAACATATTGTTCCACATAATCATTAGGATTATAAGAGAGCTCTGTCGGGTAAATTCTAAATTCAATTACCAGTTTGTTGTATGTAATATACGAGGGCATAGTCTTGAACAAAAGATTTTGCAGCCCCACATATATTATATTATGGGTTTGTGGCGGATGCTATTAATGAGTACATTCATATGGGGAAAAAAATTGCACACGATAATCAAAATATTTTTCGTGAAACTATAGTCAACCATATTGGTCCTTTTTTTTTCCGAAAAACCGAAACAATATAATTTCAAACAACTACTCAAAGAAAATGCTAAGAGGGGCATCCAGGAATGCTTAGTAGCCTTAATTGTATGCATTCGGTGTGGTAGATATTAGAGCATTGCTTGGTTGAACCAACTGAAATTGGTATGTCAAGTCAGTTGTCAAATTTAAATGTCAAAACAAATTTTTTATTTAGTCTATTATAATGCAAAATAAAAGATTCACCTAAACACCGGAGATTGAATACATCTATGGAGAACTTAATTTAAGGTTAGTAACAAATACTTGATTCGCTTGTTTATTCTAACTCTTTATCGATCGAAACAAAGTACTCACTCTCTGTAATAATTTCTATGACGGTAAATATACTTTTGTATATACACCCGAGGAGTCTTTGAGCCTAAGACTTTAGTGAGAATGACCATTGATTTCTAAAATCTATCCATATTATAGTGAATGAAAATACGAATTGAACGAGCCAAAAATCACTCAATTCGGAGTTACAACGAAGAAGTTATGAATAATTCACTAAAGCTGCAAAGTGTGGCTAAAGATTCAGTTCGTGAATAGGAGAGCACACAAACTGTTAATGACAGTTCGCGAACGAGAACATCAAAAACGTTAAAGTCTATTTTATTCAAGTTTTTGATGTTTTGTTTACTAGATAAGGTGGGTTGAGTTTTAAGCAATTAACCTTGGTGATTTACCATAAAAATAGGTTTCATGTAGTTACACAAACCATCCCTTTAAATTGTGCATGTGTTGCATAGGGTGTTTCCCACATCTTTGTTCTTCATGAACAATAATGATTTTGAAGACTTTACTTGGGGATCGTAAAGCACATGTAAGATATTTTTTTCTTTGATAGTTACAAAATGTCGAGGAGCATCTCCTAAAAATAATTAACGTTATGTTAGAAGGTTTAGATGAGTATCTTCTAAAGAGAATCAACGTTCCGCTAGAAGATTTACAAGAAACAATTCCTAAAGAGAATCAGTAATCTTCTAGGAGTTTTACAAGTCCACGAAATACAAATGAAGGAGGTATTACATCTAGTCCGAAATCTGGTAGTAGGTAATTGATGTAACAACTTAAATCAGTATGTTTTCAATCTGGACTAGTGATAGACACGTTTTTGTGACTGTTTTATTCTCAATTCTATATATATTGTTGGTGTTGGAATTTCAGCTTCATAACCATCAATTAATTAACTTAAACATGATTATTTAAACACCCATATGCTGAAAAAATATTACCCTAGCATTCTCATATTCTACAATCTAGTACACAACTAGTAATTCATCCTTGGAACTAGAATGAATCATGTTATTAGTTTTGATTTGGATAGAACATGTATATGACTGTATCAATAAGCACAATCACTTCAAGGTTATTTCTGAATTAGGCAACATGGATAAGAGTTACATAACAACATAAAACACAACAATATATAAGTTATATAGAAAGAAATAAAAGCATATCAAAATTGAATAAGGTTTAGTGACTTAACTTCTACTTCTATTTCCTCTTACCCTACTAATGGAAATCAGAAAATTCTGAATATCAATATGAAAGAGGCTAGAAGAAGGCTTAGTCATTACTTGAGTAGCTATGTGTCATTCAACCTTTCCATCATTAGTTGGATGACACCTCACTAGGTGAGTCATGCTTAGTCAACATGACACCTAAGCAATATTAAGTTAATCTAAATTCCCTGATTTAACTCTAATCATTCCTTAATCTGGAACAAACTGAATCCAACTTAGATTAGAACTAAACATAGATTAACTTAAACTAAGCCTAATTTGTTGCTAAACCAACATAAATGTTTAACATCTCCCACTTTGGTTTGCGACAAATTCTTTACTGAAAACCGCAGGCTCAAGATAGAAGCATGTTAGCATTCGACTATGAACACCTACACATCATTAAATTAAAACGCATACGCCATTTCCATAATTAGAAAAGTAAGACATACAACAATCCTAAGATGAAATTTATGCTTTCATTTGATCTTTACACCTCAAGATGTTGAGATCATAATATCTGATGCTAGACATTTTCACATGATCTCAAAAGATCGATCTGCCAATGTCTCATTAAAGAAACTTCCTTATCTTTATTATTACAACTGAGATTGTATCTCATTCGAGACACTTCTTTAGGTCTTATTCAAAAGACTTCTTTTGTCTCAAAATAATCGTTTACATCTCTGCTAGGAGATTTCTTTATAATCTTAATTTAAGATATTCACCAATGTCTCATTTAAGAGCTTATGGTAAATGTCTCTGTTAAGAGACTAATAAGTTTCTCACAATCTCAATTGAGATCCACCAATGTCTCTGTTAAGAGACTACCACGAGTTCTTTATGATCTCAAAATACTTCTATCTATACCACCAATATCTCAATAAGGAGACTATAGTGAATAATCACAAAACAGATCTGCTAATGTCTCAATTAAGAGACTACAACAAATGATCTACGCGAATATCTCGGTTAAGAGACTACAGCAAACAAAATACGCTAATATCTCAGTTAAGAGACTACAACAAATGTAATATGCTAATATCTCAGCTAAGAGACTACATCAAATGTAATATCCGAAGAGACTTTCTGTGCTCAATATGAGATATGTCGACTTCTTGTACTCGATATGAGCCATGTCGACTTTCTGTAATGTTCTCGACAAAATATAAACAAGGACAAGTGTAAATGATAGAAAAAGAAAATTATCACACTCCCACTATTCTTTAAATTATGCCATTGTTTATACTTTATCATTCTTTATTCAGATAGTATGAATTGCTTACCATCTTTGTTTAGATGATATGAACTATATTGTCAAGATAGTAATCATCTCTTCCGGCAGATGGCATAAAAATTGTTACGATATTAGGAATATAAACCATACATATTAAACTTTACAACAGATTCAATACCATCACAAGTCACCTTTGGGTAAACCCATGATACAAGAATCTCACTTTCTAATTAGAACTTTTATATACAACAAACAATGTATGAAACATAACCCATTTCAAATGCTACTACAAGTATGGATTACCATTGGGTAAAATCACACTTAAATGTCTGAAATGAATCGCCATCAAACCACGACATACATGCTTATTATTACTTAAACAGTTATACGAAATAGATATAGGATTAATAAGCAAACATAAATATCCTAAACATGAAACATGACTTGGTAACATCGTAAATCACCTTTGGGCAGAAAGTACGACATACATGAGTCTTACACAAGTTTAAGACTAACATCTCATACCAAGTAACCAACAAAGATATTAAGACCTTTGGGTCCAATAGAAAAGTTGTCACTATTATGAGACATGATTCATTCAAGACTTTATAAGCATAAACCACCTTTGGGTTGATTCATATTCATAACTTCGAAATGAATCACAAGCAAACCATAGCAATCACATGTTTATTCTCATTAGAACACTTTCAATACTCTCAAAGCATCACTTTGGCAATACTTGTCGAGTAATGAAAGACGCAGACTGATGAGTGCCAAATATTGCATATTTATACACCTTTTTTATTGGCACTTTACTCATCTTTTGTGCTCATAAATCAGATATTATCCCAGATTCTGTATTTTCTTTGTTTTCAAGAATAAATATTTGTACTAATTAACTTTGTGTTTTTAGGTAATAAATAAAGCTCGGAGAAACTGAGGAGCCCAAAGAGCGAAGAAGTGGAGTCGAGCATCTATGGAGCAAAGCCAAAGCTCGCGCGCAACAGTTGCAACCCAACAAGTAGCAACTCATCTACAAGACATGGGCTTGAGCTAGACCCGACCCGCGACCGGATCCGAGCCCGTCCACTCCCAACGTTGAGATTTCACTCATTCGCATCCTACGCTCGTTGCTTCCACGTGCATCGAAGATCGCTGCTCCGCGCAACACCATATCACGCCAAAACCGCTTACCATCCCGAGAGCCGTTGAGATTTCTTCCCCTAGATCTGACGCTCGCTCCGTCATTCCCATCGTCCATTGCTACACCCGCTCAACACCGAATCAACCCATACCCCTATACCCCCACTCGACTCTACCATTTCCCTTCCTCACCTTCTCTTTCCTCTCCCACGAGCTCTCTGCAAAACCCTCACCTCCACCTCCTTCTTCCCACGCCTGTGCAGAGCCATCATCAACACCATCTCCTCACCTCGTCATCACCAACAACTCCTCTAGCCTCTGCTCCACCACTCTCTCTCTTATTTATCTTTTTCATAGCTTCTCTTCAACCTAGAAGCTAGGTTAAAGATAAATAGAGTTAGGGTTTCCAACAACTCCATTGCATGTTCGATTAGGAGGCAAGGCAAGGTCGACTACGAGGTTTGGGTCGAGTAGTGGTTAGCTAGAAACATTTTGTGAGTTATAAATTGAACTTTTGATGTAAGAGAAGGAGTCAGTTTTTAGTTTTAGTTTTTGAGCATATTTTAGGGTTTACTTGATAGAATTTAAATTAAAGTTATTTTAATTTCTACAACATGTTCTAAGTAATTCAGCTAGGGTGTAAAACAAACCCTTAATTCTATGTTGAGTTGATTCATGATTCAATTGGTGTTCTTGATGTGTATTGCTTAGGTTAATTAGTCAATTGGTGAACAATTGACTGTGATAGAGTGTCTTTGTAAGAAGACACTCTATACTAGGGGATGAATTGTGAAATCAATTGGTAAAATTTCCATTAGAGACCTTCATAGGAAGGATAAGAACATAAATTGAGTTAGGATACCTTAGTATAGGACTAAGTGGTGAGTTTAATCACCCTAGTGCCACAAAAACCTCAGTTACAACTTATTTTGTCCATCATTGCCTTAGTTTAGAGTCACAAACATAATTCAGTCGCATCGACAACCACAAAAACAACCCTGACTTTTGTTACATCTCCTTGAATCAGTTAAGTAAGAGCCTTTAGATCATTTTAAGCACACTCTAGTTTCCTGTGGGATCGACCCGTACTTGCCGCGTCTCCGATAGACGCCGTGCACTTGCGGTTTAGACATAGTCGTAGAAAATACACATTAAAGCTCCTACCAAGTTTTTGGCGCCGTTGCCGGGGAACTTGGCGCGTGCCCTGTGCTCTTTAACTTACTTTACTGATTTTCAGTTAGACTCGTATATATGTGTTGAAATCATCCTTGTTATCCCCTGTTGATAGCGTAAATTAGCTTAGACTTTTTTTTTTTTTTTTTTTTTTTTTTTTTGCAACTTCACATCCTTGCTTCTTGTCGTACTTGCTATCAGTGTTCTTACTTGCTTACATCTTTGTTATCTGTGCACCTTAGTGTGCCTTGATCTGTGCAACATTGAGATCTGAGACTTCTCTCTTGAGTCACAGGTACCTGTGAGCAGCTGGAGGAGACAAGGCAGTTGAGCCCTGTGGAGTGCCTAAACCCAGTGAATACTGGTGGTATTGGCTTCTAACTTTTCTTTGTATGGTGTATGTTTGATAATCTGAATGCATGATATACTTACAAACTTGCTAGCCCCCTGAAGCTGCAAGTGTGAGCCATTGAGCAATTTATGCATGCTTGACTCCATATACTGAGCATATTCTCGTGTAATTTGTGCAAACTGTGCACATTGTTACTTAGCATCTAAGCATTCTGTGTGCCTGTATTGCCTTGCCCTGTATTGCGTAGCCCTTGTGTGTACTACAGTGAACCCTGAGCTCTGAGTTTGACATCAACTCAGACTTTTGGTATCTGAGTGAGTTGATGCCACAAACTCAACTGAGCTAGTTTACATCAAACTGTGTTAGCTTCATTTGCTGCTGATTTTTATGCATGGCCTGAAATTTTGTGACATGTGGTGGGTGAATGATCTATTAAGTATCAATATTTGTGATTAGTTAGATTGTTTTTCAACAACACACACCCTGGCACATGTTGCACCTTTGAGTGAGCACAACCTTTACCTTGTGCACAATTCACCAAATTTTTCTTCTTTGCCTGTGCTGTGTAGTCACTAACCAGGCTGTGTACACAGCCAGTGACAGCGCTGACAAACTCTGCACACAACAGACCCTGTGCCAAATCAATCGAGCTAGAACCACTGTCACTCAGTCTGAGACCAACACCACTGGCCTGGCAATTTGCCTTCAACCCAACTGCTGGGCTGTCACAAAAACCTGGGCTGCTTAAGCTAAAACCTAATTCTGGGCTTGCCATTCCACTGATCTCTCAGCCCACAAACCTGGGCCGAACCTATCCAGCTAAGCCCAATCATTTGGGCTGTACAAAGCCAACCTTCAGCCCACATAAGTTCAGTTGCTGGGTTTAAACAAAACTGAGCCCACATCATACCTTTTGGGCTAGAATCAACCTATCCAGCTGGGCCTTGCAACATCAAAAAGGGCATCCTTTGGGCTTGAGTCTTTTATTGGTGAATTATTTTTGAATTTTTGCTTTTATGTGTTGAACTTGATTGTGTGTTAACATGCTAGAAGCGCGTGCTAGGCTATGATTGTGTCTTTTAGAGACCAAACAAACCGATTAGTTAGAATCCGCCCGGACGAAATCGTTAGCATACCTAGTTCTTCAACAGAAAGCACAATTCCATCAGAAAGCCCATCCGAATCAGAGACCATGGGTGATGAACCAAACCCACCCCGTAGTCTCAAGGACTACATGTACCCAACTAGGGCAACCCAGCCCTCTTGCATCATTCTGCCAGCCGATCTTTGGGCGGTTTGAAGCGAAAGCAAGCACCATTCATATGCTACCCGTGTTTAGAGGGGTCAATGATGAGAACCCCTACCATCACGTGAGAGACTTTGAGGATATTTGTGGGACTCTGCGTTTTAACCAAATGTCAGAGGAGTCCCTCAAATTGAGACTGTTTCCTTTTTCTCTGAAAGACAAAGCCAAGTCTTGGCTACATGCTCTACAACCACAGTCCATTAGAACACGGGATGACCTCACAAAGGAGTTTTTCAAAAGTTTTTCCCAAACCATAAGACTGCGGCAATTCGCCAAAGTCTAAATGGTTTTGTGCAATTAGAAGACGAAACTCTAGCAAGGTACTTGGAGAGATTCAGTGAATTACTACTCCAATGTCCCCACCATGGTTTTGAAAAATGGAGACTCGTGCAAATCTTGTATGAGGGTCTAGATGTTAGAACCCGAACCACGGTCGAGTCAATGTGCAATGGTGCATTTATTGAGAAGAGTGCCGATGACGGTTGGTCTTTCTTGATCGAAGTCATTGAAAAGACTCAACGGTGGGAGTCCATCCGAGAACCAAAACGGACTACCCCTACAAACAATGTTCATAGAATCGAGTCTGACTTTGAGGGAAGGGCAAAAATGGCTGCAATGGCCCGGAAGATAGAAGAGCTTGAGTTGGAAAAGAAGGTAAGATCTAATGCCCCTACTCTCCGTGACCAAATTGCTATGGCCACTTGTGCCGCATGCCATAGTTCTGACCACTTAGTGGACAACTGTCCAGATCTACATGCATTTCAAGAGTCCCAAGCCGAGCAAGCCAATGCATTATACCATAGGCAAGAGAACAACCCTTATTCTCAAACCTACAACCCAGGGTGGAGGAATCACCCTAACTTCTCATGGTCCAAGGGACCTGTACAAGGGGGACCAACAAATAACAATCAAGGATACTCATATCCTAGAAACCCTCAAGTCTGACCAACCACTCGGTGCCGTGAGAGAAAAAGCCTAGCTTTGAGGAATTCGTGTCGTCATGTTAACCCAAAATTTTGCCGGACTTGAGACAACCACCGACCAACTGAGAAAACCACCGACCAACATTTCACAAGTCTAGAACTTAAGATGGGTCAAATCGTGATGCATTGAATGAGAGAGAAAAAGGCAAGTTCCCTAGTCAACCCCTACAAAATCCAAAGAATGTGTTTCAAGCGGGCTCCTCTACCTGCAATGAAACTTCACATAGTCGCGAATGCCATCACCACTCTCCGTAGTGGTAGGATTGTTGAGAACCATGTAGGTGTACCACCATCAAGCGAGTCTACATCGGACTCCCAAGTACACACAACACCGCATGAGAAAACATCTAATGAAGAGATAGAATCTGAGCCTGTTGATAAGACCAAGAGCCCTACCAATATAGATGTTCCTTTGCCGAGTCATGTTCCTGTTGCTCCATTCCCACAAAGGTTGGTGCAATGAAGGGGGTAACCATTACAATGAGATTTTGGAAATGTTCAAGAGGGTTAACATAAACATTCCATTTCTCGAAGCAATTAGACAAATACCCACCTATGCTAAGTTTTGAAGGACCTTTGCACACAAAAGCGTAAGCTTCATGTGCATAAACGTGCCTTTCTCATTTGAGCAAGTGAGCTCCATAATCCAAAACAAGATTCCACCTAAGTTTAGAGACCCAGGTAGTCCAACAATTACATGCAACATAGGCGACCATACGGTCGAAAAGGCGTTACTAGACTTAGGAGCCGGTGTGAATCTATTGCCATACTCTGTGTATGTGCAATTGGGCCTTGGGGAGTGAAGCCCACACCTGTTACGCTACAGTTAGCGGACAGATCCGTGAGAATCCCCCGTGGTATTGTTGAAGATGTGTTAATCAAGGTTGATAAATTCTTCTTTCTGTAGACTTCATCGTCTTAGACACTCAACCGTGCAAGACCCAAGTAATCACATTCCGTGATCTTAGGACGTCCTTTCTGGCGACGTCCAATGCCATCATCAACTGTCGTAATGGTGTGTTGAAATTGTCTTTTGGTAACATGACCGTAGAGCTGAATGTTTTTAACGCTAGTCAACAACCCATTGATTGTGATGATCCGATTTGCATGAGATTAACATGATCGAGAGTCGATCCAAGACTCGTTGCCCGACATTTTGTCAATGGACCCTTTGCAAGCTTTGTTTAGATAACTTTGACTTAGATCTCTTTGAGTCTAAGTACATTGGTGAAATTAACTCTTTGCTTGAATCGGTCCCACCCATGGATATTGCTAAATGGCGAGAATGCGGTGGAACCACTTCCACTCTACGATGCAGATCCGCCCCACCTCTTGATACACCACCTAAGCTTGACTGAAACCATTACGATACCTTGAAGTATGCTTTCTTAGGTCCTTCGAGACTTTACCCGTCATTATTGCATCATGTTTAGACACGGAACAGGAAAGTCAACTTTTAGAAGTACTTAAAGAGCATAAAGGAGCCTTAGGTTGGACCATCTCCGATCTTAAGGGTATAAGTCCCACAATTTGCATGCATCACATAAACCTTGAGGAGAACACTAAACCATCTAGGGAAATGCAAAGGAGACTTAACCCCAACATGAGAGATGTTGTCAAGGGAGAGATTCTGAAACTGCTTGACGCGGGTATCATCTACCCGGTCCCCACGATAGCAGATGGGTCGAGTCCTATTCGGGTAGTACCCAAGAAGTCCGGCATTCCGTTGTTCAAAACGAGATGAATGAGCTCATTCCCACCCGTGTGACCACCGGGTGGCGAGTATGTATTGATTATAGAAAACGAACACGGTAACCAAGAAAGACCATTTTCCCCTTCCCTTCATTGACCAAATCTTTGGAAAGGTTAGCCAAACATAAGTACTACGCTTCTTAGATGGCTATTAAGCTACAACCAAATTCACATAGCTTTTAGAAGACCAACAAAAGACCACATTTACATGTCCTTATGGAACATTTGCTTATCGTCGTATGCCTTTTGGGTCTGTGCAATGCACCCGCTACTTTTCAACGTTGCATGATGAGCATTTTTTCCGACATGGTAGATAAGTTCCTTGAGATTTTTATGGATGATTTTTCCGTGTTTGGATCTTCATTTGATGAGTGTTTGCATCACCTCACATGTGTGCTAGTTAGGTGTAAGGAGAAGAGTTTGGTCTTGAATTGGGAAAAATGCCATTTTATGGTTAATTCAGGCATTGTTTTAGGGCATATCATCTCGGAAAAAAGGCATAGAAGTAGACAAAGCCAAGGTAGATCTCATCCAACACTTGCCTCAACCTCGTTCGTGAGGGACATCGGATCATTTCTAGGCCATGCGGGTTTTTACCGCCGTTTCATCAAAGACTTTAGTAAAATTTCACGACCTTTGTGCAATCTTCTTGCAAAAGATGTTGCATTTGTCTTTGATGATGCTTGTAAGGAAGCATGGGAGCAACTCGAAGGCTCTCCTTACATCTGCCCCTATAGTCGGACCCCCGATTGGTCATTACCATTTGAGATTATGTGTGATGCGTCGACTATCTTGTAGGAGCATTTTAGGCCAACGAGTAGACAAACTCCCTTATGTGATCTACTATGCTAGTAAAACACTTAACGATGCTCAATTGAATTATTCCACTTTTGAGAAGGAGTTGCTAGTTGTTGTGTTTGCATTAGACAAGTTTAGATCTTATTTGATAGGGTCTAAGGTCATCATTTATTCCGATCATGCCGCATTGAGATATCTTTTGTCTAAGAAAGATGCTAAGGCTCGTCTAATTCGATGGATACTCTTGCTACAAGAGTTCAACCTCGAAATTCGAGATAAGAAAGGGTCAGAGAATGTTGTTGCCGATCACTTGTCTAGGTTGAATGTTGAATCTTCTGATGAGTCTGTGTTGATTAGGGAATCATTCCACGATGATGAGCAATTGATGCTTGTGTCCGAGATGCCTTGGTTTGTGATATTGTCAACTACCTTGCTACGGGTAGAATGCCCTTGCATTGGTCTAAACAAGACCGTTCCAAGTTCTTGGCTGAAGTTAAACATTTCCTTTGGGATGACCCATATTTGTTTAAGTATCTTGCCAAGACCAAATCATTAGGAGATGTGTCCCCAATTCTGAACAAAGGGACGTCATCTCTTTTCTGTCATGACCATGCATGTGGAGGCCACTTTAGTGCCAAGAAAAGCTGCTTTGCAAAGATCTTGCAAAGCGGTTTCTATTGGCCAACATCTTGTTTAAGGATTGCCATGCATTTTGTGTTGCTTGTGACCGATGCCGAGAAATTAGGAAGTATATCTAGGAGAAACATGATGCCCTTACAACCCATATTGATTGTTGAGCTGTTTGATGTTTGGGGCATTGATTTCATGGGTCCATTTCCGAATTCTGAAGGTAAGTTGTACATCCTCAGGCTGTCGATTATGTCTCTAAGTGGGTCGAGGCCATTGCATCCAAAACCAACGACCATAAAGTTGTTCTTTCCTTTCTTAAGGAGAACATTTTCTCCCGTTTTGGAACCCAGAGAGCGATAATCGGTGATGGAGGTAGTCATTTCGCAATAGACCCTTTGAATCACTAGTGCGCAAGTATGGAATCACTCACAAAGTCGCAACACCTTACCATCCTCAAACCAGTGGCCAAGTGGAAGTGTCCAATAGGGAAATTAAGCATATTCTTGAGAAGACCGTCAATCCTTCTAGGAAAGATTGGTCTTTGCGCCTAAACGATGCTTTATGGGCCTATAGGACCGCATACAAGACTCCCATCGGGATGTCTCCTTACTGAACTTGTGTACGGAAAAGCATGTCATCTACCTGTTGAGTTAGAACACCGTGCATATTGGGCTGTGAAGAAATTAAATTTTGATCTTGATAAGGGCTGGTACCGTAGGAAACTTCAACTCAATGAGTTAGAAGAATTGAGAAACGATGCATATGATAGTGCCAAAACGTACAAACATAGAATGAAGGTGTTTCACGATAAGCGCATTACTGCGCAAGTCTTTCACCCAGTGTCAAAAAGTTTTATTGTACAACACTAGGTTGCATTTGTTTCGGAAAGCTACGTTCCGTTGGTGCGGACCATTCGTGGTACGTACCGTTTTCCCACATGGAGTCGTAGAAGTTGAAAACCCAGCCAACAAGAACTCCTTCAAAGTCAATGGTCAAAGACTCGAAACCATTTCTCGAGCATCTTCCACCGTGAAGTTGAGACCGTAGACTTGGAGGACCCCATCTATGTGGACTGATCTAGTTCACTTGTGTACATACTTATGGACTAAAAATCCATCGTCTTTCCCTTTTCTTTTTCTTTTTGCATAATTTTGATGTGTGCTAACCAACTTTTTTGCCTTGCGCTCGTGATTGTTTGCTTTCAAGCATTCATCCTCCTTTGGTTTAGCAACATCCTTGTACATCCGGTAATCTCTTCCCTTTTCTTTATTTAACATAGTTCTCTTGGTATGTGACTTTTTGAACTCTTATTATCTTTTGACACATTGAGGACAATGTTTAATTTAGGTTTGGGGGTACATACATTTGCATATAGAGTTTTTAGTCTTTTAAAAAAAAAAAAAAAAAAAAAAAAAAAAAAAATCAACTCTTTGTAAATACTTGCATGAAAAACCTCCAACTTTTAGAGATCTTAGAGTCACTAGCATGCTTCTAGCTTTGTGTACATAGAGAGTCTGACCGAAATAACAAGAATTTCGAAGTACTAGAAAACGCAATCGGGTTCCTTAGTTGATTAGAGCGTTAAAGTTGGATTTAACCATGGGAGGGCGAATTAGTCTTTGTTTAGATATTCGGTAGTAGAATTGTGATCAACCATAGTGGAGACTACCCATTTTACATCAAGCGAGGTACCCGACCTTCACTCTTTGTTACTTTCTAGAAAAGCTTTTAGAGTGTGTGTCACCGTACGTCAATTAGGGTAGGAATGGTGAGCTACCCAACTTCGCACCACTTTCAACGCACTACTTTTGATCTCTTGAGTGCTAATTCCGTCAATCATGAGGGTGACGTCTAAAGATGAAAACTCCTTCTAAATATCGATTTGCAGTTAGCATCTCTCTCTCTCTCAATCAGCAAGACCCATAGAAACACATCATCGTCAGCAAGCGGAGCATTAGCAGAATATTTGAAGAAAAGTTGAGATAGTCCAAGGTTACATATTTCAAAGGAAAAGAAGATGAGAATTAATGAAGTTTGTTAAAATTTAAATTTTATCGTTGTTAGTGTTTGTTAAAAAAAAAAAAAAAAAAAAAAAAAAAAAATGTGTTGTATTATTT
Source organism: Papaver armeniacum (assembly GCA_023531295.1). NCBI lineage: Eukaryota > Viridiplantae > Streptophyta > Magnoliopsida > Ranunculales > Papaveraceae > Papaver > Papaver armeniacum. The sequence goes on from JAJJWW010012771.1 coordinate 270,168, forward strand.
TCATTCCATGTACTTGAAAAAAAAAAAATAATAAAAAAATAAAAAAAAAATAAAAAAAAAAAAAAAAAAAAAAAAAAAAAATTATTAAGTTTTTGTGAAGTTCAGAAGTTCGTCATCAATAGTTGAAGACTGAAGACCGAAGACCGAAGATTGAAGACATTTCTATGGTTCTTATGAGAGAGTGATGTTAATTGCCGATCGGGTGAAAAGGTAGTGAGTACTCCCACCCCTTGCTAATGGTTGATTTCCTTTCTTAGAGATCATTAGAAAAAGATTCTTTTTGTCCACACTTTTGTGGAGTCTCCAGATTTTATTTCGGAAGGTTATCCTTCTTACCTACAACGTGTGCAGGATTTCTCTCTTTACTCCTGCCTGCACACATGAGAGACTAAAAAGCGATCTTTTTGAGTGCAATTTTCATAAAACCCTAATGGTGAGGCAGAAGTCGAGGCTTATGATCACAATCGAATCCGAATTCTTTCATATGGTATGGTTACTTCTCGCTCAGCACTTAAGGATGAGAATGAGTTCTTTGGTAGTTCTAACTTCTTGTTACTAGCACGCAGAAACTCTATGTCCTCATAGCTCCTTGGATGCTTGAGACTCTTTTACACTCTGAAGTTGGAGAAGGTTTTGTGGGTACACCTCTGGTAAACCCTCACGAGACTACAACTCGTCCACTAGGGACACCTAGGGGTTTAAAGGCTTAGTGCATACGCTAAATGCATTCGAGAGACCTGCGACAGGGGTATAGTTAGGATTTCTTATTTTCTGTTTCACTTGAGGACAAGTAAAATTCAGGTTTGGGGGTATTTGATGAGTGCCAAATATTGCATATTTATACACCTTTTTTATTGGCACTTTACTCATCTTTTGTGCTCATAAATCAGATATTATCCCGCATTCTCGTATTTTCTTTGTTTTCAAGAATAAATATTTGTACTAATTAACTTTGTGTTTTTAGGTAATAAATAAAGCTCGGAGAAACTGAGGAGCCCAAAGAGCGAAGAAGTGGAGTCGAGCATCTATGGAGCAGAAAGCCAAAGCCCGCGCAACGGTTGCAACCCAACAAGTAGCAACTCATCTACAAGACATGGGCTTGAGCTAGACCCGACCCGCGACCCGGATCCGAGCCCGTCCACTCCCAGCCGTTGAGATTTCACTCATTCGCATCCTACGCTCGCTGCTTCCACGTGCATCGAAGATCGCTGCTCCCGCGCAACACCATATCACGCCAAAACCGCTTACCATCCTGAGCCGTTGAGATTTCTTCCCCTAGATCTGACGCTCGCTCCGTCATTCCCATCGTCCATTGCTACACCCGCTCAACACCGAATCAACCCATACCCCTATACCCCCACTCGACTCTACCATTTCCCTTCCTCACCTTCTCTTTCCTCTCCCACGAGCTCTCTGCAAAACCCTCACCTCCACCTCCTTCTTCCCACGCCTGTGCAGAGCCATCATCAACACCATCTCCTCACCTCGTCATCACCAACAACTCCTCTAGCCTCTGCTCCACCACTCTCTCTCTTATTTATCTTTTTCATAGCTTCTCTTCAACCTAGAAGCTAGGTTAAAGATAAATAGAGTTAGGGTTTCCAACAACTCCATTGCATGTTCGATTCAGAGGCAAGGCAAGGTCGACTACAGGTTTGGGTCAGAGTAGTGGTTAGCTAGAAACATTTTGTGAGTTATAAATTGAACTTTTGATGTAAGAGAAGGAGGCAGTTTTTAGTTTTAGTTTTTCAGAGCATATTTTAGGGTTTACTTGATAGAATTTAAATTAAAGTTATTTTAATTTCTACAGCATGTTCTAAGTAATTCAGCTAGGGTGTAAAACAAACCCTTAATTCTATGTTGAGTTGATTCATGATTCAATTGGTGTTCTTGATGTGTATTGCTTAGGTTAATTAGTCAATTGGTGAACAATTCAGCCTGTGATAGAGTGTGCTGTAAGAAGACACTCTATACTAGGGGATGAATTGTGAAATCAATTGGTAAAATTTCCATTAGAGACCTTCATAGGAAGGATAAGAACATAAATTGAGTTAGGATACCTTAGTATAGGACTAAGTGGTGAGTTTAATCACCCTAGTGCCACAAAAACCTCAGTTACAACTTATTCTGTCCATCATTGCCTTAGTTTAGAGTCACAAACATAATTCAGTCGCATCGACAACCACAAAAACAACCCTGACTTTTGTTACATCTCCTTGAATCAGTTAAGTAAGAGCCTTTAGATCATTTTAAGCACACTCTAGTTTCCTGTGGGATCGACCCGTACTTGCCGCGTCTCCGATAGACGCCGTGCACTTGCGGTTTAGACATAGTCGTAGAAAATACACATTAAAGCTCCTACCACAGACTATTTACAATTATAATTTTCAGAAACTGAAAACAAACGATATAGTTACATGAACTAGTATACTATGAAGTTCAAATATGCTCCTTAAAGAAAATATACCTTCATCGCGACTGCTGAAGTCCAAATTTGCTCCGTAAATGAAAAACATACCTGATTGATGCAATATAATGACTTAAAAGTTGACAAATCACATGGAGAATATTCTTGAATGGCTAGACAGCTCGCCCATATGAATGCATAACCCCTCGAGATGAAGAATACCATCAGGACGTGCATTTCCAATTACACAGATGGATATTAGTTGACATTCTTCTTCAGACTCCAACTTCCGCCATTTTGAAGACTTTGCAGCCATGACATCAGCGGGTTCTTTCTTCCATATTGCACCTACAAGAGGAACAACACCCCAATAAAATCCACATACAAGACCAACAATTTGTTACAACTAATGTAAAAATTCAAGGATTGTTCCTGGAAGGTTTTGATGCAAAAGCCCCATGCAAGTTCTGAGCATAGAGAAAAAATCTACTCCCACTGATCCAGGGAAGTATTCGCTTCATGTATTTTTAACAATTAAGACATTGCTTCCCACTATCCTTTGTAGCTTTCCAAGGTATTCACATGCGGTTGCAAGGGATGGATCCAGTTGCAAACTCCCAATCAAAGCATGTTGCTTCATTGATCTTTCAAGGATTATACGCCTAACTTGCATAGCATATTTAAAGTAATGATTATTACTCCACTGCATATGAATTTTTTCCATAAGCATTTACATCCATATCGTTTGATGCAGGAATGGAAGCAGCTCTATGAGTATCTGCTGTAAAACTTCGACGTTCCAGCATCCTCGTTCACCTCAAACTAAATGAAATATCAACGCTATGATGTTCTCTCACAGGATCTTACACTGCAGTTGTTAAGGCCTTATAATATCTCACTTTACCACTGCAGCTTTGAGGTTTTTTCGTTTCTACCTTTTCGTTGTGAGAAGAAACGCTGACATCTCATTTTCAGAACTCTCCAGATCTGCGAACTCAAAACAAGAGCAGCAATCGACGATTTCACAAACAAACACAACGGTATCACGCATCCAGTTCCAACCTATCATAAAACTTCATGAATTGGAGAACGGAATTATTTCGCATCCTTGTGCAGATAAAAGACTTCTTTCACCCGGTTTTGGCAATGTTCTTTTGGTTCACCACACCCATCCTTCCAGGTAAATGATCCTTAAATCCATCGTTGTTGACCTCCATATCCTGGTCAGTAAATTTCTATATGACAGATGTCTCCTTCAAGAAAAGCACCTCCGCAGAAAAGATGACAGTATCCTTAACAAGGGTGCCTGAATCAAAGAGACTAGTGAGTGTCACAAACTCACGCCAGCCCCAAACTTTTGCAGCTTTAGAGTAACATTTCTGTGATTCTTCCATTACAGACTTGTCATGTATTCTGTGATTTATGACGGCAGCCATGTTAAAATCTGCAGCTGATTTACCATGTATTTGCACAACCATGTGATGGTTCAATTCCACTACTCCACAGGAAAACGCTGGTTGTCTAACACACTACCCAAATCAGCTATACACTGCCTTGCAAAAGAAGCAACAACTGAACCACCTGATGATTCTACATGTACCCCAATAACATCTCATGATTTGTTGTCACCATGTACGATATTGGATCTGTTATGCCTCATTCAACCAGAACACCAGCGACAGCAACACAAGTCAATGAAAAAACACATAAAAGAACAATTCCATTAGATAACTGAACAAAAATCGAACTCTGTATATCCCTAGTTGAATCACATGAAATAACTAGCGGAAATAGAAGTAGAATGTTGGAATTTCAGCTTCATAACCATCAATTAATTAACTTAAATATGATTATTTAAACACCCATATGCTGAAAAAATATTACCCTAGCATTCTCATATTCTACAATCTAGAAAACACCTGTATACAGCTACTAATTCATCCTTGGAACTAGAATGAATCATGTTATTAGTTCTGATTTGGATACAACATGTATATGACTGTATCAATAAGCACAATCACTTCAAGGTTATTTCTGAATTAGGCAACATGGATAAGAGTTACATAACAACATAAAACACAACAATATATAAGTTACATAGAAAGAAATAAAAGCATATCAAAATTGAATAAGGTTTAGTGACTTAGCTTCTACTTCTATTTCCTCTTACCCTACTAATGGAAATCAGAAAATTTTGAATATCAATATGAAAGAGGCTAGAAGAGGGCTTAGTCATTAATTGAGTATCTATGTGTCATTCAACCTTTCCATCATTAGTTAGATGACACCTCACTAGGTGAGTCATGCATAGTCAACATGACACCTAAGCAACATTAAGTTAATCTAAATTCCCTGATTTAACTCTAATCATTCCTTAATCTGGAACAAACTGAATCCAGATTAGATTAGAACTAAACATAGATTAACTTAAACTAAGCTAATTTGTTGCTAAACCAACATAAAGTCTAACAGTTGGTACTTAATTTTCAGCTTATTGTGGTTTTTGACGTATTTATATGTGTTTTTGGGAAATAAACATTTGTGGATAAATCAGGGGAAAAGATGTTAAAGCACCCAGAAAATTGATAAATGCACCCATGGAAATATGCTAAATGGACACCCATATTGAATAGGGGGCAACCCTTTTTCATCGTTTAAAATAAGATTTTTGGCGGGAAAACTGAATTTCAACTGCGTATTTTTCTGAAAAAAATCTGCAGTGATTCTAGAGAGATTATGTCGCAAATTTTCATTGGATTGGACTTGATTGGACGAAACAGAGATGATATTGGAGTCGGATTCGAAAAAGTTGGGCCAGATCATCAAGGTTTTGAAAAAACAGGGGTAGAGAGCTTCTCTAGTTTCTGGATTATCAAATATGGAAGTTACATGGGATTAAGGGGAAGATATTTGCTTGTGGGATTTTATTCTATCACGGAGATTGTTTAGGAAGTTGCAAACAGCTCGGGGACGCGTAAAAATCCAGAAATAAAAGGAAAGTCCGAGACTTTCGGCAAAAGAAAAAGAGCGATAAACAAATATTTAATCGAGTTGTTTCTTAGCCATGTGATGTATATATATATATATGTTGTCGGGAGTCATAGAAGTCTTGAAAGAGAGTTTGGGGACCTAAAAAAGGCTACAAAGTCGAGAATCGGAGGTTGTAGAAAAGTTTTCTGGTGGTGCAGAGCTGAAGAACACGAAGAACGCTGACGCCCGAAGTCTGTCACATAGAACTGTCATTTTCAATGGCGCTTGCGACAGGCTTTCTACAACTGAAATCCTCATTTTTCAATTGTTTCTTGTAACGAGTCTGTAACGGCAATACAGCGTTGCAAACTCGCTGTTTTTATTGTTTTCTTTCTTTTCAGCTTCGTAACACTTTTTGAGCTATGAATAAATCTTTTGAGAGTGTTTTCAACATGAGGAGCTAAACCCTAACACTGGGATGACGGAGAAAGCCATATTTCATGCTTGTGGTAATTATAATTGATTCTTTATGATTTTTTGTATTAATTTCAATTCATTTTTGATTTTCTTAATTAATTGTGATTTTGTTTAATGATGTATGCTTGGTCTTGAGTACTTTTGACGTGTCATGCATATTATTTACAATTAATCACGTTTGGCAAAGAATCAGAGTCAATATTTGAGCTATAATTATTTAGAATTAATATATGAACGCATGAATAAGTTTTATGGTGGAATCCTGAGTCCCAGTCTCTCGTAATATTTATCGTCTTCTATTTAATTCCTAGTCCAATTTAGAATTAGGTCTAAGAATCAATCTTTACAAGTCTGAGTTGAACGAATTTTTATTACCACTTTTCTACAACTATTAAAATCATATCAACTAGATCCTGGGTTTTTATACAAGTTTATAGCTTCCTCGCTAACAAAATTTCTGGTGTCCATGTTATTTCTTTTCCGCATCACATACTATTATATATTCAGAATTGAAATATCACTGGTTGTACATTGTTAAACCTAAATAGTATTAGCTCAACTGTAAAGGACCTACAAGACTCGTTCTTGTTGAATTTGTTTCTTGAATATATATTACAATAAATGCTCTTGTTGGAAGTTGGTTCGAGTATATACAAGGTTTACCTTATTAAAACAATATTGTGTACAGTTTCGTAACCGAACATATAGATTGTACAAGGATTGTCCATATAGGTTCCCGAACGAAAAAGTTGGTGGTATACTAGTTACCATCTTTTGTTCAGTGGAGATGTCACTATGCTTGACAAGGTCGGTTAAAGGAATACATTTTTGATGTGGATTAATCTTCGATGTGTGTATGTGGAACCAATAATAATACGACATGTAGTAATTGGATTAGTAAAAATCAAACATTGTTTTTTTGTTAGAAAATATAGTCTAAAAATTTTGGTAAGTATTTATTCATTAAAAAATTTGTTTATAATTTTCATTAAATACATAATATGACATATTCCAGTTATGATTTGATACACATACCCACATCAATCGACAACCCACATCAAAAATTTATCAAGTATAAGGTTCACTACTCAAAACCAACTGTTGTTATGGAAGTTGCGGCTTCTTATGATTGTCGGATATGGCATGTGTTTTTGGACTTCCTGGTTCAAATAACAACATCAATATTTTGCATAAATATGCTTTTGTTTGAAGAACTGAAGTCTGAAAATGCTCCAACTGTAAATTTCATCATCAATGACAATAGCTACTGAAATGATGAGGGTACCAAGTACACCACAATATTTTCGATATCAACCTATATAAGACACACCTTGAGTAATAATCTAATACAAATAAGTACTTTCAAGGATATCACTTTTCAACAAGGTAACATTGAGTATATAAAACAGGTATCGAGACCGAACCTAATTATTAAGATCAAACCCAAGTGTTGGATTAACGTACTACCGCGTTTACTTTATTATAACTAAAGTAATAAAATTATAATACATAAAGTAAAGTAAAAATTACACAACAAGATTTTGTTAAGCAGAGAAACCCCAGGACTTGGTCCAGTTTAGAATACTCTCAAAAATAAGTCGATATACAAAGAATACTACCAACTGCGTATAGTTGAGACCAAGTGAAAAGACGAGGGTACCTGTAGCAGACCAGAGAATTTTCGCTTCCAACGGGTCGGGTTACGACCCGCTTGGCCAGCTCCGACTCTCTGATATGCCACTCAAGAAACTAGACTTTCAAAATTTCGGACCAATTTGATTAAGGGTCAAGTAAATGTCAGAATTGTCAGAGTAGTTCTGGATACCAGCCACCATCGGCCAGTGCCAATGGTCTTCCGGGTAGCCACCGAGGTGGTGGGGTGCCCCAGTGGGCCTGACAACACACACCGCATCAGACGGGTGAGAAATGGCCAGTGCCAATGTCAGGGTAGTTCTGGTTACCAGCCATCGTTGCCGCAACGATCTTCCGGATAGCCACCCATAGGTGGGGTGCCCTAGTGGGCCTGACAATCTCACCGTCCCAGCACGGTTCATCCAAATTATAATGGGGGTGCCAATTATGGCCCAGTAGATGGTATGAACTGCCTTGCAGTAACAATTCCTTTTCAGATGATATAAGTTACCTCGCACGATAATAACCATTGCCTAACTCACTAGCCGAGGCAGATGATATGAATTACATTGAAAGGTAATAATCATCTCTTGTCTCGTAGATCGTATGGTTATCAAATGGTATGAATTATCTCGAAGACGCAACAATCATATCTCATTATTAGGTAGTATGAACAACCAGTACTGCAACTACCTCTTACCAAAACATTTTATAAACTGCTAGGGTTGCAATCATCTCCGAATAGATGGTATGAACTGTCAAGCAAAGCAACCAACACTTCGAGATGATATGAACAACCTTGCATAGTTGTCTTTGAACCGCATAGCGGGCGCCTACGTACCCTCTCCGTTGCTCGAAGGGATCAAGCACGACCGTAGTTAATCAATTGTTTTAGATAGTATGAACTACCTATACTAGCAGCAACTATCTCTCACCAAATATCAAGTAAATTGATTCCAATTACAGTATACAAATGAATTACGAGTAGAACACCACTCCGAGTGAGCCAAAGATGCCGGGAAAGATCCACATTTCCCAAAATACTCTTGAAACCAAAAAAGTAAGTCATATTCAAGTTAAGAATCAGTTCTGGGATACAAAGTTAAATATGGACAACTAGAAAATGAATTCAAATTTAGTTCATAAATCTGGGATACTGCAATTTTAACGAGTATATATATAGGCTATAAAGTCCAGACACATTATTCTAACAAGTATAAGTATGCCTACAAGTATCCTACTGCCAACATGGGTCAGGTGTCAACTTATGTATTTATGTAGGAGCGAACACCTAAAAGAGAATATTAATACCAAGGAATGCCCACGGAGACAAGAATACTCGAATCTCAATAGCTTCAAATGGTACCGAAAAAAAAAATATTATTGGAGCATGGAGAAAATAGGTATTGCAAAACAGTAAAAACAATAATTCATAACTCCACCAAAGGCAAAGTTAATTCCCACATTCTACAAATACCAGACATTAAGAAATGAAGCACTCGTATACAAAATAGATCGAAATGATTTTAATCCCATGAACGGCCTATACACTGATGAGGATGAGATACTGTAGCACTGTACCAGTAGATTTATAAGAACTACATTGCCACATCAGTTCCACCTTAGCTACAGTACATATCTATGTATATTCAAAATGAGCAAGGATATCAATTCATGCTATAATCTATCATTAAAGTCACTGTGAAAATTTCACTTGCTGACAGTAAATAAGTACTACAAACAAAAGCAAAAGCAAAATCAAGAGTATAAAGCAGAGTTTAGCTAACTTTGCCCATCTGAGTGGTGGTTCTCCGTGCCACACCCTACAATGGAATTTCAAAAATTATAACGGGGAGGTTCGAACTCATGACCTATTATGTCATAAGAGTGGCATCTAACCATTGTTCCACCTTGGTTGGAATTGATAGAAAAGATAAATCAACAGTGGTTGTTTGTTCAACTTAAATATTAATTAGTATAAGTGTTTTATTAATTAGTATAAGTGATTGTCTAGAAAGAAGATAAATCTATGGTTATGGTTTGTTCAACTTAAATATTAATTAGTATAAGTGTTTTATTAATTGATGTCTCATTAATTTCTCATGATAAATGATTTATTAATTTTACATCATAAATATCCCTTAATTAATATTAATACATATCTCCATCAATAAATAATAATTTTGACAAAAATTATTTCAATAGATATTAGTGGTGGTGGTGGTAGTAGAGGAAGAAGTAAGTGGTGGAAGCGGTGGAAGGTGTTACTAAGTGGTGGAGGCGGTAACATTAGTTTTGGTGGAAGAAATAGTGGCTGCTGGATGGTTTTAATGGCGGTGGTATTGGTTTTTTCTTTTTGAATCAAAAATAATATTTTTTTTTTACATGACGGGTAACATTGTATTGTGAAAAGTATAGTTGGTTGTTTTTGACATGATTAAAAAAGGCGGATAACAAATACTTTTGGGATGATACCAAATCATATAAGACAAAATGGTTGTTTTTGGTACCACTGCTATCTTTGGTAGTTAACGCATGATTTTCAGTATTAACAAAAAACATATAGTTGAATAATTAATTGACGACCTAGGTTTGTTAAATCTAAACTTTATACATGACGTGTGGGATTAAAAGTTATAAGTGTGCCCAATATTCTACGAGGGATGGAAAATGCTGGTGGTGGAGAAAGAAGTGATATCTGGTGGTTTGTGGTACTGGTCGGTTTTGATGAGTAGTAATTGACTATGTTAATTATGTGCTGCTACAAAAGGATAACACTATAAATTAGAAATGTGGTTGATCGTCTTAATGCTAATATAAACTCGGTTAAAATACATGAAAATTAAGAAGAAGAAAAAAACATTTGGATGTCACGTTATCAAGGTTTCTCCGTCCAATAGATAAATCTAAGGTTGTATTGAGATCCCGTAAGCAGAGGGCGAGTTGGTCTTGGATTTCTGAATGATAATGAATACAATGAAACGCTCCCTCTCGGTTTCTCCAATGAAAACCGAAACCTTCCAAAAAAATAATCAATCGAACAACACTTAGATGGAACATCATCACCACCGGTGTAAACTTCTCTCAATTGCTACATATCCGGTGAAATTTCTACTGATTAATCTGGGTGATTTCGTCCTACCGTAGTTTTTAACGAGGCATGCAATTAAATCTCTAATAGTGATTTTAAAGGTATTTAATAATTACAAAATTCTCTTATAAGTTTTGTTTATGCAAGTATTGATTTAACTTGGGTTCTTTTATATTTTTGTGTTAAGTTGATGACTTTTTAATTTGAATACATGTTTGGTTAACAAACTTTGATACATATAGGGTATTTTCTTTGTAGAACTGATGTTAGTTTCTCATTTTTCCCGTTAGCACTTTGTTTCGATCCCGTATTTGTAGACATTATTTGACTAATATTGGGGTATTTGTTTAATCTCAAGGCCGGTTAAACCCAATGTGTGTTGTATACATTGAAGGCGACAGAAGTTTGTGTCGTCTCTACCTTGAAACTAATAATTTTTCTCCGGAAGGTTAGTTGAATTTATGTAGATACAAATATCAATATGACTATGCTCTTTAAAACTCCAAATTACTTGAGTAACACTAGATGTGAGAACGTCATTCATGCACTACTTAGCATAGTTGGTGTGAAATCTTTTTATCCACGAATTTCTTCAATTTTATGTTATCAATATGATTGAGAAAGAATCTTACACATGTTTTGATTTACTATTATAAGTTTATTTTTTCAACTCACATGTGTATATCTCAAACCTTCCAATAGCCAAGGGTTCTTCATTTTTATAGCTCTCACATTTGCAAAAAAATAAATAAATAGTGTTTATCTATAGAAGGGAAAATATTATGGGTTTTTGCTTCACTCCTTAGAGCCTTAGTTATCAATAATTTTGAACAAATGTATTCATAAACATCATGGAGTTGGATTGGCAGTTTAGGCATATGTTGTTAGATGAAATATTCTTTTTGAAGTTTGAAATTATGTATGATGAACAATAAATGGGGAAAGAATTTAATTTTCGTATTTTTATTTTATTTTCATGTTGGCAAGACAACATTATTACTCCGTCCAGATAATAAATTGGAATAACATGCTTAAGTAAAAAATAAAAAGATCAGGTAACCCATTTTTTCCCAAAACCTATTTGAATATCAAAATAATTACTCACGAATAAAATGAAGCAAGAGGAATGTGAACAATATTGTATTAGAGACAAACATCCCGTGCCGTTACGGCACGGGTTAAGATCTAGTGTGCATATATATAGTAGTTTCATCAGGTATTCCAAAAATGGAAGTCACAACTCTTTCCACTGTCTCGGACAAATACAAAACCAAAAGCTTTTATAACAACGGATAACATAATCACGAATTATGTGTCCACTATCACCCCATATAATAACACATAAGAAAAGAAAGGCTTAAGCACTAATATATTTCACATGTACGTCATTAGTACACCCAATGTAAGTCAGGCAGTCAAAATGGAAAAAGAAATGTAAAATAAATTTAAAACTAATAGGCATAAGCCAAACGGCATCATTTGGAAATCATTAATATCACATAAATAAAACCAAAAATATCAACCTGCCACCGGTACTCGAGTTAGGGCATGCAAAGAAAAATGTTCTAGATAGCTTCTCCATTGAGACACATAGCCCTCCGCAGCTAAGGACCAAGTTTCCACTCTTTTAATTATCTATAGAAGCTCGATCCATATTCTGATTACGGAGTACAGACTATACGAAAATTAAGGAAAGGATAATCCAATACTCTACATTTTGCATATAATGGTAGATTTCTATTCCTTCAATTTGAACCCATGCATGAGTCATAAATTACCATAAATTCACATCACTGAATTTAGAGGGATCCAAAATGAGTGATCAGTTAACAAACTAAGGATGAGCGTAACCAAGTCAAATCAAAATCCATATGTTACTATTTTCATTTTATCAAGCCTAGAATCATCATCAAGGAAAACACGAGTTTGATACACACAAATGAGAAACCATACAAGGATGTTATAAATATGCGAGGCCTGCTAGTACTGTAGTACATAAAGATTCCGCCAAAAGAGTTCCGCAAGCAATCCATTATACACCCATTTTATTCATGTACATATACAAATAAGTCATGGTTACTTGTTTAGCTTTAAGATACTGCAAACCTCCACATGCATTCAATTACTAGCATTATCAAGTTCAAATTCAAAACTTATGTGCATGTTAAACAGCTAGCCTAAAGAAAGTTTTACTGTATCAACAAATCCAAGATGACTATGACTTTATTTTTCAATTAACTCATGCATCAAGCTATCATCATATTAACCATACATGCATCTAACATCCCATATACAGTGAAGTTGGTTTATCAATGGGGTGAAAGTAATAAGGATTCACAAATGGTAGGTTAAGATGGACTTTCCATTAACTCGAGAATCGAATCCAAAATTAGGGAGAGGTTAAGATTACTTAACTTGAAGTGATTGACCTCCCATCTTTGGCTTCAAAAAAATCTCTCTTAACCTATGGTTCACAACCACACAACTCACAACAGCAAGAGCAAATTATTTCCATGGTTTCTCTTGATCAACTTCATTCCCAAAACCAATAACCAAAACCCAAATCTGAGTCAGGCAATTCGTCAAACACTGAAACTACAACAGTTCAAGTATTTAACATTTGCAGAAACAAGTATAACTTTGCTAATTCAATATCACACGGTCCTTCATAATCAAAAAGAAACACAAACAACTACCATGTATATCAGAGTTCAAATTTGAGTAAATTCACGCAAACCCATTGAATCATTAGTTATGAATTTGGCATTTTTTTTTTTAAAAGAATTGGGTGAAAAACCCGAAATTGATATGAACCCTAATTTTATTTCGTTTACAACCACTTAAATTTAAAGAAGAAATTTACAAGAAAGATTTATCAAACACACATATTCAGTGCGACACACAAACCCTCCAAGTGATAAGAATCACTTCAGTTGAGTACGAAAATGACTATCTCGACCTGAAAAAAGATGAACAAATTCCTTACTCTGCTCTTAGGACCGTCGAATACTAAAATCAGCAGCAAACCTATGTATTCAAACTCTTCTGTTTACCCGAGCAAAATTTCATTCAAGTTCTGAATTTAATTTCTACCACAGACAGAGAGATATGATGGAGAAGTAAAGGAGAACAGAAGAAGCGGAACCAGTCAAGTTCTAATTTCCTTTTCATAGATTAGAGAAGAGGAAGACAAAAGAAAGAAAAACAAACCAATCTTTTTGAGATTCAACAGCTAATATAATTTCTCTAGCTATTGTTTTTGCTTCTCCCTATCACATATTCAATCATCTTAAGCTCTTGGTTTCAGAAGAACAAGTCACAGACGGAAAGAGTAAGAAAAAGAAGAACCCAGGGGATCCGTAAGTGGAAACCCCCCGTTCAGCTGGTTTTAGATTTAAGTCTCAAATAAAATTTTCCACCTACCCCTGATGCCCTTTCTCTTTGACATGTGTCGAGCATGCTAAGAACTATATAACGTTTTCAAAGTACCTACTCATCATGCCACTGATACTACTAAGGGATAACCTATTACACATACTGGGTTTAGTTAAACCCGAGAAAAAGTTTGGAGTGTCACAGTACCCAAATATACCTCAATCTAAAACTTTTCCACCTATAAGTCCTTTCTCCGAAAGTGATTGTCTATGGACTGAGTTGAGACAATACAACAAATCGGTTCACACTTCGTGTGATCGTTTATGGATACGAGATCGAGACAATACAACGACGAAGTATGTTTACTTGATAAAAGGTTCGGACTTAACCAAACACAATAGGATTACTTATCAAGTAAAAAGGAATTAACGTTTGTGTAATTTACTTTAAATTATAATAACAACAATTATAATTGCGGAAAATAAAAGTAAATGACACAGCAAGATTTTGTTAACGAGGAAACCGCAAATGCAAAAAAAAAAAACCGGGACCTTGTCCAGAATTGAATACTCTCAGGATTAAGCCGCTATACAAAATCAAACCAACTTTGTATAGTGATACCAAGCAACTAAACCTATAGTTCACCTAGGTCTGTCTGTATTCCCACGCCTCCAACTTATGAATAAGTCACGTACTTGGAACTATTCCTTTGGTTCGTATTCCAAACAGTAAAGGAACAACAAATCTGTTTGGTAGCAACTCTTTTCAACCAAGTGATGTGAGTTCGACAAAAGGCTCTTCTGTTTATCTCAATAAACTCCTTTGTCAGGTTCTTAGATCTATCTTATTATCAACTACCAAAGTAATTGTTAAGATTTTGCAATCAATACTTTTAATCACAAAGAATTGTATTGATGCCGATCTACACAACTAATCAATCTAATCTACCACAAGGATAAACCGATTGTAGTTGGATCCTCTTTTACCGAAACAAGTATTGTGCACACCAAAGATTATGAACCCAAATCAGAAATCTTCAAAGTCTTCTTTGTCTTCAAATCTTCTTAGATCTTCAATAAACACCTGCACACAATCAACTTGAATCTCTTGTGATCAATCACACACAGAACTGAGTCTGTTAACAATGGATTATCACAAGACGTCTTTAGATCTACAAACAGTCTAAAGAGCCCCGTCGAAACTTCGATCTAGTTTGAGTGAATCTTATATCAGAAGAGAAGATTCTCAAGCATAAACAAACTAGGTGCAATCAAAGTTCAACCACCGTTAGTCAATCAAATCAATCGAAAACAAAAGATAAACCGCAATTATCTAGTTTCCCACCAACGGTACTAATAGAGCTTCTCAATCCCAAAGAAGTCTTTAAACCGAGCGGCCAGTAAGAGATTTCGCCTAATTAGGTTACTCTCCTCTCGAATAGGAGGCTTCACCGATAGCAAAGACAACCGAGATAGTTTTTTTGACGAGGATTAGTTTGCTCGAAATGCAAACTTTCATATTTATAGACCAAGGAAGTTTGGACACCAAGGAATTTCCAAAACCGAAAATATTCTCAAGATATGCAATATATTCCAGATTCGGTTTCCATAATTCCTGGAAATGCTTTGTCCAAATAATGACCGAAAATCTCTTAGAAAATCTCCAACTAGCAAATGCACATTACTAATTTTCATTTTCCAAAAATAAAATTAAAATCCTTAAATAAAAGATTCTCAATTTATTTTATTCGATCCGGGATTTTATTCCTTTAGCTATTAAGGAATAACTTTGAACAATTAAAGATTAGCGCTACTGCACATGTTCAAAGTATGTCGACATCCTTACTTTGTAAGTCCTCTTTCATACTTACAATCTTGAAACCGATTTGCCACACTTCCAAACAAGTTTAGAATTGGTTCATCTGACTTTCAAGAACTAATTGATCAAGAACACTCAATCACAAATCATGGGTTTCACGGTTCTACCAAAACAAGATTCGGTTCTTCCTCCATGTGAGTACTTTGCATAGTCACGCTAGTTACCAAAATTCGGTTGACTAGGTACTAGGATCGGTTCCCCACATATATATGGTATTTAACTTGTATTTGCTGCACATGTCCATAGGATCGGTTCCCCTTTGCCTAAAAATGTGTTGCACATGTCCATAGGATCGGTTCCTCTTTCTTCTAAAAACTTGTTGCACCTCATACAAGGATCGATTCCCCTTTGTGATAGGTTGCACCTCTTACTAGGATCGGTTCCCCTTTACCCAGAGTCGGTCATACCAATAATACAAAATCGATCATACCATCTCAGGTGATTACTTAAGATCGGTTTCACTAATAAAAGTCATACCAATACAAAAGTCAAGCCTTTGTGAATAGTTTTACCAAGAACATAAACAAGTCATGAGCGGTTATACTAATCACACATATTGGTAGTTCAAAAGATATGCAATGAATAACAATACCAATAATGCCTGGCGATTTCTCTTTCGATTCACAAAACAAGTTCATGAATTTACTTCCTTAAAACAAATGTAAAACATTGTTTCCTAGGATTAAATCTTCACCTTATACCCATACATAATCACAATAGCATTCAAACGATTATGTCGATGTCTTATTTACAAAGTTTAATGGTTAAGCAATAAACCTCGTATTGTATTCCTTAATACTATGTCTAACTAGATTATAATCATCCATGCTTCGCAGTTTTGTTTTCAATATGCAAGACTTGAAAGATACGTTAGGGATTGAAACAGTTCAAGTCAAATATCACTAACCTCAAGTGGAAGGATGATGTTGTCGTTGTAGCTCCTTACTTCTTCACTTCTTCAAGTCTTCGCAATACTTGTAAAGTCTCATATCCTAATACTTTCAAGATAACCTATACGAAGTTGACTCTAGTACATAATCAAGCGACTCTTAAAATAAGTTTTGGCTCACTAAAATATGACAACCAAACTTGACATACCAACGCTTGGTGGGTTCAACCGAGCTATGCTCTAACAATCTCCCCCTTTGTCAATTTTAGTGACAAAACTCTTACATCATATGGATAAACAAATTACAAGAATTCATTACACATACGCTTGATTCCCGAATTCAACAGCACAATAACCTGTATACATTCAATCCATAAATGCCGTTGTTGACATTATAATAACAAAGCTAATACTCCCCCTAAAGGTAAGATAGGTAGATTTTCAATCCGGACGTCTTTATTATTTCCTTTGTAGTCCATATAACTACAAGTATCATATGATATGCTACTCCCCCTTAGTCTATGCTTTTACTCTTTCGTTAGATAAACGTTTAAGCACCAATGTCCTTTGCCTTAGTGATACCAATTAATATAAATCAATGCCAGTATCACTTGTTTACTCCATATATTTCTCCCCTTTTTGTCACAAAATGACAAAGAAACGAAAAAAATAAAGGACAAACCGAAAGGATCTAACAAATCTCAATAGACTTGCAACCTATAGAGTTGAGCACGAGGGTTCCACACACCATTTTTGATAACCAATATCAAAACTGAAACTAAAAAGTAATTTTGTTTTGATACGTTACCAAGGAAACGAAAAATCAACTAAGCACCTTAGTTCCTTTGCTAAACTGATTGTACAAATACAATCGCTTGTTCGATAAGACCAAAATAAAGATAACTCTATTTTTCTCATCAAGTTCTAATTATCCATATAACTTAGACCTTTAACTTTTAAACAAGACAAGTACTAGGTTAGTTAACTAGCATTTCTTGTTAAGGCATTCGATTAGACTTGAATAACCGAACCTCCACTTTGATAAGTCTAACTAAGATCAGAATTAACTTAGTTTCTCTTATCCGGAATCGAATTGGACTAAATAATTCATCCCGTAAACATTTTCTTTCGTTAAGCCATAAACAATTCATACAAACCAAATAAATCAACTTGCATAATTATTCACCTCAACCGGAAGCAATTGAAACAACATAGACATTAAAGCACCGCAATTGCACCGAAATTTTGTAAGCCTAAACGATTCATACCAAACAATAAAGCAAGATAACAATAGTTTTTCTTAACCGGAACCAATTGAATCACACACACATCCATACACAATAATGGAATAAAACATCAATTGTACCGAAATTTTGTTAAGCAAAAGCAATAAATATATGAAATAAAATTAGGCTTTTCTTAAACAGGAAAACGATTAACTAACAAACTCGTTACCTCAAATTTCGCATCCTCTTCTCCAATATGTTTGCATCTTCTTCCAGGGAGAATTGATATCGAAATATCATTATGTTGTCATCCTTATGCAAAACAAAAGAATAACAACAACCAACCTTTACCAGAGAAAGGTTGAAAACCGGTTTTTAACTATTGCAAGTAAAAGTTGAAACCCCGAAACACATATGCTTTTATGCTAAACCAAAACCGATTCAACATATTGTGACTTTTTCACATACTGTTTCTATCAGAACCCCTCATGATCCTTTGATAAAGCCTACCAACATGGGCTAGAACTTAATCATGTTAAATCAAAAAGCCACCCAAACCATAAGGGTTCACAACATTATGAGATCGAATATCAAGGTAGTAACACCGAAATCAAACATCCCATAAACATACATAGCAATAAGATAAAGCATTCAAGCACGGGCTATGTAAATCAAAAACTATCACAAGAAAAATTATAAATCAAATAATTTTATTCATAATAATAAGATAGTTTTATTCATAATAGACTTTATTGAAATAAATCAAAAACTACTGTCTATTTTTTTTTTCTTGAAGACAAATCAATCTTCATTTGTTTGCTCATTAGAATATTCCTCTGAGTCTTCTTCTTGTTCTCCTTTTAGGAACTCATTATTGATAATTAGGATTCCTTCAAGGGTTTCCGAATCATCTCTATAGGCAAATGCCAACTGTTTCCGAATACATTCCAATTGTCTCCCAAGACGTAAAATGTGGAACATGAGATCTCCATTACTATAGGTTTGATCATATGAGATACTAGATCCCTTTTGAGTTCCACTCATCCGATTGATAATTCCCTGAGAGACAGCTTTAGTATTTTTTTCATCTCCAAAGTTGTTTCCTATTGCATTTTCACACAACTTGGTGATGAGACAGGGATATCCAAGATTTCTATGAAATCCTGTGATATTGAGAGATTCAATGATTTTAATCATTTGATTGATAATTATTCCATAAATATCAATTCGTTACTTGCCTTCAAGAAGGTAGTATACCAATTCAGCAATTTCTCTATTCCATAGAGAAGAATCTCTTATACAGGCAAACATGGTTGCAACAGCAAGTTTACCGAAAACCCTAAGATGAAAGGGTACGTCTTTGGTTAGAATCTTTCCCTTTTTCCATTCAACAGTTTTACCAGTGATGAGTTTTGAAATGTTATCGTGCTCAATTTCAGAACCTGTAATCATATGCCCTTTCACACTGTAGTTGATGATTGTTGAAATCATCTTTATGTTGACATGAAGAAAAGTACTTCCAACCAAAGTGCTAAAAGTAAGATTTTCATGATTAATATTGTGAATATTACCATAAAAAATCCTTACTACATCATGTAAATATTTTTCAAATCCGAACATATTTCCCCAGATTCGGTCTTGAACAAACTTCACATAACTGGTTTCTGAAACATCTGGATCGAATCTCTTTTCTTCAGTGAAGCTTACTCCCTTCAAAGCTTGATATCTTTCAAAACATGTGCTATCTACAAAGTTTGTAAGATCATGCTTCCCTTTGATCAAGTGAGGATACTTGATTTTCTCAATATCTCCAGGAGGAATAAATTGATTCAAGACAAACTTGTCAGTTTCAGAGATTTCTTCTCATGATTTCCTTTTTCTCATACTTGCGAAAATATGAAAAACCCTAGTTACGGTTTTGACCAATCTTCCCCAATATGCTTGAACACATAGCAAGAGGTTATCTTTTATAGGAAGACTTGATATCAAAAACCGGAAATAACTAGTTTTAGGAAATACTAACAAAATCGGAAACCAAGGCTTGTGGGGAAACAATTCCGATTTCGTATCTAGGTCTTTCTTTTGGAAAAAACGGTTTTTCATGGACTAGATCTTTATTTCGGATTGATTCCATGTTTTTGTCCAATAATCTGTTTACTCTTTTATTACCAGAGTTTGATAATATCACTTGAAATTTACTCAAGAATTTTCTAGAGTATACAAATATAAATTTGAACAAAATATGATATTTGTTAAAAATACAATCAAAAACATAAACCCTGTAGTATTTTAAAAGATCACTTGCTTCATTAAAACAATTGTGAGGTGTATGAAGCAATCCATTGTTAATAGAGATATTAACTGAAAACTCATTCCTTGTAGGAATACATATCTTCCAAAATCGCCTCCTAGACGGCAATACATTGTGATCTTTGCTCGAAAATGTACATATATATACTTTGGTGGTTTATCCAAAATATATTTAAGATTCCAGATTTTTCTAGAACGCAATAGTCATGGTTCATATAATGAAAAATTCTGAGAGGAATCTTACGCATTTTCGAGATACAACCTGTCACATAGAGTATTGTATCATTGCTACTAAACATGTTAGTATCCAAGACAATGATATACAATTCTATGATATCCCACTGATTATGTAAGCCTTTCAAGACATACATGGACATAATTCCAATTCCTAAAACATTTAGGAACAAGAGTATTACATACTTCATCCGGGTCTTCCACCATGAATTTTTGAAGTAGTCAAATCCTGCCGTTACGTTAACTGAATCGACCATTAGATTCAATTTCTTATAGGTTGGATCGCACCAAACACAGATTGTTAGATCTTTTCGTGTTTGCCTTCTCTGATACCAATTGAAAAGACGAGGGTACCCAAATATACCTCAATCTAAAACGTTTCCACCTATAAGCCCTTTCTCCGAAAATGATTGTTTGTGGATTGAGTCGAGACAATACAACAAATCGGTTCACACTTCGTGTGATCGTCTATGGATACGAGATAGAGACAATACAACGACGAAGTATGTTTACTTGATAAAAGGTTCGGACTTAACCAAACACAATAGGATTACTTATCAAGTAAATAGGAATTAACGTTTGTGTAATTTACTTTAAATTATAATAACAACAATTATAATTGCGGAAAATAAAAGTAAATGTCACATCAAGATTTTGTTAACGAGGAAACCGCAAATGCAGAAAAACCCCGGAACCTTGTCCAGAATTGAATACTCTCAGGATTAAGCCACTAAACAAAACCAAACTAACTTCGTATAGTTGAGACCAAGCAACTAAACCTATAGTTCACCTAGTTCCGTCTGTATTCCCACGCCTCCAACTTATGAATAAGTCACGTACTTGGAACAATTCCTTTGGTTCGTATTCCAAACAGTAAAGGAACAACAAATCTGTTTGGTAGCAACTCTTTTCAACCAAGTGATGTGAGTTCGACAAAAGGCTCTTCTGTTTATCTCAATAAACTCCTTTGTCAGGTTCTTAGATCCATCTTATTATCAACTACCAAAGTAATTGTTAAGATTTTTCAATCAATACTTTTAATCACAAAGAATTGTATTGATGTCGATCTACACAACTAATCAATCTAATCTACCACAAGGATAAACCGATTGTAGTTGGATCCTCTTTTACCGAAATAAGTATTGTGCACACCAAAGATTATGAACCCAAATCAGAAATTTTCAAAGTCTTCTTTGTATTCAAATCTTCTTAGATCTTCAATAAACACCTGCACACAATCAACTTGAATCTCTTGTGATCAATCACACACAGAACGAAGTCTGTTAACAATGGATTATCACAAGACGTCTTTAGATCTACAAACAGTCTAAAGATCCCCGTCGAAACTTCGATCTAGTTTGAGTGAATCTTATATCATAAGAGAAAATAATGATCGAAAATCTCTTAGAAAATCTCCAACTAGCAAATGCACATTACTAATTTTCATTTTCCAATTTTTTTTTAAAAAACCTTAAATAAAAGATTCTCAATTTATTTTATTCGATCCGGGATTTTGTTCCTTTATCTATTAAGGAATAACTTTGAACAATTAAAGATTAGCGTTACTGCACATGTTCAAAGTATGTCGACATCCTTACTTTGTAAGTCCTCTTTCATACTTGCAATCTTGAAACCGATTTTCCACACTTCCAAACAAGTTTAGAATTGGTTCATCTGACTTTCAATAACACTCAATCACAAACCATGGGTTTCACGGTTCTACCAAAACAAGTTTCGGTTCTACCTCCATGTGAGTACTTTGCATAGTCACGCTAGTTACCAAAATTCGGTTGACTAGGTACTAGGATCGGTCTCCCACATATATATGGTATCTAACTTGTACTTGCTGCACATGTCCATAGGATCGGTTCCCCTTTGCCTAAAAACGTGTTGCACATGTCCATAGGATCAGTTCCCATTTCTTCTAAAAACTTGTTGCACCTCATACAAGGATCGATTTCCATTTGTGATAGGTTGCACCTCTTACTAGGATCGGTTCCCCTTTACCCAAAGTTGGTCATACCAATAACACAAAATCGATCATACCATCTCGGTGATTACTTAAGATCGGTTTCACTAATAAAAGTCATACCAATACAAAAGTCAGGCCTTTGTGAATAGTTTTACCAAGAACATAAACAAGTCATGAGCGGTTATACTAATCACACATATTGGTAGTTCAAAAGATATGCAATGAATAACAATACCAATAATGCCTGGCGATTTCTCTTTCGATTCACAAAACAAGCTCATGAAATCACTTTCTTAAAACAAATATAAAACATTGTTTCCTAGGATGAAATCTTCACCTTACACCCATACATAATCACAATAGCATTCAAACGATTATGTCGATGTCTTATCTACAAAGTTTAATGGTTAAGCAATAAACCTCGTATTGTATTCCTTAATACTATGTCTCACTGGAGTATAATCATTCATGCTTCGTAGTTTTGTTTTCAATATGCACGACTTGAAAGATACGTTAGGGATTGAAACAGTTCAAGTCAAATATCACTAACCTCAAGTGGAAGGATGATGTTGTCGTTCTAGCTCCTTACTTCTTCACTTCTTCAAGTCTTCGCAATACTTGTAAAGTCTCATATCCTAACACTTTCAAGCTAACCTATACAAAGTTGACTCTAGTACATAATCAAGCGACTCTTAAAAAGAGTTTTGGCTCACTAAAATATGACAACCAAACTGGACATACCAACGATTGGTGGGTTCAACCGAGCTATGCTCTAACACCAAGTAAACTAACTCCAAGTTACTTAGTTCCTTCAGTATTTCTGCGTCTACTACCAATCTGGTTTACGCACGTGAATCCTAAGATAGAGTGCACGTCTACTACCAATCTAGTTTACGCACTTGAATCCTAAGATAGAGTGCACTATCTTAAGTTGTTTCACCCGCTGTGAGGACTTCTAGCACTCAACTCCTTTGGATATAGTTACTTATCAAGAAAGAGATTATCAAAAATAATATTTCCCCGGTTTCCACAACAACACACCCCACAAAGATATGACATTTAAGTAACAGTTCAAAGTATAACTCTCCCCCATTGTTTTGTTATTCCCTGCAAGACAAAAGATAAAAAAAGACAACCTTTACCAGAGAAAGGTCGGAAGATCTTAGCTATTACATGTCACAAAGTAAAATCTAAAACCGAAACTCATATGTACACTAAATGCACAACTGATGAAACATAAATCGATAATAGTATAATCGTGACTTTACACATGAGTTAATCAATCGTCTTCTTATGATCATTTGATGAAGAAACCCTAAAGGTTGGACATGAAACCCCCTAAATCAAAAAGTCATAAAATCATAAGAAATGTCCATCATGAGACCAAAATATAAATTTTATCCCATAACTTGAAAGCTAAGAGATGTATGAAATACACAAGCTGCACAATAAAACCATCAAAAGAATGACATAAGATTTATATAATAAAGCTTATCATTAACTTATTATTGATAGTTTCAAATAGACATTATACAAATATCGAAATAAATCAACAATTGAGTAGTTTATTATTAAAATATTAAACAAGAAGAAATCTTTTAAAATATTTGGATGTGTTCTGGTTGTTCACAGATGTTTCTTAAATGTTTAAAATCTTAAAATAGGTCTTAAGATACTTGCCAACAACCATCTATTGCTTTTCCAAATTTTTCAACTTGTTCTTTCATTACTGCAAGATCTGCAACTGTCTCTTTGATCTTTTCCTTTGACCAATCCTGATTCCTAACCGATATGATGAGATTGGTTCTTAGTTCTTCGAAACTAGCAGACAAGACTCCTTTTGAGATCCTTCAGAATCATAATTGGGCATGGTTATAGGTACAACCTTCTTCTTCCTCTCTGTATTAATCCCTTGACAAAGTGTTAGACGACTCAAAGCTTGTTGGCCTTAGTAAAACTACGATTTCCATGAGGCATGCTCAAAGCTTTAAATAAGAATTATACTATAGTTTCTCAAAACTTATAAGTAGAAATTTTTTTAAACAATTATCGGACCGAAAATAACAAAGAATTTTCCCTAAAAATTATTCAAAAAGATTTGGATATATTTCTTGCCAAAAAACAAGGACAAAATATTTTTCCAAAAATTAAAAAAGAAAATTAATTGTCAAAAATTAGTATTAACATGAACTTAGACCTTATGGATTTGCAATTATCCATTAAGTATATCAAGGGAATCCAACAAGATCAAGAACGAAAGTTGGATCAAATGTCATCCTAGTCTCAACCATAAACAATGCTTACCAGGAATCGGCGGATGTTGCTTTTCGGACTCCTGCTAGCACCTTATAAGAAATCAAAGTTTTTGGGTTCTGGAGGGAGTATGGTCGCAAGGCTGAAACTTAAAGGAATTGACCGGAAGGCCACCACCAGGAGTGGAGCCTGCGGATAGGTCCAGACATGGTAAGGATTGGCAGACTGAGAGCTCTTTATTGATTATATGGGTGGTGGTGCATGGTCGTTCTTAGTTGGTGGAGCAATTTGTCTGGTTAATTCTGTTAACGAATGAGACCTCAGCCTGTTAATCAGCTGTGCAGAGGATTTTCTTTGCGGCCAACTTCTTAGAGGGACGGACTATAGCCGTTTAGGCCATGGAAGTTTAAGACAATAACAGTTCTATGATGCCATTATATGTTTTGGGTCGTACGCCCTACACTGATATGATCAACAAGCATATATCCTTGGTCAACATGCCCGAGTAATCTTCGAAAATTTCATCATGATGGGGATAGATCATTCCACTTGTTGGTCTTAAACGAGGAATTCCTAGTAAGCGCGAGTCATCAGCTCGCGCTGACTAAGTTCCTGCCCTTTGTACACACCGTCCGTGGCTCTTAATGATTGAATGCTCCGATGAAGTGTTCGGATCGCGGCGACGCGGGCGGCTCGCTACCGGTGACATCGCGAGAAGTCCGCTAAACCTTATCATTTAGATGGAGGAGAAGTCGTAATAAAGTTTCTGTAGGTGAACCTGCGAAAGGATCATTGTAGAAACTTGCCCAACAGAATGACCTGCTGTTGATGGTAAATTTTTGACAAAGGATAAAATTGTAAAATCATAACCTTGCATATTCCTGATCCAGTAATCAGACGAGTATTGAGACTCATGTCTCCCGTTTAAGCATGAAAACTCATGCCACAATGATCTCTGACTGAGTGTATTGCCTCTCAGATCATCCATAAGAACCTCTGACTGAGTGTATTGCCTCTCAGAGCATACATGAATATGCAGTCTCTCAATTGAGACCACGACATATTTCATTAATACTGAACAATTTCAGTAATCACTTTTATATAGAATCGAACGATTGGACGGCTCCTAGATAGCTTGTCTGCTAGTATAGAGCGATAACGTTTTCAGGATGTAACAATGTTTTCCCTGACTATATAAAAGACATATGTATAGAATCTTAACGATTGGACGGCTCTTAGACAACTTGCCTGCTAGTATAGAGCGATAAATCTTCTGGATGCAACAATGTTTTCCCTGACTATACGGAATAAATATGACGCTTCAATTAGCTCATATCGCTCAATTCTCGAATAATTATAATGCTCCAAGACAACGTGCTAGTATAGAGCCATCAATTAATTATTTCTAGTCGCAAGATTCATCAATTGAATTCCTAGAAAGAATTCTACGTTAATCATAATATTTTGTTACTTCAATTCATGGCTTTTATCAGTAGAATTCCATGGGTTAGTAATAAGTATTCAACGTACGAGCATCTGAGCTACCACCGAGTAAGCCCCGAGAAAATGGTGCGAGTGTACTTAATAATAATGCACGAACGAGCATTCGAAAATATGGATGAACGAGGAAACCTATGCAAAATAGGGAAGAAAAAAAAAATAATAATAAATAATATAGAGGCGTCTAAGGGGACCGGGCCCACTGGCTGGCCGGTCCCACGCCTCTCCCCTTTTATTTTCTCTTATTTTATTATTTTTCCTAATCTCATGAAAACTCCTTCATTTGAGCAAACTTCCTCGTTCGGGCAAAACTCTTAGTTTCTCCATATTTCCTCACACGATGAAAATAATATAAAATTGGGAAGAGTGTCACGGGACCGGGCCTAATAGCCGGTCGGCCATGCCCTAGCTGTGGCTGGTCCAACCTCTCTTATTCCTTATTTTATTATTATTCCTTCTCTCATCTCATGAAACTCCTTCGTTCGAGCAAAAACCCTGATTTTCAATATTGCTTAAACTAGCAAAGCCAAAAAGTCAAATGGTCACATGACCGACTAGGCTACTCACGACAAATATTAAAATATTATTATTTTAATGTTCTCAAAATATTGATCGCAAGAGCAATGTCCTACTTGCTCATTCAGGCAAAATTGAGAGTTTCAGTCAAGATCAAACTCTTCTGAAAATCCAAAATATTGCTCAAACGTGCATCAGAAAATACCAAAATTCTCAGGACTGAGACACGGACACTATGGTGACACGGGCATGTCACCTTGACTGACCAGGGGCGGCCCTTTGGCTTGCAAGGAGCCAGTCCCACGCATCTTCATAATTTGACCTAATTTGTTCATATTAGGTTCAAACTCTTTCCAACTAATTTGGAATTTCATCAAACGACCGTCAGCCGGTCCCACGACCACCAAGGGCCTGTTCCATGCTCTCTTGTTCGGTCCCTCACTTCTCCATAATTAGGTTTTATTTCCTAATACTCAGACGAGCACTATTTCAATAAATGATTAAACCAGCATTTAATCATCCTTTTACCAACTGGTCTTCAAATGACTTTGGTACATGCTCATTCGAGCACCTGGGAACTACATGGTCGTGCCATCATCCCATGTAACAGGTCCCTCTCTCGCTCAGTGATTGATTTTCAGTAAATCATCAACTGATCAGCAATCGATCAAAATTAGGGTTTTTAATCAAATGCTCTTCAAAGCATAGTTCTGAACAGATTCAAACGCCAATATTTTTTTATGTTGATCCAGCAGTCAACATTCTAATTAATTATATTTGGTCCAGCTACCAATATTTAAATTAATGTTTTATTTAGTCGCGCTACCAATAATTCATGAAACGAGCAATATTTGCTCAGGCTAGGAATATTGGTTCAACTATCAATATTTAATTATTGACGTGAGCAATATTTGCTCACACGAGCAATATTTGTTCAAATTAACAATATTGATTCAACTATCAATATTCAGTAATTCATCAAATGAGCAATATTCGCTCAAACGAGCAATATTTGCTCAGATTATCAATATTCATCATGTTGATTCAACTATCAAAATTCATTCGAGAATTATATATCTGTATCAACAGACATGCTCAATCCATGAATCATAGAGCATTCGTCAATCATGCTCGACTCGACAATATCAAGACTCATCGTCTGATCAAGTCAACAACTGACTAACTAAATAACACGTCTGCCTTGCAGACTCCACAATCACGAGACATCAATCGTGTCACATGGGGGGATATTAACTAGGGTTTTGGTATGGCGGCCTACGGCACGTGTGTCCATCCACGATGAGAATGTGATTAAGTCGTGCAAGCGGTTAGAGGAGATATCAAAGTAATGGGTGGACAATCCACCAAGTCTCCGCATGATGAGTAACTGGTTTTAACACGATTTCCCACTCTTTCACTCCAGCAACTGTCACACTTACTGGGATCAATGTGTCTACAATTATTGCAATATAAATAAGTCTCTGAATCCATGATTGAAGAACAAGAACGCTAGTCTGAACAAAGAATTCTAATCACACAAGAATTCTCACCGTTTGAGCAATCACTCTCAACAAAGTAAATTCAATCAATCAGAACTTATCTTATTTCTTCACGCAGAATACACAACACATCCACAATCCTTGACCATCATTGATCTCACACAATTCTCAGCTTCCCTCCTACAAATCGACCCATCCTCTCTTGTGACCGAATTGACTCTGGAACGACCATTGTCTTGGTTTAGGCCGGAGTCTTACAGATTGATCTCTCGAATTCAAGCACTCCCTTTGCAGTGCATCTGTTTGCAAAAGGTTAAAGCAATTTGCTCGGTTGAGGAGTCTCCTCCGCATGGTCGTCTCTTCATTTTACTATAAAACCAGCAAATCGTTTTTCCCCATCAACACTTGCGAACACGTGAATCCAAGCTCATTGGTGATGCAAGTGGGGAGAGATCTCTCCCCTCTTGTTCCAGCGCTCGATCGGGGATTCAGTTAACGCCCTCTTTTAGTGCCGAAAAACGAACCCAAGGCGCGACAAGCGCCAACGAAAAAACAAATGCATACAAGCGTTCCATATCTTTCTCTTGATGAACGTACGCACGTTGTCTACCTATTGTTAAGGTATTTTATAGCACGTACCGCTGTCCCAGTGTAAGCTTGAACTAAATTGACCATCCTTGATAAATTTTGTAAGCCACAAAATATCACATATTGTAGTTGTTAAATCATTTTTCTCTTACCAACCAAGCGTTGGTATGTCAAGTTTGGTTGTCATATTTTAGCTCCAAAACTCGAAGTTGCATGATTAGATTACTAGAGTCAACTTTGTTAGGTTAGACTAGAAACATTAGAAATGTTGAGACGAACTCGTGTTACTTTGAAGAATCTGAAGACGTATTGACATCAACACACATCATCTAAACTGAGATGACGTCTTCACTTATGATGACGTCTTTAGGTTGGAGTGGACATTCTTGATAAAGCTCTTTTTCAAGAACTAGGATTTCAGATACGATACTGACTAATGCATGTGTTATACTATCTTCTGATGAAGAAACAAAAAGTCCTTGCACGACTCTATCGGATGGTGATAATAAGCCTAGTTCTATCACAACTGAAACATATCATGATTCTCTTGATAAAAGTTTACATCATCTTAGAATAAGTCAGAAGAAAATCTTAGAATTCATCTATCTACTCCGACTGTTGATCATCCGAAATTTGATTCACAGGGAACTTTGAATTAATCTTGAAGGAAAACATAAGGAATATAACTAAGCTGCAATTTGAAAAAGTTATTTGTCATAATATGACTTACCACGTCGGCTTCAATTTTACCATTTATTTTGCAATAATTCATTTGCATCATCATATCTTCCCATATGTACATGTCTTTGCTGATTGCATCAAAACAATTTGACAACCCTAAACATCACGAGAATTGAGATTTCCAGTTTCCCGAGAATATCAAAAAAAAATTGTCGAAGTGTCATATATTGTTATTGAACACCATCGGCATATCAAGTGTTAAAACTACATAATATTCGCAAATAGCAGCATCTTCTTCCATGCTAAACTTATAACAGTAAAATGTTGTTGAAAGGTTTTGTGATGAAACTGCCATCTTTTTTTCAGGCCACGGAGAAAGCTTTAACAAATAATTAAGCAATTAGTTTGAGATTATAAGAAGTGTATAGGGGATGCTTTTATGGTTGTTGGATCAACTACCTGTTAGCAGTTTAGGATTGGCCGAGTAAGCTTGGCTGAGTAGCTTAGGTTATGAGTCGTATGACGCTCAGCGCCCAAAGCTTGGCGGAGTAGCTTAGGCTAACCCCTATGGGCTAGATTGAGCTGGTAGATTGGCCAAAAAGTGTTGCAAATCAAGAAAAAAGTGTGGGAAAAAAATTAACACTACTTCTGTCTACTTCTCTCTCCTAGTATTTGCTCGCAGTTCAACTAGCAGAGAGATTGAAACGCTGAACTGTTATGCGCTCAAAAAGTGGTCCCAACGCTGAACGATTCAGCGCTGGGCGAATATTCCAGGGCATAAACGCTGAATGGTTGAGCGCCGACTATTTATCATGTGACAACGTTCAACTACTGTTTACACAGTGCTATGAATTTCAAAGAAGTACTTACCCCACTTTGAAATTTGAGAGCTACTGCATGGCTTATGTAGGCTATTTTTGCATATTTTATTCGTTGGGATGTGCGTAAAGAATGGGTAGGTAAGATTCAAATGTGATTGTGCGCACAATTGACCATGCTTCATCCTACACGTGGCAGCTAAAGTGTCCATTTCGTATTCTACATAAAGAATGACTGAATGAGTGGAGCATTCACTTGTCCCGGTAACCCAAAACGCATCCTAAAAGCGTTGTTCCATTGGGCGCTTTGTTTTAGCGCATAACTGTTCAGCGCCCAGCGCTGTTCTGTTCAGTCATAGGACTTAGGAGGTTGCCCTAGCTGACGTGAATTGCCAATCTAGCTGCTAGATTAGAAGACCATAGGACTTAGCCTTAGGTTCGGACGCTCAGCACCCAAAGCTTGGCCGCGATGCGTAACTGCTCGAGTTTGAACATTTGCCCATCATGTTCGAGCCTTCGAGCTTTCCATCGTGGAGAGGAATGGGCAAATTTGTCCATTCCCTCTCCATAACTCTACTCCAAGGGCTGCTCATATTTGATTGTAAATACATATTACAGACCATGTCAACTCTTGATTGGATAGAACTGACCATGTCACATTTTCTTTGTTTAGGATCATCTCGACGTTAGAGTACTCAAGTAGTTGATTGATTGATGTTCAAAACTTTTGTTACACAAGTGCCTTAAAGAAGTTACAAGTATACAGAGAAGTAAGAAAAAGGAGAAAGAAATTACCAATGGGCTGTGAATTAACGATCGCCTCATCAATAAAGAAAGGAAAAACACAAGCAAGAAGTGGGGCCGAAAAAAAGAAAGAGGAAGGAACAGTTAAAGAACAACAGAACACTTGTTGTTCAAAAGAGAAGGCCTATGAACCACAACAAATGGTTTTCCTTCCACCTTCGGGCTCCTGACCTGGAACAACTATCTTGGTTCCCTTGAGAAGTGACGAATTTCCTGCGGATTCTTGTTCATCATTGGCAACTAAAGCTTTCTTGCTGATAATCCGGTAAATATCTGTCAGAATTGTCAAGAATGCGGTTTCAACATTGGTGGACTCAAGGGCTGATGTTTCCATAAAGAAAAGATTCTCCCTCTGAGCAAATTCCTTAGCATCTTCAGTGGATACAACTCTAAGGGTACCCAAATCAGATTTATTGCCAATAAGCATGATGACTATGTTTTTATCAGCATGGCCACGAAGCTCCTCCAGCCACCTTGCAACGTGATCAAAAGACTGCCGTTTAGTCATGTCATAAACCAACATTGCTCCTACTGCTCCCCTGTAATAGGCACTCGTGACTGCTCGGTACCTAATAAGATTATGCAACAACAATTAAAAGGGGAAAGATGGAAGATTAATGGGAAAAAAAGAAGCAAGTGGAATATTAGTGAACCTCTGAATTCCTGCAATAGTGTCACTAGCC
The DNA here is from genome assembly GCA_023531295.1 of Papaver armeniacum. Lineage (NCBI taxonomy): Eukaryota > Viridiplantae > Streptophyta > Magnoliopsida > Ranunculales > Papaveraceae > Papaver > Papaver armeniacum. Next base: position 301,971 of record JAJJWW010012771.1, read on the forward strand.
ATTGAAAATACGGTGAATTGGGTTGTGCGTCAAATACGTAAAGTGGGTTAGTGTTGCAATATGATAATGATAGTGAAACCAAACTAGAGTTTAAACTACCAATTCTGGACCCAAACTAGGCAGACTAAGTTGTGCAGAAAATGTGTGATATGCAGCATGATAATGATATGGTTGTAGCAATATTCTCTCTTGAGTCCAATTCTGTGCACACCCTCGAATAAGTGTTCACGTCACATCTCACAGTCTTGCCCTGTGATTTAATTTTGGTAGTTATGAAACGATGGACGAGATTCTTAGCACATGAAGTAATGTGACCAGTTGATAACTACTATACCAATCACAAATAACACTCATTAAAGAATTGTATGCAATTGGATTTAACCATAAATGTCTTTGTTTTAAGTTTATTGTCCAGTTCCTACTGTTTTTTTAATTTCCAAATGGTGAGTTAAGGAAATAAAAAAAAAGTAAGTATCTCTAAGGAACACATCACTAACAAATGATAACATTTCCACAGTGTTACAAGTTTCAAGTCCCCAGTTGCAAGCTTTAGCAACAAGGAAACTGGATTCATCGTTTCACGCATTTGAAGCATACATTCAATTTTCTCTTTGTATTTTGTGGACTAGAGACCTCAACCAGAAAATGACAAATCTGCTATTTGTAAAACTTTGGTATCAAAGAAATCATTAGTTAAAACTACTCATTGTTGTCACCTCAAAGTAGGCGAATGGATTGGTGGTCATAACATAACAACTTCAAACCATGATTCTCCGCTATGTTTCATATGCATTTTTTTTTTCTTTGAAACCACTATTCTCCTGGTGTCATAAGCAAAAATGATTATTGTGGCCATAGGTTAAAGTATTCATACAAAACTTTTGCAGGATATTTTGCCGCAATTCAGTTTATCCATGAACATGTAGCATGTGATTTCTTGAGGATTTCAAATTTCAGTAGGTGACGGATAAAAGGAACCGAATAAGATGATTTAAATTTCAATATATTATATAATTTTGAAGACATCAAATTCATTTCCTGAACATCTAGTTTCTACTTGTAACCCAGTATAACCAATCGAAAGACATCATAACATTTGAAATTGAGCAACAAAACTGAACATGGGAGATCATATATATCATGGAAAAAAGAAAGAATCAGAAACCTAATAAAAAAGAAATCCGATTAAAGGAAGAAGAGACAGACCTTTCTTGGCCGGCAGTATCCCAAATCTGTGCCTTAACGGTCTTGTGATCAATAGTAAGGGTTCTAGTTTGGAATTCCACACCAATAGTTGCCTTAGAATCCAGACTGAATTCGTTTCTAGCAAATCTCGCTAATAGCTGAGATTTACCAACAGCAGAGTCACCTATTAATACAACCTTGAATACATAATCAATCTTCTGATTAAAATCTCCATATAAATTCGACATCTCTTTATGTATCTATCTATAAATTCTATATTTCTAACTAAATTCTCTCTTTCTTTAGAATTAAAGGATCATAAAACTGTAGATACAAAATTTTCAATCTAGGAAAGGGGATGGATGATGATACAGCTGGGGAAATCGTACTTGTTATGAAATTAGGGTTTGATTAATTAGGGAAGAAGAGACGTGAAGACCAGTCATCTGAATGTATTTTGCTTTTTTCTTTTGTCTGAAGATTCTTCAGACGAAATCCATCATCGTCGGTTAAGAGAAATAGAAAGAGGGACGCGTCAAAGAAGCTATCAACGGCTTGTGCGGGGACACTTCTTAACGGTTTTTTTATATATATAAATTGTCTATTTTTTCAATCATGAAAAGTATAAGGGGGCCTTAATGGTGGTGGTGGAGGGTTAGGTTACTACTATTAACCAGTGATTAGGTAAACAAACATAGGGGCTAAGTCTATTAAGTCTGCTTGACTAAGGCAAGTCCTATGGTTTTCTATGGTCTTCTAATCTAGGACAACCTCCCAAGTCCTTTGGCAGTTCTAATATAGCATCTAGATGCGGTGAACGAAACAACGAGGGTGCACTGAAATTTCAATCTGTCATCGTCCATTGAGAGCCCCAACATTCTTTTCAAGCTCTGATCCGCGATCGACTCAGATGTTTCAGTTTGCACTCTACGGATTTTGGATACCATTTCCAAGTTTAAATGCAATTTATCATTGAAATGCAATTCCTTTAACAAATAACCACTAGTTGATAAAAGGTTGGCTGGTCCTTATGAGAGTCGCACTTCAAACTACACAATGCTACATAACCCATAAAAGGATGCTTATGATACATTTCCTAGGGCAAGATCATGCCATGTATCTCCATCCACTGGTTGAGTCTCTTGATTAGTATCTTCACTGTCATCAGTCCGAGCTTCCAACACAGGAGGTAACAGAAGGTCATCATCTGGGAGTGTGTCTCTCATCCATTCTTCATCAACAATATCAATGAGCAATCCCATGCTTAGTTCTGCCATGTTCCTCACTTCCCTTTTGAAAGGCTATTAACGAACCTCCTTCCTTCTTCACGCTTTTCCTTTCCTACTTCTTTGCTTCGAATAAGTACAGTGAGTCGGGCGATTGTAGTCGTTGTTTCAGATTCTGTAATGAGAAAAACTTGAATCTGATTAACCCAACGATATCAAAAATCAAAAGCTTTGAATTTGATGTGGTCCGAAGCCTGAGGTTCACTTTAAACCAATATAGATGAGGAAAATAAAAGTAAAGTTCTTGCATGGTTTAGTGCTTAATACAGGTCGTTAGGTAGCAACAAATGTTTGCATCATAAGCTTCCAAGAAAATATCTTGACAAGCAAAAATAGCAATGGCCTTAACTTAGACAAGAATTGGCTCAATAATTGAAAATAGGCCCTGACCTCCACCTAAAACAAATTTTATATCATGGAATTTCCTAAGTATTATTATGTATATTAAAAAAAGTAATCCATACATAAATTATAACAAATGTATGCTTTAACTTCTTTTTATCACAAACTCACAATGGTCTCTGTAATCAGATAATTCTAAACAGATTCGAAAACCCCATCAAATGTAATAAACCATTGATAACCAACTCCTGTAGTATGGAATACAACAAATCAAATCAGGAAGACGTTCACAAAATCTATCAAACAAGAGAAAAGGGAAAGAGTTAGCTAATCCAAGAGTAAGACGGTATCTTTCTCTAGCATAATAAAGACTGCTACTGCAAAGAGAATTGGATCAAACCCTAGGACTGGACATCTAAATAAACAAAATCAGTTGAACTGTAAACAGTTCCAAACTTAGCTGTATCACAAACAAAAACCAAAACGTGGTCAAAAGAACTCATTCCATGTTTCAGCTTCAGTAAGTTAAGAAATAAAACTCTAACCAATCTTTTTTACGAATAGAGATGTCAAAACAAAGGAGACATAGAAATGGGTATTCAACCCAAGAGCAACAAGTGCCTGATTAAGTAGTAACCCAGGCCTTCCATGCGCATATTTGTATATCAGGTCTATAATGCAAATCAAACACAAGGAAGGAAGGAAAAGGCATATCCTTTTTCAAATACCACGCATACAGGCATATGGCGATTCCAAAGCATTAAAACCATAGAATTTTACATTATGGACACTCTCCCAAAAGAGAAATATATATGCACATGTTCCAGGGTCTATATTTCTTTGCTGCAATTTACCTATAATAGAGAGAAATACAATGTTTTACAAAGAGAAACAGAAACAATGGGCACACAAACAGCATTTGAGTATTAAAATTTTCCGATCTAACAAAGAACAAGTTTTAACCTACACTGAGAATGGAAAAGTAACAAAAAATAGAAAAAAAAATCTGAAAGATTCTTGCACAGATGACGCCTAACTTAAATCCACACTAGATTGCCATGTTTTACCACCGTAACTGTTGATTCCATTTCACCGTATCCTTGGTATCCCCATAAAACACTATGAATAATAGTCGCGGCCTCTGACATCTTTTAAACAAACAGCATTTGTAGATGTCACCTATTTTCAATTTTCTGGTGACTGGTGTTAACCATTATGCCCATATAGCAGTTTCATTTAAACATTGGCACGGCCGATGTATGCCAGGTGCCACTGCCGTCGTTGTCCATTAGTAATCACACAATTACTTCAAGTTTATTATGGTGTGTTTCCAAGGGCCTAGGCCAATGGCAACTTATTCACAAGGAGAATAGGGTCCTATGGTTCTCAATCAGCTTAACAATACAGATGATAATCTGGTTTCCATTGGAGCAGTTCTATGAACAGACAGTCAAATCAAGACAATGTATAGAGACTAGCATGATAGTATTGTATACAACTGACTCAAAACGCTGAACTTTTTAATTCTTACCGGCACATATCTCTGTCCCTCCGGTTCAAAAATACTAATTGTGTTTGCACATGTCCGGGATGTATTCTAGAAGTTTCTCCAACTTATTCTTGTCGATGAGTATGCATTGCAGCAACACACAAAATCAACAAATATTGAAAAACAAAAGAAGGGTTTGATAAGCTACCTGGGCTGGTTTGTGACAGCCATTCTTGATGAAAATCAAGGTATAGAGAGAGAGAGAGCAGAGAGGAAGAATAGTAATCAAAACTCCACTACACACGACAGATCCTAAGACTTTTGTAGTTTGAGTATAATCAAAACTCCAACAATTCACTGGTGCAATGGGCAGTTTCTACTTTTGACATTACAATCGAATATTAGTAACAATGGTAAGATCTTTATATTCAGCTTGGCAATTTGACAAACAACAGCTGAGAAATTTCACAAAAAAAATAACGGAACAGAGAAAAATGTTCACATCTTCACGGATCACAACTTATACTAGATACGAAGACATTCATAAAGAGAGAAATGATGAAACAAACCTAATTGAAATTACAAAAGAAAAATCAAAAACCCTAGTTTCTTAATAAATAATTAAAACTTACCAGATTTTAAAGTTCTTGAACTTCAATACCAGGGAAGATGAAGTCACTAGTCACGTATATCTAGTTTTTGAAGAGGTTTCTTTAGGGTTTTGGATTTCCCCTTGGAGGCTTTAAAGAGGTGGGAGATGTACTTTGGAATAGCTGAAACTCAAAAGCAACCATTTAAAGTTTTTGGTGTGTTGGCTTTGGCTAGCTAGCTAGCTGCCCATAGAAAGGGTCAAGGGTGTGCATATAAAGAGAGAATTGGAAACATAGGGCCATAGGGGAGCCACTATTGGAAACATCATCGGGCATCAGGTGCCCGGGCCACGTCCAGATTTTTTTGATGATCCCTCCCAATGGTAGTATATTTTTGTTCCGGGGAGAAAGAAAATAAAAATAATAATTATATTCAACCCACCAATTTAATCCACCATTAAACCCACCGCATACATGGCAAGACTTTTTTACTTTCCATTATTTTCTCTTTCTAGATGACGTGGTCCTATTTTTCTTTTCTTTTTTTATTTTCCGTTTTATTTTTTTGTTTTTAAAAATCGGTAAAACACGAAAACCAGATATTAAAATTCTCTGCTTCTACTACGGCGCCAAAGATGAAGATCCAAAGAAGAACTTAAAACCATCGAAGAAAAGTAAGAACAACGCTGAGGAAGAACAAGAAATACCATTAGGTAATTTATATGCAAACCCTTAGTATTAGATCGAATACGGTTTGTTAATCAAGTATCTTAATGTTTTTTTTTTTATTAGGGTTTATAATTTTTTTATTAGGGTTTATAGATTTCTTATTTGATTAAAAAAAAACTAATTAAATTATGTTTACTGTTTAGCTTGGGAATAACCGAGTAACCTCTGCATCATTCTGTTCATGAATCTAACCTTATAATATGCATATGTTTTTTTATATGTAGCCATGGATGAATCTCAATCGGCTAGTGAGGAAGTCGAACAGCGTACCAGCGCATTGGATGATGACAATAACCAAAGTGATCAGACACTCGTGCCAAAACTTGGTATGAAATTTAACAATGCTGATGAATTATTTGAGTTCTACAGTAGTTATGCATACAAGACGGGATTTTCTTGTAAGAAATGAACATGCAAGAGGGATCAACATGGAGTATTAAAATTTGTAACTTATTCTTGTACGAAAGAGGGGAAGAATCATTCAGTGTCGGGATCTCCGTTAAATCTTCCTCCAACACAAAGAACTAATTGCAAAGCAAAAAATTCAGGGAGATTATGTGAAGATGAAAAATGGATGATAAGCATTGTTTCTCTTGAACATAACCATTTAAATAGTCCATCGAAATCTCGATATTAAGAGGCCACAAAAGGATCGACACGGCTACAAAGAAGAAAGTTTTGGTGAACGACAAAGCAGGAATCAGGATGTGTAAGATCTATGGTGCATTCGCGGTTGAAGGTGGTGGATACGAAAGCCTCCCCTATGATGAAAAAACACTGAGGAATATGGTTGCTAGAGAAAAGAAAATTTAGAACTTGGCGAAGGAGATGCTACAACACTTATGAATCACTTTACAGACATGCAAAATAGGGATCCAAATTTCTTCTACAGAATGGACATTGACGAAATAGGTTGTTTGAAGAATGTGTTTTGGGATTATAATAGATGTAGAGAAGCCTACAAAGAATTTGGTGAAGTTGTCACCTTTGACACAACATACTTGACAAACAAGTATGAAATGCCTTTTGCTCCATTTGTCGGGGTTAATCATCATGGAAAGTCAATTTTACTTGGTTGTGGCTTGCTTTCTAATGAGGAAAAGGAAACTTTTGCTTGGTTATTCAGATCATGGCTCGATTGTATGAATCGAATCGCTCCACATGGTATAATTACATACCAATGTAATGCGATGAAATGTGCAGTTGAGAAAGTTTTCAAGGATACCAAACATCGTTGGTGCTTATGGCATATCATGAAAAAAATACCTGAAAAGTTAAGGAGGTATGAAAATTACTTAAGGATTAAATGTAGGATGAAAAAAGATGTTTATGATACACTATGTCCAGCTGAATTTGAATAACATTGGAGTGACTTGTTGCAGAAGTATGAGAGCTTGAAACAAAATAAATGTGTGCCTTGTTTTGTGAAGACCACTTTTTGGGTTGTGATGTCGACTACACAGCGATCTGAAAGTATGAATGTTTTTTTTGACGGGTATGTTCATTCAAGAACGTCTTTGAAGCAATTCATCGAAAAATTTGATAATGCACTGAGATACAAAATGGAAAAGGAACTTAAGGCAGATGTTAGATCATTTTCAACAATCATTCCAACCTCAACTTCGTATAAAATGGAGAAACAAATTCAAAGAGTATACACTCATGTGAAGTTTAAAGAGTTCCGCAATCAATTGATACGGAAAATGTTAGCAATAGTTTAGCTATGGACGATAAGAAAATAACTCAACTAACCATAAGCAATTTTGCTAACAGTATTCCTGATTATTGACACATATTACTCAACAGGATTTTTATGAGTAAGTTCTTTAACCCTTGTGATTAATTAGCACAAGTATGAGTTCTGAGCTCATTAAAAGAATTGTGTTTACGATAAAGTCTCTTTTTCCTTTCAAATCTAGGAAGGAATCCCTTTTGATGTGAGAAATTATCATAAAATTTACTGTCATCAAAATACGAGACATAGTTTGAGTTCTTACCAGAAGAATTCTGACTTGAGGAGGTAGACAGTCTGTTGACAATTTCTTTATAACCTTTAATTATCTCCTTCAGGTTATCTTTCATATCATCATTTTTGCCCCTTTCTCCTGGAATTTTGTTCACATCAAAAGCAGCGTTATCTCCTCCATTTTTTGAAGAAAATACTTGATTTCTCCTTAGACAATTTTTGTTAAGACGTATGTTTTGCTTCTGATCATTTGAGGAACTCATTGAACTGACCTTCCTGGTAGCATAAACAGGGTAAGTATGAAAACCAATTGGTTTAGACATACGAATGTCAGTTACACCTTTGAGAATTAAATCTAAGGTGTGTTGAAGTTGAACAAAGGAATGTTTATTCAATCTAGATTTTCCCTTTTGTTTAACATAACCTTTTGCCTCACAAAAGAGACATACTTTCTGATCACAAGGGTGATTAGATAGTACAGTCTTAACAGTCTCGTTATGAGATTTCTTCCTTCCATGTGATGTATAACTTCCTTGATTAGAGGAGGAGACTAACACATCTTTTCTTATAGGAAGGGATTTTGATTTTACTTCTGGAGCTGGAACTTTTTCAGTTATAGCAGAAGTACATGGTATATTAGACTGCTTAGAGCATCCTTGAATAGAGAGTTTACTCAAGCGATATTTTATTTCCAAAGCATCCTTTTTGAGGCTTTCCTGGAGAACCATACATGAAGAATGATCTTCAGTATTTTCTTTGAAATTACAGTCTCTTACTACACCAAGAAGAACATTGCCATGATGTTTCAACCGATTAAATCTGTCAGCTTGGATTCTAACAAGATTTAGAATCAATTCACTCTCTTCAGCTGTTTCCCATTCATTAATAGAGATAGACTCTTTTGAAGGGTAATCGGAATAACACATGTCGGAGTCTGTCTGTCTTGTTTGAACACAAGGTTCGTTTATATTTGAGATTGAAGAATCTTTCTATTTAATTGAAATAGACGAGACAGAACTTTTGTTTTTGGTGACGCGTTTATCAGAGATAGTACTCTTGTCCATAGAGTCAGATCGCTACAAACACGGACTTATAAGGTGTTTAAACGTGTTTGCCTGCTCTGATACCAATTGAAAAAGCGGGGTTACAACAACCACACCCAATATTTGGATTAGCAATCTGTATGGACTAACTCCGATATACTTTCAAGAGAATCAACTAGACTCAATCTTAACAAAGTATATCAAAGAGTTATATTATCTCGATCTCTCGATTTAATTCTTACTCAAGCAAATAGAAATCTGCGAGTTTAATTAAATACAAGAGAGATAACTTGGATGGTACCAAAGACCAATATCCAAGTGTCAATCAATGTAAATCAACAACCAAAGGTTGGATATTATAACTGATTGAACTTAACGCACAACCTGTGATATTTCAATTATATAACAAAATATAATGCGGAATTGAAATAACACAGACACCAGAAGTTTTGTTAACGAGGAAACCGCAAATGCAGAAAAACCCCGGGACCTAGTCCAGATTGAACACACACTGTATTAAGCCGCTACAGACACTAGCCAACTACAAACTAACTTCGGTCCGGACTGTAGTTGAACCCAAATCAATCTCACACTGATCCAAGGTACAGTTGCGCTCCTTACGTCTCTGATCCCAGCAGGATACTACGCACTTGATTCCCTTAGCTGATCTCACCCACAACTAAGAGTTGCTACGACCCAAAGTCGAAGACTTTAATAAACAAATATGTATCACACAAAAAAGTCTACGGTAATAGATAAATCTGTCTCCCACAGAAATACCTACGAGTTTTGTTCCGTCTTTTGATAAATCAAGGTGAACATGAACCAATTGATAACCCGAACTTATATTCCCGAAGAACAGCCTAGTATTATCAATCACCTCACAATAATCTTAATCTACACGGTGAAAGAAGGTATTGTGGAATCACAAACGATGAGACGAAGGTATTTGTGATTACTTTTATATCTTGCATATCGGAGATATCAATCTCAAGCCAATCGTTACGATTGTACTCAATACGATAGAAACATCAAGATCAGGTCACACAACTACAAGAAAGTACTATCGGTCTGGCTTCACAATCCCAATGAAGTCTTCAAGTCGTTAACCTACAGGGTCTCGGTAGAAACCTACGTTTAAAGGAGAATCGACTCTAGGTTATACAACTAGTATCACATAGGAGGTGTGGGGATTAGGTTTCCCAGTTGCTAGAGTTCTCCCTTATATAGTCTTTCAAATCAGGGTTTGCAATCAATGTTAGCTTAGTAACAAAGCATTAAATATTCACCGTTAGATGAAAACCTGATTAGATTCAAGCTAATATCTTTCAACCGTTAGATCGAAAACTTAGCTTGTTACACACAAATGAAATGCACGTTTTAGGTTTGTGTAACTGTACCCAAACATGTACATTTGTTGGTTCAACAATAGTTAACCAAATGGTTAGCCATATGAGCACTTTCATATTAACCATATTCTTCTTCACCATAACTAGTTCAAATGACTCAAATGAACTAGTTAGAGAGTTGTTCAATTGCTTAGATCTCATAGAAGTATACAAGACACAATCGACGCAAAAACGATTTGATTCACTCGAATCGATTCATGAACTTTATAGCCACGGTTTGCAAACTTGCATTCCTTAGTTAATATAAGTATAAGTTCACGAATAATCGTTTTTAGAAAATAACCAACCTAAGTACGCGGACTTAAGTACCCGGAATAAGTTTGTAACAAGTTTATAAACTCTAACAGATTTTCTCGGGAAGAGAACCTCCGACAGTTCGCGGACTCTGTTCCGGTTTCCTGAGCAGCAAAGTAAGCATACTTTGGTTCAAGGAATAAGGACTTATACATGTATGTGTTTCCACACAATGCTTATATCCAACAATGGTTATATAATCTAAACTCTCATTTCAATCATTGAAACATTCTTAGAGGACGTTATATAGTTGTTATTCACAAACTATTTTTCGTCCCATTTTCAAGTAATTGAAACATAACATGACTTTCTTCACTAGGTAAAGATGAACTTGGCCGAAGCGAAAGCTTACCAACACATAATTCGAGAAATAGATAAGTGAGATAAACTCGGCTCGAAATAACAAATGTGTATAATCAAAGTGTATATAGCAAAACGACTTTTTTCTCAAGATAGAAGATAGAGTAGATAGACTTTTGAGTGATAGATAAGTTCAAGTCTCCACATACCTTTTAGTCTATGAAGTTCCACCAGTTCCTTGAGTAGTTCTTCGTCTTGTATGATGATCGCCATGGAGTTCTTGAGCTTAACTACACTTTCCATCCTAGTCCGAGACTTAGCTATAGTAGACTAGAAATCAAGACTTATAGTTTTGATCACTAACATTGACAAACATGCTTCAGATAGCAACGCATGCGAGTTCGACCGAGCAGTGCTCTAACACTTGTAATTCCACCTGGATGAGTAGCACAAAAGATAAAAACGGTAAGACTGTTGTTCAGGGTATAGAAAAATACATAGTGGAAAATGCAAAAATATGGTTGTTAGTACTTTCAAAAATGTACTACAAAAAAGATAACAATGGAATATTTAAAGTTGGCAGATTTCATATTTATTTATGTGATCTCTATGACTATAATAGCTTAAAAGTTGATGTACTGAAGTCCATGATAGCACTAATCTTTTTTAACATACATGTGTATCGTAGTTACTGTCACTTTCATAACCAAATGTGTACACAAGCACCTTGTTGACTGAAACACCCAAGGAATTACTATCGTAGTTACTGTCACTTTCACAAGCATGATGGCAGCACGACGCCCTTCCGTGCGAGTTTGATCTTCAAGTATGCCTAAAGCCAATCGAAGGCCTTGTTCCGTGTTTGTGCTAGACCTGGCATATAAAGAACCATTGACAGATTCTGTAATCTTTGTCCGAGATGCTTTTGTTATCTGCCGCAGTGGGCACAACTTATTGGCATGTCTTTCGAAAAGGAAATAGGTCCACGCCACCTAGAAAGAGAAAAATATGAAAAGTAAAAAAGTCTTGCCACGTATGCGATGGGTTTGATGGTGGGTTAGATCGGTGGGTTGAATAGAATTATTGAAGAAAAAAAAGCTCTGGAGTATTACTAATCATCCAGGGTGTAGGCTTTGTGACAGTGACTTTAAAACCCTTCACCATCTTTTTTCAATTGCGAGTTGTTGGTCCCTTGTGGAGGAAGATTGAGCGGATTGGCTTCCAACCGATCACTGATTTCATGACTCTCTTTGTGCTCAAGAATTGGTGCAAATTTAAAGGAAAGATTGGTGATGTTGAGTGGATATGCGTCCTCCCATTTATTCTGTGGTCGATCTAGAGAGGACGAAGTGATTGTATATTCAAAGGAATAAGGTTCCAACCAATGAAAGTTCTAGTAAGAGCTTTGAGAGATGCAAGAGAGTTTCTTAATGTTACTGACCATCAGAGACGTGTTAAGTACAAAATCATAGATGTGTATGTTCCTTGGGTTTACCCCAAACATGAATTTGCAAAACTGAACTGTGATGGAGCTTCTAACCAGGAGGGCCTGGTTGGTATTTGAGGGATTCTTTGCGGAGATAATGGCGGGTTCCTGGCTTGTTTTGCAAAGCATATTTATATGAATGACAATAATATGACGAAAGTTTGGGCAATAAGAAATGAAATGATTCTGGCAAAAAAGATTGGAATCAAGAAGTTGGAGATTGAAAGCGATTCAACTTATGATATTCAATTATGCAAGATGGAGGTGCAGGTTCCTTGGATAATGCGCAGTTTAGTCAATGACATCGAGGCCCTGTCAAAGTATTTTGAAGTTATTTCTTTTCAACAGAGATACAAGGAGGCTAATTCTGTGGCTGACTTTCTAGCCAAGACAGGCGCATCAAATGAGATGGAGGGCATGTCGATACATCAACCACCTAATGATATTAGACATTTTATTAGTGAGGATCTTGTTGGTAGAGCAGTCACTAGAGGAGTGAGAGTTGTTGTTTAGTTTTTTTGGTCTCATGCCAAAATATATATATATATATATATATATTCCGTCCAAAAGATCCTAAAGTTTAACTCGTGAAAAAACCTCAATTATGTGCGCGTTGGAGATTGGGGTGGACCGGCCGAGTGAGTTATTCACCTTTTTACCTATTTAACCTCCATGGTTGAGTTAGTAATAGTTAGGTTAGGATAGGTTATATGGGTATACCATGCTGTGTCATACTCGGAAAAAATGGTCGAAATATATCGAGTCAACCATCTTTCTTTTTTTTGCCCTCTTTATTTCTTCACTCTATCTTTTAAGTTCTCCTTCATCTCCATATCATTCATTTGCAAGCTCGCAGAGATTTATAGTTATGATTGCCTCAGATCCGTATGGTATTTATATACTTCCATTTTATCCTTATATTTTCTCCTTCATCTCCTTCGTTTTCTACTTGAAACCCTAACCCTATTTGTTACGTGATTATCTTCTTAAATCCACATATTTCCATCAGAATTTCGCATTGTTTCTGTTTCTGTTTCATTTTCTTGAATATGAATCTGAGATTTCTTGAGATATGTGGTTCTTGAAATTTTTTGGGTTGTTATTTTTGTAAGAAGGTCTACTAGTGAGTGGGATTTTTTCCCCCTTAAATCCCGAAACAAATATATAATAATGGTAATTAGAGAGTGAATACACGTAAACCGAAGAATAAACACCTTAAAGAGATTTTTGACGAAATGGAACTGCACATAGTAGGTGGCACTGGCATAAATCCAAGTAATTCATTGTGGGTGCAGACTTATTAACTGCATTTTCTTAGTCAGTATCATTTATTTTTTCTTGTGAACTTATGCTTGAAGCATTGTTTTCTTACTAAAATTACAAAGTCATGCATACACTCAAGAAATGTCGATCAATTTCTTTATCCTTTATGCATGACCTAGTCGAGTAAGATGAAAGTTCTGCAGCTATATTGGAGCAAGCTACAAGTTAGCAAAGTGTTGCCACCTCTATGGTGTATTAGACATAAATATCGTCATCCAGTTGATCGAAAGGATAAATACGTGCCTGAAGTCGTACCTAACATGTAAGGGTAGCTTCGACAATATTTAATCATGATATTGAGTTTGAAGATAAAAGAGGATTACCAAGGAGAAGAAGACACTAACTTAAACATTGTTATAGCATTAACTCTCGCTTGAACGGATGAAGTTATAGATAGATCCTTTGTAAACAAATATTGAATGGATTAGTCTTATGTTTTTTTTTTTTTAATATGCTCAACTGACTTAGTTATCCATTTTACTTTATATGTCCAACCGACAATGGACCCAATTTATTTATATGGACTTTGTAAAAGCGGGGGTTTAACAACCATAGCCAATATTTCGTTTGGCAATCTGAATAGACAAACTCCAATATACTTTCAAGAGAATAAACTAGACAGTTAGACTCAATCTAGAGAAAAGTATATCAAAGAGTTTTATATCTCTGTTGCACAATGTAATCAGCAAATCAAACATATAGAAATCTGCGAGCCTGGTTATTATGTGAAACAACTTGAACGGTACCAAAGACCAATGTTCAAGTGTCAATCAATTTAAATCAACAACCAAAGGTTGGATTATATAATTGATTGATCTTAATGCACAACCTATGATATTTCAATTATATAACAAAATATAATGCGAAAAGAAATAACACAGACACCAGAATTTTGTTAACGAGGAAAACTGCAAATGCAGAAAAACCCCGTGACCTAGTCCATATTTGAACACCACATTGTATTAAGCCGCTAAAGACACTAGCCTACTACCAATGAACTTAGGACTGGAATGTAGTTGAACCCTAATCAATCTCTCACCGATTCAAGGTACAACAGTGTTCTTACGCCTCTCGATCCTAGCAGATACTACGCATTTGATTCCCTTAGCTGATCTCACCCACAACCAAGAGTTTTTACGACCCAAAATCGAAGACTTGATAAAAAAATATGTCTCATTTAGAAAAGTCTATTGGAATAGATAAATCTGTCTCCCACAGAAAAAACTACGAGTTTTGTTCCGTCTTTTGATAAATCAATGTGCACGGAAACCAATTGATAAACCGGACTTATATTCCCGAAGAACAACCTAGTATTATCAATCACCTCACAATAATATTAATCGTATGGTAGCAAAACAAGATATCTTGGAATCACAAACGATGAGACGAAGATGTTTGTGACTACTTTTAATCTCACCTATCAGAGATAAATCTCAAGAAAGTCTTAGCAAAGATAATACTCATCACGATATAAGAAGTAAGATCAGAACATGCAACTACAGAGAAAATAGTTGGGTCTGGCTTCACAATCCCAATGAAGTCTTTAAGTCGTTAACCTACAAGGTTTCGTGAAAAACCTAAGGTTAAAGGAGAACCGAATCTATCTTATACAACTAGTATCACACATGAGGTACGGGGATTAAGTTTCCCAGTTGCTAGAGTTCTCCTTTATATAGTTTTCAAATAAGCGGTTGCAATCTAAGTTACCTTGGTAACAAAGCATTTAATATTCACCGTTAGATGAAAACCTGATTAGATTCAAGCTAATATATTTCAAACCGTCGATCGAACTTAGCTTGTTATACACAAATGAAACGTACTACCCTCATTTAGGTTTAAGTAACCGTACCTAAACGTGTAAACCATGTTGGCTCAACAAGAGTTAACCGAGGTTAGCTATATGAACACTCTCATATCAACCTTATTCATCTTAACCATAACTAGTTCAAATGACTTAAATGAAACTAGTTAAAGAGTTGTTCAATTTCTATATTCTCATACAAGTATACAAGAACACAATTGAAGCAAAATTCCGTTTGATTCACTCGAATCAATTCATGAACATTATAGCCACGGTTTGCAAAGAATGCATTCCTTAATATATAAATATATTAGTTCATGAGCCAACCGATTTTATAACTTTAACCACTCAAGTATGCATACGTGTACGCATACCTAAGTAGACGGTCTGGGTTTGGGTTCGCCGGTATGCGAACGTGTACGCATACTTAAGTACACTTCCAAAACCTAGCAGTAAATTCCTGGACCCATGACCTTACGCAAGTATGCGTATAGGTGCAGGTGTGTACTGGTACACGGAATTTCACAACTTCAAGTACCTAATACGGTATGCATACTTTAGTTCCGGTCATGGATCACATACGTGCAAGAATGCACACTATGTTTATAAACCAATGATGGTTAAGTATTCTAAACTCTATTTCAATCATTGAAACTTTCTTAGAGGATGACAATAGCCGCTTTTCACACACTATTAACATCAAAGCAATTTTCAAGTTATTGAAATAATCATAACGAAATATTCCAAGTCTACACCAAATGATCAGATCACACAAACCATGTAAGATGTTACTCGGCAATTTTCACATGATCATCTTTTGACTTTCGTCAAGAATATAAGATGAACTTGGTTGAAGTGAAAGCTTACCAACACATATTCCAAGAAATATGTAAGCGAGTTCAACTCACTCGAAATCTCAAATGTGTATAATCGATAACTATATAGTAATAATACGACTTTTGTCTCAATATAGGAGATAAAGTAGAAAAAGACTTTCTGATAGATGAGTTTTAGTCTCCACATACCTTTTGTTGATGAAGTTCCACAAGCTCTCCTTAGTAGTTCTCCGTCTTCAAATGATGAACGCCTGAAGTCTAATGCTCAACTACACTATCTATCATAGTATGGGACATCACTATAAGTAGACTAGAAATCAAGACTTGTAGTTTTGATCACTAACATTTACAAACAAGCTTGAGATAGCAACGCCATGAAGTTCGACATTTGAGTAAAGGTTTCAACAACCTTCCGATAGGTACCCATATTTTTTTATACGACATTTTGAAACCCATTATATGTTAATTTTTTCATACCATTTGTTGTTTGGATAAGATAATGTATGAATAAATTCATCCAACAACACAAATTACACAACTATATATATAAAAGAAACTAAGGAATATGCGATGAAGTGATTTAAAGATTGCAACCACGTTGTGAAAACATAACGTGTAATGTAAAAACAAATAGTATAATATTAACCAGCACTCCCATTGATGCACTCCATATCATCATTTATTTGGATAGGTACAACAGGTACATCCCCAAATATACCTCCATTATAAAGTGAAAAGAATGAACAATGCGAATGTTTAGTGGAAGATCACAAGACATGAAATATATGACAAACTTTTCAATTAGCGCCACCCATGGAATTAAGATGCAGCTCCAATCCTTTACTTCCAAAAAAACTGCAGAAGTTTCATATTCCTAGAATGACTGTAATGCGAGAGTACAAGTACGATTAGTAGAGTTTAAGATATCATAATAGATAAATCACAGAGAAGTTAATGAGAAAGAAGACTAGAACGTAATACTTGTTACTGTCATGATATCCTGTAATTCATATATGTAGTTGAAACGAAATAAAACAAGACCATTGGCTTATAAATAAATATTGTTCACATTGTGAGGTTATGTGCTAGACTTACAACATTAACATATAATTAATATAACAAAATACATGAAAATAAGAAATGAAAGATATTTAAAGAGGGCTAAAAAGCAATTGTGTAATGTACATGCTGCAGTTGTGATTCTTCTAAACCTTTGTCTTGTGGTAGGCCTCTAAAGATGTTTATATTCGAGCCTACGGTGATACCGCAAGTGCACGGTGTCGTGATGTAGCACCGGGCACGACGGGTCGAACCTGACGAGACTTGTGGTGCCCTTTATGTGATCTAAGGCTTGCTACTTAACCAAATTTCAAGTGACAAGAGTAACAAAATAGTGCTTTGCCGAAACTAGCAGATGTTTAAATGTGATGATGAACCTAAACTAAGGTAAAAGATAGTGACAGAGGAGTGCTTGGGTTATCAAATCCACCTCTAGTTCCAGTTATGAGCTTCAACTAAATTGAGAATTCTTGTTCCTAATACAAGTAAAGGAAGTGTGTCAAAGCTACCATATACCTAAGGAGTTTCACCAGGTGGATGATCAATTATCAGCTAAAGGTGCTACTCGAGAGCATTACATGTCTAGTTAAGCACATATAATCAAAGAAATAGCAATGTCGGGTTAAAGCATGAGTGAAACATACTCAAGACAATATTATCCTAACTACAATGGATGCTTGACATCCATTGTGAGAGCAAGAGCATTGAGATGTTTAAATTGAATTTCTTAAACTTTAAGCATGCAAAAACACATCAATTATAGTTGAATAGCAGAATCGTGAACTAGGGTTTCATCTCAAACCCTAGCACTTTGAATTAAAACATCTAAACAACAAAAACAAAACTAAACGGGCATCACAGCCTGTGCGTGACCCTAACACTCAGTTTCTTCTTCTATTTATACATGCCAATAAATTCCCAAAACTCTCAAACCCTAATTCTCAAAATCAAAATTAAATATTAAAATAAAACAAACCCATGCTTTCTGATTCATCCCTTCACTGATTGTGCGGCTCTCAGACGCCATCCTCGATTGTTGGTAAACCCTAGCTTTTATCTATCTCTAAATTAGCTTCTAGGTTTATGGAGAAGCTAAGAGAGAGATAGCTAAACCTAGAGGAGAGGTGAAGGAGGTAATGGCTGTGGTTGTTGGTGGCTATGGAGGTGACGGGAGAGGAGAGGAGTTGGTGGTCCGTCAGTGAGAGGGAGGTGAAGGAGAGGAGAGGAGCGGAGCCTCTGCGCAACTGTCGGGTAGGGGAAGAGAAAGAAATGAGTTAGGGTTTTGGTTAATGGGAATATATAGGTGTTGTGGTGTGAAGCGGTTACATCAAAGCTCGATGAGGAAGGCGCAATGAGCGTAGGATGGAGTTGATGGAGATCCGAACGGCTCGTGGAGGTAGCCGGTTTTGGAGCGATCTGGTGTTGCGCGAGTACATCGAGGGTTGATCACTCGGAGGCTGTAGCGACCGTGAGGATGTGGATGAGAGAGATCTCAACGGTTTGGAGTGGATTTGCTCGGATCCGGTCGCGGGTTGCTCCAGCTCAAGCCCATGTCTTGTAGATGAGTTGATACTTGTTGGGTTGCAATCGCTTGCGCGCGGCTTCGGCTTTTCTCGCTCCTTAGATACTCGACTCCAATTCTTCGCTCCTTGGCTCCTCAAATTCTCCGAGCTTTATTTATTACCTAAAAACACAAAATTAATTAATACAAATATTTATTCTTGAAAACAAAGAAAACACGAGAAGACTGGGATAATATCCGATTCTTGAGCACAAAAGATGAGTAAAATGCCAATAAAAAGGTGTATAAATATGCACTATTTGGCACTCATCAAATACCCCCAAACCTGAATTTTACTTGTCCTCAAGTGAAACAGTAAATGAAGAAATCCTAACTATACCACCGTCGTAGGTCTCTCGAATGCATTTAGCGTATGCACTAAGCCTTTAAACCCTAGGTGTCCCTAGTGGACGAGTTGTAGTCTCGTGAGGGTTTACAAGAGGTGTACCCACAAAACCTTCTCCAACTTCGTAGTGTAAAAGAGTCTCAAGCATCCAAGGAGCTATGAGGACATAGAGTTTTCGCATGCTAGTAATGAGGTTAGAACTATCGAAGAACGCCTTCTCATCCTTAAGTCTTGAGCGAGAAGTAACCATACCATATGAAAGAATTAGGATTCGATTGTGATCATAAGTCTCAACTTCCGCCTCACCATTAGGGTTTTATGATAATTGCACTCAAAAAGATCGCTTTTAGTCTCTCATGTGTGCAAAAGCAGTGAGTAAAGAGAGAAATCCTGCACACGTTGTAGGTAAGAAGGATAACCTTCCGAAATAAAACTGGAGACTCCACAGAAATGTGGACAAAAAGAATCTTTTTCGATGATCTCTAAGAAAGGAAATCAACCATTAGCAAGGGGTGGAGTACTCACTCACTTCTCACCCGATCGGCAATTAATATCACTCTCTCATAAGAAACCATAGAAACGTCTTCACTCTTCGGTCTTCGGTCTTCAATAAATGATGATGAACTTCGAACTTTACAAAAACTTGACAAACATTTTTTTTTTTTTTTTTTTTTTTTTTGGTTACAATAAAACGATAAACTCAATTTTTCACAAACTTCATTAATTCTCATCTTATTTTCTTTTCTTTGTTGCACATAAACCTTGGACTATATCAATTTTTCTTTCCATATTCTCGATTACGCTCCGGTTATTTGACGATGATGTGTTTCTATGGGTCTTGCTGATTGAGAGAGAGAGAGAGTGATGTTAACTGCAAATCGATATTTAGAAGGAGTTTTCATCTTTAGACGTCACCCTCATGATTGACGGAATTAGCACTCAAGAGATCAAAAGTAGTCTTTGAAAGTGGTGCGAAGTTGGGTAGCTCACCATTCCTACCCGGAATTGACGACGGTGACACACACTCTAAAAGCTTTTCTAGAAAGTCACAAAGAGTGAAGGTCGGTACTCGCTTGATGTAAAATGGGTAGTCTCCACTATGGGTGATCACAATTCTACTACCGAATATCTAAACAAAGACCTAATTAAGCCCTCCGGTATGGTTAAATCCAACTTTAACGCTCTAATCAACTAAGGAACCCGATGCGTTTCCTAGACTTCTAACTTTTGTTATTTCGGTCGAGATTCTCTATGTAAACATAGCTAAAAGCATGCTAGTGACTCTAAAATCTCTAAAAGTTGGAGGTTTTTATTTGCAAAAAGTTTTTGAATTTTTGAATTGATTTTTTTTTTTTTTTTTTTTTTTTTTTGAAAATAAAAGGTAAAATAAAAGACTAAAAACTCTAAATGCAAATGCACCCCCAAACCTAAATCAAACATTGTCCTCAATGTGTCACAGATAGGAAAAAATTTAAACAGTCACATACCGAGAGAACAATGCTGAAAAGATAAAAAGGGAAGAGATTACCGGATGTCGGCAAGAGCAAGGTTGAGCTTCATTCGTCAAGGCTAGAATCCAACATTCTCAGTGGTGATTATATCGGATTAGCATAATATATGTGCAAGAAGACTCAACCGAATCAAGAAAAGAAAAATTTAACAAGTCCTACTGGATTATATACAAAAATTCACCATAAACTAACAATCTAAAGAGTTGAGGATCAACCCAATAGACGATATGTACACACATTAACAGCCTTACACAAATATAATATGAGAGTGCACGTAAGACTGCAAATGGGAAGGAGTTTCCCCCAAACCTAAATTTGTGAACGGGTGTGTTTGTGAGAACAAAATCTTGCAATATTAAGGGTACATCATGCAAAAGGTCTAACTCAAAATGAGTTTTGCTAATTAAGTGTGCATATACATGTTCCAACCTGTGGCTCCTTAAGAGTGTTATACTTTGATGCAAAATAGTCCAAGAGGACTTGGGAAGCACAAAGTTCTAGGCCTAAGTTAGGCATTTTTAGAAAAGTTGGTTTTGCAATTTTGTGACAAACTACACCTAGGTTGGGTGAAGGAGTTTTAATTTGCGACTCAGGAGAGAGGTTAGGTGCATCTAAGTTGTTTTCATTTATAAAATCATTGGCACCATCACACACTTTCCTAAAGTCAAAAGAGGGTAAATCATGGTCATTTTCACAGGGAAATTCCACAGGTTCCACATCAACATCACATGTATGAATATCAGAAGAGGCATCATTCATAGGGTTCACAGAAGAGACGTCTAACGTCTCTGAACCAAAAGATTCTACTACCTTTTCAGTGTACACATGCTCTTCTAACATATCATATTCATCCTCATCATCATCATAGCACAATTGCATTTCCCTAACATTCATTTCACCTTGAAATTCCTCCCTTTCCTCATTTAGTGCATCACAGATTTGACTCAATTTGAGTTCTAAACTCGCAAACCTTTGGTCGGGTTGACTTTTGATATTGCTCAAGGTTTTGCTCAAGGTTTTGACTAAATTCAAGAAGTTCATTATGTTGTTCAATGAAAGGAAAGTTTTCACTAGTGGGTATGCATTCCTCATATGGATATTCATTGTATGGTTGTGCATGAGGTTCACTAGAGAAGGGAAATTAGGACATGTTGCTATATGGATGGTCATGCATTGCATTCATTTCAAGCCTATCATTTAGCTCCATCAGTGTATCCATTGTTGATTGCAAACTAGGAGTTGGGGAGTATAAAATTGTTCATCTCCCACTGTGGTGAATGATGCATGTGTGCAAAGTTGATTATGGCCCCAATAGTCACTTCTAGACACTTCGTTCATTGGATTATCATGGTTTTCCCTAGACTGTCTAAAATCATGCAAGATATAACAAATATTCAGCAGGTGGTCTAAGCCACCACATAAGGTGCAAGCATGCATTTCATATTGCCTAGGGGAATTAGATTTGACAGATTGCCTTTTAAAGCGGATAGTCGAGCTTCTAATTGATCTAAAAGTGATGACGGGTATGAGGAGAGTGTTCATTCTCAACCCGTGATGGATGATACATGTGCTCATAGTGATTAGGGTATGTAAGGTCAGGGCCCTGAGAGGGCGCATAAAATTCCCTAAAGTCACTATGGTATGTGGGGGGTTCATCCTGTGAAGCGTGCCCGTAAGCACGCTCTCTAAGGGATTTGTTTGAATCCCCAGATGCGGACCAAAATCCTGACATGATTTATCAACTCAAATTGAACTCAAAGTTTGGTTTATGTGGGCTTTGGTTTATTGGGATTTGGTTTCAATGGGATTCATTTGGTTTTGTTGGGAGCTTTGGTTTATGTGGGAAGCCCAGGTTGTTGTGGGCTCAATTTGGTTTGTTTGGGATTTGCTGTTTGAAGCCCAGATGTCTAGCTTATGTGGGCTGAAGGTTGTGTGGTTGCAGCCCAAGTGGTTGTGCAAAGCCTAGGTTGAGTTAGCCCAATGAAGGTGTTCAAGCCCAACATTAAATGGCCCGGATTAGTTGCATGACCCTGGTGATTGTGCAAAGCCTAGTGGAACCGTGGGCTCGGTTTTTTGTGTGTACACTCAAAGTTGGGTCTGATTTGGGCTTGGTTTGGTGTAAGCCCAAGTGGTTGTGTAGAACTGTACAGCCCAGTTGTGTGCGGACAGCCCAGCAGTAGAGGTTCTAGCCTAGATGGTCTGGCCCAGAAATGAATTGAGTTGAAATTCGAGTTTTTGTGCAGCCAAAGAGGAGCAAGAGCCAAGCAGAGAGAGGCTTATGGTTTAGTTATGTGGGCTGATGGTTAAGTGCAAAGCCCAGCAGTGTGGGTCTTGGTTTGGTTTAAGCCCAGCAGTGTGGCTTATGTTAGCCCAGGTTCAGGTCTAAATAGCCAGGTACAAGAGTTTGGGCTTCAGCTGTGTGCAGCCCACTACTTATGTGCACAGAATAGCTGAGTTTTCAACCTAGGTTTGGCAGTTCAAACAGTGCATAGGCTAGGCAAAGATTGTGCACCCATTGGCAAAAGCACACTCTGTGGTAGCACAATTCACACACTATCTCACGTAACTAAGCACAAAAAGTGTGCTCTTTGCAGGTAGATGCTAGCCTTCACAAAGACAGGCCAAGTGCGGCTCAAAGACAGAGAGCAAAGATTGGTGTGTTTAGTACAAAGTTTACAAAGACAAAGTTTACATAAAGACAAGGTATCTAGCAAACACATTAAAAATGCAACTCAAGATTATGCAAGTTTCTTTGGGTCGTAGATTCAACAATGGACACAACCAGGTTTGCACTGGGACTATTTATTTAAGCCTCACAACGACTAGGGGGCTGGAGTTCCACGTATTTACAGTAGCGAGATACAACAAGGGCTAGCAGATAATCGGCTTTCCAAGAGGCAACACAAGCTCAACAGCTCAAAAAGTGGAGTTTGGCCTGCTGTGTCTCAACAGCCACAACGGGTATTACATGAGACTATCCAAGCTCAAGTGATCGCAGCAGGTTTGCAAATTGCAGCTCACACAAATTCTCGGGTGACACACAAGCACACAAGTGCGCAAACAAATATGCTCACTAACTTTCAGTCATGCACTGATGCACAGATTTTAGCAATGCAATTGGTCTTATCAGGCATTCATGGAATGGTTATAGCTCAAACTCACAGGCTAGTTCACACAAGCTTATGCTCAGGTTGGTTATCTAAGTTCAAGCTCAAATCGCAGCTACGGGGTAAGCACCGCAGCCAATGATGGGCAGATGGCTCCCTAGAACAATGCACTAGGCACAAGGCATTCGTGGAAGTTTTAGGCTTACCTCACTCTCAAAGCAATGCAAGGGTCAATTATCGTTCAATCACTGTGCTAAGCTCAAGCTTGAGCTTTTCCTTGCCTTTCTTTGGTTGGCTCGATGAGCTCTGCAGCTACAAGCAGATAGATACTGTTCACTCAAAGCAAGCAATTTTAGTTCCCGAGAAGGTGCAATTTAAAGCAAAGAGATCGTATTTGACCGGCGAGGATTTGATAGGCTAAGCTATACTAACACAATGCTAGAGTTAACAATGCAAGGTGAACCGAGCTACAAGGTGAACCGAGCTAAATTTATAATGCAAATTAGACCTGAAAATTACACTAAGTTAACAAGAAAAGGAAAAGTAATAGATGCAAAGGTTAAAACAAATTACAGAGAAAGCAAACTACAGCAAGTTACACTAAAAAAAAAAAATTAACACAGTATGAATATGTACAAGGATGATTTGCAACTCAAATAAGCAAGCAAAAGATCACAGCACGCGCCAAGTCCCCGGCAACGGCGCCAAAAACTTGGTAGGCCTCTAAAGATGTTTATATTCGAGCCTACGGTGATACCGCAAGTGCACGGTTTCGTGATGTAGCACTGGGCACGTACGGGTCGAACCACAGAGACTTGTGGTGCCCTTATGTGATCTAAGGCTTGCTACTTAACCAAATTTCAAGTGACTGAGAGTAACAAAATAGTGCTTTTCAAAAAACAGATGTTTAAATGTGATGATGAACCTAAACTAAGGTAAAAGATAGTGACAGAGGAGTGCTTGGGTTATCAAATCCACCTCTAGTTCCAGATTATGAGCTTCAACTAAATTGAGAATTCTTGTTCCTAATACAAGTAAAGGAAGTGTGTCAGGCTACCATATACCTAAGGAGTTTCACCTGGTGGATGATCAATTATCAGCTAAAGGTGCTACTCAGAGCATTACATGTCTAGTTAAGCACATATAATCAAAGAAATAGCAATGTCAGTTAAAGCATGAGCTGAAACATACTCAAGACAATATTATCCTAACTACAATGGATGCTTGACATCCATTGTGAGAGCAGAAACATTGAGATGTTTAAATTGAATTTCTCTTAAACTTTAAGCATGCAAAAACACATCAATTATAGTTGAATAGCAGAACTGTGAACTAGGGTTTCATCTCAAACCCTAGCACTTTGAATTAAAACATCTAAACAACAAAAACAAAACTAAATGAAGCACTGGCTAGCCCAGGCGTGACCCTAACACTCAGTTTCTTCTTCTATTTATACATGCCAATAAATTCCCAAAACTCTCAAACCCTAATTCTCAAAATCAAAATTAAATATTAAAATAAAACAAACCCATGCTTTCCGATTCATCCCTTCACTGATTGTGCGGCTCTCAGACGCCATCCCTCGACTGTTGGTAAACCCTAGCTTTTATCTATCTCTAAATTAGCTTCTAGGTTTATGGAGAAGCTAAGAGAGAGATAGCTAAACCTAGAGGAGAGGTGAAGGAGGTACTACCGTGGTGGTTGTTGGTGGCTATGGAGGGACAGGAGAGGAGAGGAGTTGGTGGTCTGTCAGGGAGAGGGAGGTGAAGGAGAGGAGAGGAGCAGAGCTCTCTTGCAAGAAGCTGTCGGGTAGGGGAAGAGAAAGAAATGAGTTAGGGTTTTGGTTAATGGGAATATATAGGTGTTGTGGTGTGAAGCGGTTACATCAAAGCTCGATGAGGAAGGTGCGCGAGCGTAGGATGGAGTTGATGGAGATCCGAACGGCTCGGGGAGGTAGCCGGTTTTGGAGCGATCTGGTGTTGCGCGAGTACATCGAGGGTTGATGCGGAGGCTGTAGCGACCGTAGGATGTGGATGAGAGAGATCTCAACGGTTTGGAGTGGACGGGCTCGGATCCGGGTCGCGGGTTGCTCCACTCAAGCCCATGTCTTGTAGATGAGTTGCTACTTGTTGGGTTGCAAACTGTTGCGCGGGCTTCGCTTTCGCTCCTTAGATACTCGACTCCAATTCTTCGCTCCTTGGCTCCTCAAATTCTCCGAGCTTTATTTATTACCTAAAAACACAAAATTAATTAATACAAATATTTATTCTTGAAAACAAAGAAAACACAATACGGGATAATATCCGATTCTTGAGCACAAAAGATGAGTAAAATGCCAATAAAAAGGTGTATAAATATGCACTATTTGGCACTCATCATCTTGCATTGGTGTTGCTTTACTAAGAATTGGTTGGTTTAAATATTTCCAAAACCGCGGCAACATATTAACATTATTATATTTCAGACGGTCGTATAAAATTAAATGGGTACCACATTAAGAATGATGTATAAAATAAACTGGGTATTCTATTCTATTGCAGTATAAATTTGAACGGATATCTGATTAAGACAGACGGATAAAACAATGCCAGTTCAATAAAATCTGAGCTAGATAGTAATCACTATATAAGCAGTGACGTTTTTAATTTGTGACCTGCAAGTTCTAATTTCTTACTTACAAAGAACGCGTTCCAAGTTAAGGTAAAAAATAATGTCTCCTGATTAAAGAGTATACATCATTATTCATCATCGTTGATCTGCAATGAAGCACTAGACATATTATCCTCTTGATTCTGATACCAGAATCTCAACCCAATTATTACCGACTTTATCTGTGTAGAGAACCTATTATATCAGCATATGTTTTGAATTTACTAGTTGCCAGTGAGAGGAAATTATTACCTCGGAGATATTGTCATAAATCTAGGCACCAGAATGCTATGGGGATGGAAGCGAGTAAGGTATTTATTTAAATATATTATTCTCTCTTTTATTGTTAGCTTCAATAAGTGCCCTCTCTAGTATAACCTTTGCAATATCATACACAATCAAAACAAGTCCTCATTTAAAAACACTAAGAAAAAAAAAAAAAAAAAAACACTAAGAAAATAAAACATCAAAAAAAAGTTGGCATGCGAACATACATTTGGTACTGCTTGAATCAACATTTGTACACAATCAAACTTTTCATGCAATGCGTCCATATTTAATGGAGTGTATACCAATCAAAACAAAATCAAACCACACCCAAAAATAGAACCTTTCACAACATCACCACCATAATAAAAATCCTTGCTTGTTTATGAAAATTGAGTATACCTGGATGAACCAATTTACCCAAACATCATGGAAATAACGTATAACAAAAGCCCATCAACACAAGATATGTAACAAAACTCTTCTCATGGACAATTTCACAAATGGTGAGACTACATTAAGTGTTTTACTTGGATCTAACCATTAGCAGCAGCAATATGAAGAGAAGAAAGTTTATCATAAACGGTAAGTTTATGTATCAAGTGTGAGGATGTACTGGAGTATCAAGCGTCACAGATAAATAACTTAGGTACTCTCTATGCATATGGTTTATGTAGACTTAAACCTGGTGGCTGAGGATCTTATGAAAGTCACATGAAAAGCATGTATACCAGTACAATAATAATGATATAAATATGCGTAAGAAATCTCAATATGAACCTATTTTATATTTTTATAGATCCAACAACTAAACCCAAAATTTCTTACACTAGTATTCTATTCATCCCAAAACAAAGTTCTCTCCTTCTTCCATAAAAAACCTATAATCTCAAACCATAACAGAAAGTCACTTGAAGATAATTACAAAAACAAACTATGATACCAAATAATTAAGTTATTGAGAAAAACCATTGTCATAGTTTCTATAATAGAATAAAAAATGACTGTTAAGAATTCCATTTATCCCTCATCCAACTGAGAATTGTATTGATCTATTTGTAATTTATGCCTCAAGATTACTAAAACCAATAACAATAGTAGGTGATCATCAATTAGAGATAGTTAAAATCATCTCTTATCCATCAAAAATCAAGATTGATCCAAAACATCAATTCTACTCTAGAACCCATCTTGGAGAGGGTTGAACAAAGAGAATGTCATGGGCAAATCCAAAACACAACTTCAACCCATTTTTTATCCTGGGTATTACACTGCAAGGTATACTGTGTACCTATAAACTCTAACCTAACCTAACACCATTATTCATAACTCGACTAGGGAGGTTAAATTGGTAAAAGATTTAATAAATCACTCGACCAACTGAATTCTCCGACGCGCACATGGTTGATACTTTATAAAAAGTTGAACTACTTTTGGACTTTTGAACGGACAACATGTCTGGTTCAAGGAATTGGATTCTTGGTAATCCAATTCCTTGAACCAAACAACCCAAATCAACTTTATGTATTAATTGAGAATTTTGATTCATAGGAATCCAATTCCCTCCAAAATAATATTTTCATTGTATTGGTTTAGTAGTGCAATGGAATTGTATTCTAGGATAAAAAAAACAAAGTAATTAGATTACCTCAACCAAACGCTAATTATTTTGGATTTCAATTCAATTCCAGGAATTGGATTCCCAGAATCCAATTCTTCCAACCAAACTAGTTGGGAATGAGTAATATTCCAGAGCTTATGATAGTGTTTTTTGTCAAACGTTGAACAATCTTTTCCGATCAAAAAAAAAATCTTCTTTAGATGATGAATGCTTATATGAGTTTATGAACCTTGAGGGTAACACTTGTCAATGTTGTACATGACTATCTAGTCCTTGTATTTTTGAGCCATAATTCCTTCAAGTCCATCTACTTCTTGTAACTTGCAATATTCATGGTTTAGATATTTCTTTCCCAATCTCTTTAGTTTTGAAGGAGTTCCCATAGTGGGATTTCAGTTCCTCTACCATGGCCACATTCCTTGAATTGCATAGAGTTAAGAGTGTCAAATCACTCCACCCAAGTACGTAGCCAAGGGGTGAATTTGGGTCTACGTATCCTACATGATTTTGGACTTAAGTAGGAATATGCTTCGATTTAGGGTAATTTGCAAATTTTGTTGGTTAAAGATGTAGAGTATAATTGAACTTTTGCATCACTATAGGACCAAAAAAGTTGTGAATATCATAAAAAATTATTAGAATCCAATATTGAATTGCCCTGGCTTCATCCCTGACTCCACCCAAATAATCATCTCCCGCATACTAGAGGGTGGGTGCAATGTTGTAAATTCCGGATTTCGGTCATGGTCAGCTGGGACCGAGACACGGGTACAACATTATCTCGGGGAGATTCTCGGTGAAAATCTCAAAGTAACTACTAACAACTATCAAATTTTTGTATTCGAATTTTATATCTATAGTATATAAATCAAACATTTTTCATATGTTTTTCACTCATAATTGTGTATAAAGATAATGAAATACCATCAATTTTTATAAAAAGAAACAAATATTCATTAAAAATGGTAGAAATCTCAGGATCCATACAAATTTCAAAAACTTCAACCGAGATTTCCGGCCAATTTCGGCCGAGTCAACCGAGATTTAACCAAAGTTTCCAGCATATTCCGGTCAATTTCGGCCAAATTTCGGCCTCGGAAAAATCAAACCTTTTCCCAATGAGATCTCGGCCATCTCGGCCGAAGTTGACTACAATGGTAACTAACAAAATTTCGTTTTCGAATTTTATACCTATAATATGTATATCAAATATTTTTCGTACATATTTCACTCTGTGTATAAATATATTGAAGTACCACCAATTTTTATAAAAAGAAATAAATCTTCATTTAGGCTCATTCCTATGCACATGGAAAAAAAAAACATGTTTGACATACCAGGTGGCATGGCAAACGAGTTGCGCCACAATGGAAAAACCACTGAGCGACGTAGTTTCTAGCGAACGGTATAGATAATATCGGCAGCGCTACCATGAATATCGCTCGATATAAGGTGTAGCACCAACAACTAGTTCTTTGTCGCCTATAAATAGGTAATTTTCAAACAAAAAATTACACCAATTTTTTTTCCACAATTTGTTTTCTTCTATTTTTCTCTTTCTCAATCTATTCCCCTTTCTTAATCTAATTTATTTTTTCAATTTTTCACAAATGGCATAATTTCAAACCCAACTTGATTCGGCAACACAACTTGATTTTTTCCGGAGTACTGCTTGAAGGTGCCGTTGAGAAAATATGTGATAGTTATAAAGAAATAGGTAAAAAGCAGAAGTCTTCGAGTTTTGGATATTAACCAAGTCAAAACCGCAACTAAGAAAAGGCAAAGAAAGTTAAAAGCAAGGAAAATCAAGGCAAAACAAATTTGAATCCAAAGAAGAAGATAAACAAAAGAAACTTCGTTCATGAGCGCATTGATTGGAAGTTTTGTGAAATGAAGAAGATTAACAAGATGAAGAACATTGTCCCAAATTTTTATTTTTAAAGTCTATATTTCAAATTATTATTGTCTAGTTTTATGTCTTGTAAAATGACTATTAATGATTAATTCGAAGTTTAATGAATCAAGTTTAATTTTATTCTTAATTCAATCTTACATTTTAATTAGAGTTACATTTTAGTTTAAACTAAAGTAAGAAAAATATTAAAACTTAATACTTAGATTAAAGTGGACAATTAAGAAATTAAAACATAAATACTGGATTATATTTGGGCAATCCTCTTAAAATCTCGAAACAACTTCCAAATTGGAATTCTTTTTCGTAGATGCAACGATATTCCGCACGACACCTTTATTGAAGTTTCATCATGGTTTCACTATCCCTCATGTTTGGACCTTCTTGCTGAAGTAAAACAACATACATAATAACTTCCTTATTGATTACAGTGAAGCGGTGACTCAACCCTGAAACATCACGATTGTTGGGGTTCATTGTTTGTTCTAGAAATTTCCCAAAAATCCTTTCCCAAAATGTTTGTAGACTGAATTCATTTATGAATAAAGTCTCAGTAAAATAAACAAAATTCCTGCAAATACATTCATTTTCCTTAGTAGTAAATTTTGGTAATCGCCTCCTAATTCGAATTCGCACACTGGCACGATTAACAACTCTTTGATTTTCGGCAGCATGTTGGTTTGCTACGAACTCATCTATGTTCATATTATCAGTCATGCTCTTTGAGGAATTGGAAGAGTGATTAAAAGAACTGGAGATTGAGAAATTCTCGTGTGAGTTGAAATGAGTTTGAAATTGGGTATTTAGAGATAGGGGAGATTGTAGCCGTTGGACGAGGAACTGATGAGCGATGATCAACTTAGCGAGCGACAGTAAGCAAGCGCTGGCGCTGGAATGACCAACGAGCGATATTTTTACCTCTAGCGATGGACACTCTATCGCTTCGTTAGAGATCTACGTTGTGTATGCCTATTCGCCATTCTGGAACATAGGCATATATGTTTGGCACTTTGGCATACCCATAATGTGTGCTAAAGTGACAAAATCAGCTGTTTGACATGTGCATAGGAATAAGCCTTAAAATGGTATGAATCCCAAGATCGAGTCAACCGAGATTCAACCAAAATTTTCGTCCTATTCCGGTCAATTTCGGCCAAATTCCGTCTCGGCGAAATCAAACCTTTCGTTATCTTAAATGCCGAAACCGGAATTTTCAGCGAGATCTCGGCCGAAATTGACTACATTGGAAACTACCAAAATTTTGTTTCTGAATTTTATACCTATAATATGTATATATATATATATATGTATTACATTGGTATTCCTTGGTGGAGAACTGATTCATGTTGACCATTTAAAACTCTACAAAACCTTAAAATAGCTAGTTTTGTCAGATCATTTTCTAGGAAAAATACTTTAAAAAATAAAATTACCCTTAATTCAGAAGAAGTCATAATGCATGACATTGAAAAACAACTACAAAATTGGAATATCCCTAAAGTTCCCGTTAATGAAATATATAAGAAAGGATCTTTTCAATTTAGAAGTGATTATGCAATCAAAACAGTTGAAAAAACTATATCAATAATTGATTCAAATGATAACTTTGAACTTTTTTTCTCCTAGAATGATAGAAGACCATAAACAAAAGAAGTTTAATTATCTCCATATATGCTTAATCCAAATAGCCGTAAAACCATTAACCATAACATGATTGAATAATTATGTACTTCTATGTGTAAGAGATTGTAGGCATAATAAATTTACTGATTCGTTATTAGGGATTATTGAATCTACCTTATGTGAAGGTCCAATATATTTTAACTGCTTCCCAAACTTTTCGGTATCACTTAGTGATCCAGGACTCCTCAGAACTCTAACTTTAAATGTTAGAACTCAGGGGTTTGATATGGTAATGGGATCTCAAAACTTAGCAGTGGTATATATAATATATTATAAAGTTAGGAACACCTTATACCCAAATGCCCAGATCTATGATACAAAGGGTCAAACAACTATTTTCCATACTAATATTGGTAAAGCCCATACAGTTATTCCTAGAACAATTAGGTGGGATCAAGTGACCCTCCCAGAAAAATGGACTTTACAAGTTGAAGTTCCAACAAAACCATGTCAAAACCAAAATCTTCAACAGATAATAAAATATGAAGATGGAGACGTAGAAATACAATTTACATCATTTGGGAAGACAAGGATTAAAATGACAGATGGGGAAAATAGTGCACCAAGACCTTCTATAGCATCATCTTCTTATCAGACCCTATCCACAACTTCATAAATGATCCCCATGATATTACGATAGAAGGAGTAAAACAAACTTCACATCAGGTAAATAAACCTTACTATTGAGTTGACACGCCAAAATCTGGTATTAGAAATATCCTTGAACAACCAGAGCTTCTCAGACATAGAATTCGAAATAAACGTAATCCAACAACCCTTAGATTGCATAGCAGAATTATGTAAAGACTATCATAGCTCTGAGAATAAAGCAAAAAGAGATTGGTTTGAGGCAAAGTTCTGTCCTAGTTGTAAAATTAAAACATACAAAACTTATAGTATATATCTAAGTCATATCCAAGTCAGAAAACCATTTTTCGATTGGTTTGAGGATTTTATAAACATTCATGGATTAACAAAGTCACTTAACATGGTAGAATCCCCATTCCATACATATGATGGAAAAGATGGAAAGTCGATCCAAGCAATACATCCCCCAGAAACTATTCTAGTGGTCAAAGGAGCTATAACATCTCCATATAAAATAGAGGCTAAGGAGAATAATTCAATGGTAATCCAAAAGGATATTGGCCAGTTAATACAGATAAATAATTATACAAATCTATATTTAGCCTCAAAAGGAAAGCAAACAACCAGAATTGAAACTATGTTAACTAATAGAGATGATAAAAATGGATCAACCTAGAGTGGTAAAACTCAAGCAGGGGTTACATTATATCCGGCCTTGCCAAGTGGGCTTTTATTTAAGCCCGTCCCGGTAATAAACAAAGATGTTTTCAGACTATCTAATTCCGACAATAGTTTTGTTGATGCACTAGTTGAAAGGCTAGGATCATTAAGCATATCTCCCTCGAGCTCATCCACACCCAAAGTACCAAAAAATCCAAAGGAAACACCTCCTATTGTAAATGTTTTATCTAAACAAGAACAATACAATGATATAGATGTAAATGAATTAGAAGAAATATTCCAAGCATCGGATCCAAACATAACTAATAAAATATCCTTTGGTAAACAAAAATATACACCAACGTTTCCCACAAGAAATTATTAACCAAGACCTACACTAGTAGATTTACAAATCGAAGAAGATTATAATTGGAACCAGGTTTCTTTTGATGGAAGATCCATGGTTGGATGGAGCATAGATGGTATGACTGAGTACCATATAGTAAATACAATCAGACAAATGACCGTGTATAGTTCTGCTTCTAGAATTAATTTTCAAAATCCAGATAAACAAATATTCGAATTTATAGTTACCGGATTTACTGGCCAGCTTAAAGGATGGTGGGATTTTCATTTATCTGACCATGCAAAATGGAGTATTGAACATGCGGTTAAACAAGTAAAGTTAGAAAATGGTTTTATACAAAACCAGGAAGATGATGTGAATACACTGTTATATGTTTAACGTAGATGGTTGTGATGGGCACCATTATATTTATCCCACCACTGGTAGGGAGGGATAATAAAGTAATAAATATTAGTCTAATTTAAGTGTATGTATATATATATATATATATATTATTTATTTATTTTAGAAAAAATAAAGTCTTTATATGCAAATTATATGTATATCAAACATTTTTCAAACATTTTTCACTTATGTATAAATATAATTAAATACAACTAGTTTATATAAAAAGAAACAAATCTTCATTCAAAATGGTAGAAATCCCAAGATCCATACAAATTTCAAAAACTTCAACCGAGATTTCCGACCAATTCCGGCCGAGTCAACTGAGATTCAACCAAAATTTTCGGCCTATTCCGATCAATTTCGGCCAAATTCCGTCTCGGCGAAATCAAACATCTTGTTATCTTAAATGCTGAAATCGAAATTTCCAACGAGATCTCAGCTATCTAGGCCAAAGTTGACTACACTGGGTGGGTACCTAGTCCTCAACATTTCTGAACCTATCTTATAACTCGTAGTAATCAAGAAAATCAAACTCGCACCCGGAAAGTCGGGCGTGCCTGTAAAGAATTAGTGACTTAGAGCATCTCCAATAGAGGATGAAATTACTTTTTTTGAATGACATATAGGATTTTAGACTCTCGTTTAGTATAAATACATCTCCAATTATTAGGTCTTCCAAATTAGAAGGGATGAATTACTAAATATGAAGGTGTTAAATAAAGTTTTAACTACACCTTCGGAATGACCCCTAACTAATTCGATGTCATCAATTTTATTAAAAATAAATAAATATTTTTTGCTTATCACATAACACAACCTTGACTATTGAAGATAAGTTTTAGAAAAGACGTTTTATTTAGACCTATGTTTGAAAACCCCACAAATGATGGTCTAAAAATGAACTTCACCTAGGATTTTTTTTCTTATATTCTTGAGCAATCGTCAATGAAATCCAACGGTTTGAGTCAAACCTTATGAAAGGAACAGGCATTGGTCAATTAATATTGACGGACTGTGTCAAATCGGTCAACCTAGTTGGAACTGAAAATACAATTTTAGCCCTCAGCAGTAGTTAACTCAACCACATATGAAATGGGTAGAGTAAACCATTCAGAATCTGATCCGAATTGGTTTTCTTCCTCTTCTTTATATATTCAATCTCCCCCTGTTCTTCTCCATATCACTTTAATCTTTGCATAAACAATTCATACCTGTAGCAGAGATGGACGAGAATCCTCCTGGTAATGCAAAATTACTTTTCTTCTTTCACTTGTGATTATGTTTCAATTAAGCGTGTGTATAGTTTTCTGTTGATGAAGGTAGTTATTTTCCTAATTTGGGTTTCCATTAGTGTGCATGTGGCAAGGAATTAATTAGGGTTTTATTGTAGAAATCAATTAGGGTCAGTGTGAAAATGTGAAAAACATAGTTTTAATCTTTATATTTATGCTTAATCTGAATTGATTAGAAAGTTAAAGGATGTAGAACTTATTGTGTTTAAATTTGAGCTCTTTTAATTTGGATAAAATTAAAAACGATGATTGGGTGAATTAG
Organism: Papaver armeniacum; assembly: GCA_023531295.1. Lineage (NCBI taxonomy): Eukaryota > Viridiplantae > Streptophyta > Magnoliopsida > Ranunculales > Papaveraceae > Papaver > Papaver armeniacum. The sequence goes on from JAJJWW010012771.1 coordinate 337,322, forward strand.
ATAGAAGCTTCTGCTATCAATTCGTTTTGACCTAGTGGGTGAAGGTTTAATTAGAGTTCTGTACCAAGAATTTTTCCTGATGGGCAACTTAATGAACTGAATTTGGAAATTGATTAAACTTAGAATTTACTGATAATTAAGAGAGAAGAAGCATTTGTTTGGTCTCTTTCTTTCTGTTGGATAAGTTTTGAGAACATGTTGGTGATTTTAGAAGCGCATTTTGGTTGTGGATTTGATGTCCTAGTTAGTGTAGGATGCCTATGGTATCCAAATGCACCAACGTTTGGACAACTTACGTTAATGACCGTAAGAGTTTATTGATGCAAATTATGCAATGTGACTATACTGTGGGGGTTCTCTTCCATTTTTTTCGAGTGTATCCTATTACGGTTTACCATTTGATGTCTTCCATTGATACTGAAGAGAATTAATTGTTTCTTACTTGTTGGTAAATGATTCAACCAAGCTTGTAGCAGTTTCATTCAAGTAAATGATTGGTATATTTGCTTACCAGATAGAATGGTGTTGTTAAAAGTGGGAAGTAACTGTAAAATATTTATGATTGTTTTCTTCCTATTAGTACAACACTAGTCATGCGACTATTACCATACAAGCTCGTAATAATAATAGTGCCAAGAATAGCTCATGTGATCCACCGGCTAGTTGGAGTACACAGATACCCGAAAGGCAATATGCTACTATTAGAAATTAAAACAATTCACCCTATTTTTTTTAACACTACAGACTGGCTTACTTACCTGGTTAAATTTACATGACCCTCCAACATAGTTACCCATTAAAGAATGTAGTACCTTGAAGAATAAGGTACCCGTTTAAATTATATTACTGTCTTACCTAGGTACCCAATATGTTTTATTGGGAAGTCTGAAAGACGATATGCACTACTTTCCTAATTAAACCGAACTTCGCCCACACACTATGCCTGACGAGGCGGGTTTCTCAATATTGATACCCAATTTGTTCTTGCACATATGGAGGCCTAATGAGGGTGTTCTGACCAAACAATTACACTGTTCGATTGAGGTATATTACAATCTTGTACTTTTATTTTATTAACTGACTTCAAATTTGTTGGTAATCATGTTTGAAGATACTATGTAATAAACAGGGGCATTGATGCACCGGATAACCAAACACCCTATGGATTAGAGTCGAAGGTAGAAATTACTAAGATGTTTTATGGTAAGTGTTTGGTTGTTCATGTTTACAGGTAAGATTAATATGCAGACTCGTTAAATAGCTAGGAACTGGAACGGGTCAGATTATATACGTAGCATCAGTTGTATTCTCCCATGCATGATTCTTATTCATTTGAGCAAGGGCGTATTCGCTGCCTATAGACATTTTGAAATGATAAGCCGGTCAATTTCATCCGTTAATCACGATGGAATTACCTTATCTCCACTAAACATCATATCTCCATCAGTATTATAAACATGAGCGTTAGTAATAGCTTCCAGGCACCGGCTGGTAAGCAAGAGTTGCTCACCTTATCCTATATTCTTTTCAACTTAATTCTTAATCTATCGATCCGAGAATATATTACTATTGATTTTTACATTTGTAATATGTAGTATGAACTTTCTTCCAACTGTTGATGTATCGTTAGTAGTCTTCAAATGGATGCTTAATCGATACGACTCATATAAATGAAATTAATGATGTAAATAAATACTTTCCCGTGTTTGTTTTTGTTGGAATTTTATTAATTTGGCCAAATTTTCCATTCAATGTTATTAGCAAAACCTGTCACTAACTGCAAATGTGGTAATTTATCTTGGGCTCAACAAGTATGAACATATCAGGGCTTGATTTAGACGTTCATTAGCTAGGATCGACCACTAGCATGAAACTAAAATATGTTCCAAACAAATTTATACCACCATCTGAATTTCTCATTTTAAGTTATACAATCGTCTGAATCAGGTATGAGTTGTAACTTGTACTATAATCTGAACAACATAAACAATTATATATTTAATGCGACCGTCTAAGTGTTGTACCCAATTTATTTTATACCACACTCTTATCTTCGTACCCAATTTATTTTATACGACTATCTTTGTTATTTACCCAATTTAGTTTATACCACACTCTTAGTACCGTACCCAACTAATTTTATACGACTATCTATCTTATTTACCCAACTTATTTTATTCCACCGTCCGAAGACCAACTAACGATCTTTCGGTCAAAATCACATGGGCAGTTAGGCGATTGTCTACTATTACTAACTGTACCAGCAACCAAGCATACCATATGACCTTATTCAGTTGCACATCAAGAGAAATTTGGATTTTGTTTGCGGCAACTACAAGTACCGAAATGTATTCTTCTATTGAACGAATTAAATAAGGCGGAAGTATTACACATCGTTAGTAAAATATGGTTCTAACAAATTCAGCAGTTTCTCCTTTGTGCAAAGCCAATCTTGATGGTTTATGTTTGCCTTGGCCTTTTTAATTGTATGGTCACATTGTTCTGCACTTGCAAAACTAGGAAAAGATGATTGAAAAGGAAAAATGGAAAAGTTGATTATATTACAGTACTTCATTGATAACGAAAGTCTCCGTAGTTTTTTACCACTAACATTGCAAAGAGCGCTACCGAAAATACACATTAAAAGTTAATAGTAAGGATTACAGTTTGGACATGTGCAACGAGAATACACTGTGAAATTACAAACTGTACTCGCTGTTAAATCGAAACCAACTGAAAATTATCTTAAGTTTCTTGTACAAGTTAAAAGGAAAACCTCAACAATTAGTTGTATGATGCTTCACATCCTTAAACATCTGTGAACACACATGCTTAAACATCTGAGAAACATCCTTAAACATAATTGATAAACTGTTTGCATTTATACATTCATAACTCTTACTGGAGATTAGCGACCTACACAAGTATGCTAATCCCCATTTGATCTTTCTGTAGACGTAAGTATATATAAGACCGACATCAGTTAAGCTCACATCTAGGTAGATACAAAAAATTGAGTTTCTTACATTAATCAGCAACCAGATATTCCAAAAAACCAGGCATTCCAAAAAGTCGACGCATCTATGTACACCAGAAGTGCGTCAAGTAGCTCAAAAAACAAACCGATGTAAAGATGGAATCACACTGCACACAGGAAATCATATGTTAAGAATATACCAAAATGAATTGAGCAATCGTCAATGAAATTCAGTGTATGGCTGGCTAGTAATAATTCCACCGTCTAAGACGGTGTCTCCCATATTGGGTACGTCTATGTTTCCCGATGAACTCTCTGTCAGGTCCCAAATTGGTTGGTACATAAGCTGCATGTGTTAATGGCCGTGTCAGATAAATTGGTCGGTACATGAGCTGATAAATTCATGTGTGGTGCAACCTAAATCTTAAATGGGTTACGCGGTGATATACATCGAATGAACTTACTCTCGGTATTGATTGGTAAATGTGATGAGGATCCCCCAACCTTTTGTGATCGATTTCTCCCAGTTGAAGTTCCTTTTATGGCTTTTTTAACACCAGCCTTTTTCTTTGCCGTTTTGGGTGTACCTAACGCATGATTCATAAAGATCCTTTCAATCAAACAAATAAAATTGAAGCAAGGAAGAACAAGAATTGTGGTGCAACTAAATAAGGTACATCCCTTGTATAAAGTTTTTAGATATGTACATATAAGATACATATCATACCATAATCTAATAGAACCCTACACCTATTAATATAGAACCAGTACAAGTCTGGACAATTAGTATACAAATTTTATCAATGCAAGTTTTGGTGCCTTACCTGTTGCAAGTTTTCCTGGCCTTGATTGTTCCACCTCTGAACCGGCCCCTTGTTCGGCATCTAAGCCTATTAGATAGGGTCGGACTAGTAAGGCACCTTTGTAAACCACTTGTTACTGTAATGTATCTACTTAAGGTTAATAAGTACATGTGATTGTTCTAATCGGCCCCTTTTTGGTCCCCCTTCCGTGATTGTTCGCTTCCTTTTTTTTGACATTTCCATCTTCCGCTCCTTCGTAGCATACGAGGCCGCTAAACCAACCTGGTACTCTCGCAATTTTTGCTTCCCAGCCTTGTCCTTGGCACCTGTGCAATTCACCTTATCAACAAACAGTTTAAGCAATTAACCAAAAAAATAAGCGCCACAAGTGAACACACTTTTCAGCTCCCTAGATCTTTGTTGAAGGATGGTTGCATCTGAACGGAGGTTTAAACGCGTACCCAATCCAGACTTCACCGGTTTAACCGTTTTCCTCGGGGGACGGAGCGAAGTATCCTTCTTTGGCGGTGTTGGCCCTAAACGATTGATTAATACATTGATGTCCAAATTAATATTAACAGTTAAAAATAAAGCCCTAATTAGTAGTAAGGGGATATGGTTATATATGACCCACATTAATTTAAAACATCATTAGGCCAAAATACCTGAATCTGTTTGGCCAGTGCCAAGGGAGATTGCACAGCCTGCAGTCTCTGGTGTGGTCGTTACTTTAGGTTAATCCACCCCTGAAATGACACAACACGAGTAAATCGTAAATACACCCTATTCGAATCATCATTTTAAAAAAAAAATAGCTTATACTGACAAATGTTCATAATTAGCATCTGATATTTTTTTCGTTCGATGTCCATAAAAACTGTTTTACATTCTGGTGCCGAGTCCCTTATCAATTAGACTGAAAAATACATTTCCCATTGTAATTTATGCGATATTGTTAAAGAGGTACCCAAGTTATATTAAACGGCCATGCTAAAAACTTACCCGACTTATTTTATGCAACTGAGATGAAAAATTACCAAACTTATATCATGCGACCTTTTAAAAATTTAAATAGGTACCCAGTAGTTCCACATAAGGCTGATGATCAATAGTTGATTACAATTTTTGGCAGTGACTAAAATGCACCCAAATGGGAATGAAAAATTGCACCTAATGCATAATTGGGGTGTACACCTTAACAATTTAAACGTGATATAGTACACTGAACTCGACAATGGTTTCATGGATTTGACCAACCATACAGTCACAACATCGATCATTCACATGGCCACATACTGCCATGCTCATTCCTGCAAAGCATGATAACCCCTTGGCCGGCAGCAGGATGAACACCATCCGCGCTTGCGCCGCTTAAACCCAAACAAATAAGGATATGTGGCATCACTGGATTGATAAATAAGCCATAATGATTACAAAAACACTGTCCTAATCAGAAATAACAATTCATAGGAGCTAAATTCTACATTAACAATACAAAGACATGAGTTGCGACTTTACGGTTGAGTGATGCAAGAGCGTGTGCATCTGACAGATGACGATCATCACCCAGTTAAGAAGTCATCATCTATTTCAGATTCACTGCCCAAACAAAAGATTAGTGGAAATGGATCAAGATGGGTTAGAACATTTCCACATATATGGATGACACTAAAAAGGGTCAACAAAAGGAAGTTCCCTTTCCAAACATGTACAGACAAAATTACAAGGCAATGAAATCACAATTCATAAAGTACGGACCTTCATTTTATACAGCAGTGCTTAGCAAAACTTGGATCAAAATAACATAAACAATGGCAAATCTCATGCACAAATAATTTAGTTTTACAGTTTGATTCTACAGTATCGCAAGAAATCATTGAATAGTAAGAATGCGTCATCAATAGGTGATGGGATTAATGTTTTTTATAAGCTAAACCTCCGTGTGTGAGGTTTCATCATGCAGAACTAGACTGTTCCGGTATGCATGACAACATCTTGCAGGGTCAAAATTATTTTTATTACCAAGTATCAAAGGCATAACACAGGTCGCAACATCTCCATATTTTATGTTGTATTCAAGTTAAATAGACCTTTTTGTTCCAACTAACTAAAGAGCTAAGCAAATTGTGAACCTAAATCTTACTAAACATTCTATTTGACTCTGAAAATAGATATTATTTTTATCTAGTGTGAATCTACAAAGTGCATGGTGAATGTACATCGATTAAAATGTCAGGTTGAATTAAACATACCGATCATGTTTATCACAAAATCCGCCACCCCCACCTTTTCACATTTGTACATGACCAACAGAATTTGGCCCAGCTCCTTTGCTGCAAAACAATATATATGTTCAGTAACCATTAGAGACACAAGTGCTTAGAGTAATCAAGGGAAAGAAAAGCTCTAAATATACTGGATGACACGATCTCCATTTACTGGGTTCATCGCCTGACTGGTCGCTGATTCTCCCACCAGATCACAAAATTACATTAACCACATCATTGTCGTCACCACCTAACCATTCATACAAAACAAATCAAACTTAGCTGATTAAATTCATATTCTTTTTGTATTGAATTTCTTGCACCCCGTGATCAAAAGATATGGGGGTTTTAAAACCTAACTACAGACCAAAAACAAAACAATCAAGGATAAGTTCCATTTTCTCTTCCATTTACATTGCTCACATTATAAAAAAAATCAAATCAATCTCATGGAACATAACAAGACCTAAGTTCAACATACAGTGTATCAACTGGGTAGTCTAGAAACTATAACTAATTTTTCCAGCTGAGATGTGTAGTCCTTAGTATGATAATGCAGTATGGTATTAGATTCCATTTGTTTCCAACCTGAATCAGAGAACCTACTAATTACTATCAATTCCATTCAATTCCCAAACCCTTCAACTATTATGAGGATATGAAGTATGCACCCAACGAATTCTAAAGGAGAAGCACGGGAATTGGGGTATTAATGGTACAAATAGGGTTAGGGTTTCAAACACCAAAAAATTGCTATTACAATCAACCTACTATCGGATATAAACGAAAAATTAAATACAGATACATACCTATATCGTCTGGATTGGATTTAATGAATTCATACCCATCCGTGTCTGAATCTCTGCAAAGATACATACAAGAAGGGGAGGAGAAACTGGGACAGAGAAACTGAAAAAGAAATACTGAGCGGATAGAACAATTGAGATACTATCCGTTTCCTATCCGGGTAAACCTCTGAAACCCAAATAAGGCTAACTATGGTTGGTAACTAACTTTGCTTGAGGGGTGAACTTGAAAACTTTTTTTCAAAACTTAAGAAATAGAAACGGACCGTTTATATAAGTAGAATCAAAGATGGGCTGTATCGGTGGGAAAATCCAAAGCCTTGGATTTCAGTGAGGATAGCTCTATATTCTTTACATAAAAGTATTTAAATTTTAAACTGAGGGTGGAAATAGAGTTTTCTTGTTCTTTACATAATCTATGACGAAAAATCCATCTATTAACATACTTAAATTACCTTGTTCCAGCCCAGACAACTCCTTCACTACTAAACTTATTTCACAAGTCCGAAATCCCTCACACACCCACACGAAGAAGAAGACTTGAATCCTCAGTTGAAGCTCATATGGTATAATTAAACCCTAATTTCCTGTTTCTCACTAATCACTCCACAAATCGTCATTACTTGTTTATAAATTTCAAGATCTACTTCACTTTTGTGTAATTTAGGTTTTTTTTTTTCTTCTGGTGTCTGCAGATTTAAATTTAAACCATAACTGAAGATGTTTCTTACAAGGTGAGAAAGAAACACTACTTTTTAAATCAATGGGTTCTATGAAATTTGGAGTTTTGCTTCTTCATAGATTTTGATTGATTTTGGGGTTTCTTGTGTTGTGTGTTGCAGGACTGAGTATGATAGAGGTGTGAATACTTTCTCACCTGAAGGTAGATTGTTTCAGGTTGAGTATGCCATTGAAGCTATTAAGGTAAATAAGAACTAAAAAGACTTTTTTTTTTTTTTTTTTTTTTTTTTTTTTTCTGATTGTATTTTGTACTGAAAAATAATGAAATCTGTAATTCATGTGTTCAGCTTGGATCAACTGCGATAGGCCTGAAAACTAAAGAAGGTGTAGTGCTTGCTGTTGAGAAGCGTATCACTTCTCCATTGCTGGTTCGTTCTTTATTTTGATTGCTTTGCATAATTACCCACAAATTTAACTTGGGATTTGATAGGCTTGTGGGGGGAGGGGGCGTTGCCGTCCATGGCCTCTGTGTATTATACTTGGCGATAACTGCTTTTGACTAGTTTATGATACAACGTTTAAGTAGTTATGTTTGTGTGAAACTGATTGGAACTTGTAAGTAGATATCCAACACCTCTGTTGGAGCTTTTAAGTTTGTGCCAGTTTTTAGAAGGGAGTATCTGCTGAAGTTTTTAGCCACAATATTGGTGGAATGGATTGTAGAAAGTTTTTTTAGTCATTGTGGTGTTTTGTCATTGTACGCATGCCAATGCCACTTGTATGGGTGTTTATAGATTTTGTAATATGAACTGAGAATCGTGGAGCTGTAAGACATTCAGTTTCTATTGGATACATGACACTAGATATATGATATTGGGTAGTTTAGTGAATGGTTCTAATTTTTAGGTTGACACATATCCAGGTTTTCTATCTTGGTACCTTTAACAAACAGTTGGCTCAGCCATAGATTTCATTCCTGTATCCTGTGAGATTACCAAGCTGGCTTAGATGGATGATGGTCATGGCATTATCTTAAGACTTCAGAGTTTAGTGTTGAAAGCTATAAGAATGCTGCTAGTCCTATGGAATTGCAACATCTTTATCCTCCTTTTCTGTTTCAGGAGCCAAGTAGTGTAGAGAAAATTATGGAAATCGATGAGCATATAGGTTGTGCAATGAGTGGACTAATTGCTGATGCTCGTACACTTGTTGAACATGCACGAGTTGAAACTCAGGTACTGTCTTTATTCACTCTTACCTTTCCTCTGTAGTATGCATCTGTATCACCAAATAGCTGATTTAGTGATTATTACTATTTTATCAGAATCACAAGTTCTCATATGGGGAGCCTATGACTGTTGAATCCACAACACAAGCTTTATGTGATCTTGCCCTACGATTTGGTGAAGGCGAAGAAGAGTCCATGGTCAGTTATTGTTTTTCCGTTCTTTACATAATTCCTTATTGTTTTAGTGGTGCATGCACTACTTAACATGCAAATACATGCCTTTGTTGCTTCTATGAGTATGGCTAGAAAATGTCGCTCTTAAATTAATTTTAACAGTGAATGAGTTTTGATAATGGCTATTGTGGTTCTCAACAGTCTCGGCCTTTTGGTGTATCACTTCTCATTGCTGGTCATGACGAAAATGGGCCAAGCCTGTAAGTTTTTGGTCTTTCTATGTTTCTTACATATTTCGAATATTGTTTTTGTAAAACTTCTGCCAGGACGATTAGGATGGCCTACCAAATTTTTCTTTTGCTTTAGCTGGTTTAGTTCATCTCAGATCAGTGTTTTTAAGCAACTTATAAAAGGAAAGGCCATGTTTGCAGATACTACACAGACCCGTCTGGCACATTTTGGCAGTGTAATGCAAAAGCAATAGGATCAGGTTCTGAGGGAGCAGACAGCTCTTTGCAGGAGCAGTTCAACAAGGTATATGCATTTCAAAAAAAAAAAAATTCCAACACAGCATTGGAAGTGTAATCCTCTGTTAGGTGTTGTTCACTTCTAGTTAGTTAGAGAGAGATGGCCTGACCATTATTGGTTCGTTGCAGGAGATGACACTCCAAGAAGCCGAAACAGTCGCTCTTTCGATCTTGAAGCAAGTGATGGAAGAGAAGGTGAGGTTTCTGCATATAAAATAGTAGCATATTTTTTCCCCAGGCACCATGAACTGAGCTGTCCTGTGCTATGTTCTGTTTTTGTTATGTTACAGGTGACTCCCAACAATGTTGACATTGCAAAGGTTGCTCCAAAGTACCATTTGTATTCTCCTTCTGAGGTGGAGGCTGTCATCGCTCGTTTATAGAAAGAAAACCCTTAATCATTCTCTTCGGCAAGGTTTTCCTGTCTTACTTCCCACCGCCTTCGAGGGATGACTTCATTAGGAGATAAACTTCAATGTGATCTGGTTACTTCAAGGGATGACTTCATTAGGAGATAAACTTCAATCTGATCTGGTTATTTACTTCAAGGGATGACTTCATTTGGAGATAAACTTCAATATGAATATGATCTGGTTATTAGGCCATGAAACCTACTTTTAATTTTTTTTTGTTGGAGTAGACTCTTGTATTCTTGATCATGAGTGTCAGATTTTACAATCACTTGGTTGACATGAAAACATTGGAAGTTAAGATTCCCAAATGAAAAGTTATGATGCTTATGATAGTTGTTCTTGGTGTTTGCTGTCTGCGTTTTTTTTTTTTTTACTTTTTCCGTGTTACAGAATGCCATGGAGTGTTTACCAAGAGCAGCCCCCTTGATTGACTGCAAAATATCAATGAGAAAGTTGCATAAGTATATTGAGCAGACACATTAGTAATGCTCAGTGAGTAATCTCAGCTGCTAAGCAGGCGTATATGCATACGGAAGAGAAGATCTATTGATGAATGTATACGGCCTAGAAAACTGAACAATTATGCCCAGTGGGTTCTTAATGGCAACAAAAACTCTAGCTACCATCATAAGCCTCTCCCATGGTTTCCCAAGGTTATAATGCATATACCTGACAGTCAAAACCATTAATAGACGGCATACAAAAATCCCCAGCTTCAATCCCTAATGAGGGTCCATTGGTTTTGTTCAGGACCATAATATAAGGCCGAGTGACATAATTGTCTAGAGATTAATACCAATGGGAACCCAGAGCATCAAAAATTCTTAAGATTCAATGAGGCTGTTCTATAAGAATCTAAGGTCCGGTAAGATTTATCAAACACTTCTCCAGAAGCAGAAGCACTTGTACTTCGTATCCAAACACCCTCCAACTCTATCGAATTGAAGGAATGTGTCCATGGTGGAGCTGAGATCCAACTCTTTTAAACCAAAGATTGAAAAAGAAATGTGTAAACATGAATGTTAGGAATAGATAGCTAATGATAACAATTGGAAAATTGGAATTAGAACACAAAATTACAAGGATTGGATAGTCCTGTACAACGTTTGACAAGGGTTACCTTCAAGGCACATAAACTCCTTACAAGTAGTCATCATCTATAGAAGACTGTTCAATTGGGAAACACCTAGTTTTAGGTTGAATATAGCTGAAGCTTGGACAACATATTTTTTGCTATACCTTGTAATGTTGATAGTAATGTATCAAGTTTGCTTGTATACATGCTGAACTACACAGAACTGCTTTACTTTTCACTTCTTTGGCATATGTATAAGTCGCTGAACACCTTCCTTGACAAATCATTTGAATGCCTTAGAACGGTGCCGCCTGTGAACAGATTTCAAACTAATTACTTCTGACCCATTCTTCGTCTATGCATGCTTTACCAATAATCTTTACAAGAACAAACTCCGTCTTTGAAATGGTGAAGACATTTGGGGTCATTCAGATAGATTTCACATCCATATCTCAAAGAGATAAACTTGGCTGTCATATGGCAATCACTACAAACTCTAAGGTTCTTGACAATCCGTATACTTCGAGCTGCATTGGAAGAACTGATGAGGGCAAAACCAATTGCTAATTTCTCGCTGTGAATTCCAGCAATCTTTTCTGTATCTTCCTCCTGGATGTTAAGGTGGGTATGCTCGTGAGAATCAGGCATAGCTAGCCTAACTTCTTCTTTAATCTTATCCAGACAAGCATATAGCACATCTGCATCTGGCATCCATTTATCGTCTGTGACAAAAGTTTGTACCTTGTTGTTAACATTGATCCAGCTATATCCGAGAGTGTTCAATGCCTCACTTCTTTTCTCAAGCGTTCTCATCACAGAAGCATCTTCGCAGCTACCACTTAATTCGTATAACTGTAACAATAGCTTGTGAGTTATGGTATTCCTCTGTTCCAATTTGACTAAATTTTCTGCTGCTCGGATCGCCAACCCGACATTTCCATGAACCCTCGAGGCCTTTAGCAAAGAAGACCAAATGGAAGGGTGAGATTCTATTGCCATATCCTCGATGAACTCAGTCACTTCCCCAAGCCTGCCTGATCGACCAAACAACTCCACCATGGCGTTATAATGTTCTAAACCAGGTGAAATCTGATAATCTTTCGTAATACTGGAGAAGATTTGCTTTCCCTCATCCACCATTCCTAAGACACTGTAAGCCAAAATAATATATGAAAAGGTTCCCTTATTAGGTTTGATACCTTCTGCTCTCATCATGTGAAATAGATCTATCGCGATATTATGATGACCGTGTAAAATATAACCAGCAATTAGGGTGTTCCAAGAAATAGTATCTCTTGAAAACATATCATCAAATATGGCTCTTGCAGAGATCATGTCCCCAGACTTGGCATAGGTGTCTATAAGAGAGTTTGCCACTGGTATCTCAGTGTCTAAATTTTCACGAACAGCACAACCATGGACCTCCTTTAACTTTCTCGTTGAAAGCAGATCTGCACAGGCCGGTAAAATGCTCAACATGGTAATGGAATTGGGCCTTGCACGAAAAGCTTGCATCTGACGAAATATCCGTAATGCTTTATCTTTTTGCCCATGGTGGAGTGAACCCGAAATTAGTGAATTCCATGATGCTGTATTCCGCTTGATAATCCCTTCAGTTTCCATCGTCCGGAAGAGATCCATGGCTTGATCTTCATCTCCATTTTGTATATGGCCCGAGATCATCAAATTCCATGTTACTACATTTGGCTTAACACCTGAAACCCGCATCCTAGTGAAGAGATCATAAGCTTGGCCGCAGTATCCAGCTTGGGCATACCCTCCAATCATGGAATTCCATGTAAAAACATCTCTCTCCACCATCATATCAAAAATCCTCCGAGCATCTTCTATTTTTCCACACTTGGAGTACATATCGATTAGAGAATTCTTCATTAGTACATCAGCCAGGGAACCTATCTTAACCTCAACCGAATGAAGCTCCTTTCCCTTCTTCAAAGATTTCAATGAAGCACAAGCCGAGACTGCACTTGCAACAGTAACTCCATTCGGTTCAACCCCAGACACCAACATTTCTCTAAAAAGTTCCAGAGCTTGGTTTGTTCTATTATTCTGAGCAAAACCCGAAATCATAGACGTCCAAGTAAAGACATCAGGAGAAAGCCCATTTTCATTCATTTTCTCCATCAGTTCCATCGCTTGATCACATTTCCCAGACTGATTATAACTAGCAATCAATATATTCCAAGATACTAAACCCGGTACAATACCCTCCGCACTCATTCTCTCAAACAACCCCAATGCTTCTTCATTCATCCCATTCTGACAATACCCCGAAATAATCGAATTCCACGTTATCAAATCCTTCTCATCCATATTCTCAAGAAACCGTCTAGCCGACACCAACTTCCCACATTTTGTATACATAGTTAATATAGAATTGTTTACATGAACACACAAATCCATCCCACTCCTAACTACCAATGAATGTATCAATCTACCAGTCTCAACATCCCCTAAATTTGCACACGCTTGTAAAATCTTCGGCAACATATATTCATCTGGAAAACAACTTCCTTCCCCCATCATCAAAAAGAAAAGCGCGATTATCTCCCTCCATCTTTGCTCTCTGGTGTACCCACCAATCATAGCAGACCAAGCAAACAAATTCTTTCTCTCACACATTTCATCAAACACATGTCTAGCATCATTTAAACTACCACATTTGGCATACATACTAATAAGTTTAGTCTCAACAAATGGGTTTACTTCAGCAATCAAATTATGAACTTTACGACCGAATTCAATGGAATCAGTATCAATACAAGATTGTAATAAAGAAATGTAAGTATTGGGTCTTACCTTAAACCCATTTTTTGTTATAGAATCTAACGCCATTACAGCTTCTCTTAGCTTCCCATTTCTGCATAGATTGTTTATGTCTAGTTCTGTGATTTTCTGGGTTGTTTCTGAACCAAATTTAATGGTTCTTTTTGGTATAATGGGTTTAACTGAATTTGAAGTGGGTAGTTGTTGCTTCAAGAATTCTATTAGGTGAGGTTTTGATTGACAGGATATGATTGAATTTTCCATTTTTTGAGACTTTCTTTCTTTCTTTCTGTGTTTTCAGTTTTGAGGTAATAAAATGTTATCCATAGGAAGATGATGGGCTCAAACGCAGAAAGATGAGAGGAGTGTTTGGCAAATGCTTAAAAATAAGTTACCCCCGAGTATAGCTTTTACTGTCTAGAATTTTCTTTTCTTACTTTCCGTTTGGCACATCCTATGTAGCAACCGATACTTTCACCTGACAGCATTTTTTTTTTTATTATGAATGTTGCTAGACCCGCCGGAAAAAAGGACCGGCTATTGCACCGAGAGGGATAGCACGGACCCAATGTTGCGTCTGTGCATTGGGATAGAGAAGGGCAGGAGTGGGCCCCACTCTCCTCTCACACGGTGCACACTTCGGTCCCTTTTTTCGGTCAATCAATCATTCTCGTTTTTTTAAGAAGGCTATTATTGGGGCGTCACCTTCCAATAGATGGGCTTCACTTGGATTCTTAGTGTCCAAAAAAGTGGTTATGGGATATCCTAATACAAATACAAAATGTCTAGATTACCCTTTAACTAAATAAAAACTTAAAAACCTAATCTTTTCTGTTCTAATTCAAGAAAGAAACTGCTCCTCTTCTCATCTTTCTTCTCTTCCTCTCCTCCACAGTAACTTCAACTTCAATTCAACTTCACTTTCCTTCTCACTTTCCATGGTGTATGTTAGGTAACAATCGAACAAACCCATCTTTGTTTACTCGTTTTTGTGCTTAAAATAGGTTAGATTGAATGAAATCGAAGTGAAATTAGGGTATCAGTTGTGTTCCTGAAAGTGTTACGGCTAGGTTAGGAACTGCTTTTCAAACCGTAATTTTAGTTTATGAAGAACTTACGGCTAGGTTTAGTTGAATTCAAACCGTAAAATTTGATTTGCATGTTGTGTTACGGCTAGGTTCGGACTGAATTTTCCAACCGTAATTGGTTACGGTTTGGTTTTTTATAGGATAAACCTACCCGTAATGAGTTACGGTTGGGTTTTTCATGCCACTTTACCAACCGTAATTAATCTTTTGTCCTATTGAAAACCAGTTACGGTTTGGAGTTCATCCAAACCTAACCGTAAATATGGATTACGGTTGGAAACGAAGCTCAACCCAACCGTAATATCCCATGAAAGTCGAAAAATCTGATTTTTTTAACGTACTTTAGCTAATTTTGTGCGAAATTGAACTAATGGGAGATAGTTTAGAGGCATACCTGTTGATTTTCAACCATTGGTTCTTCACTTTGTTGATAACTTGTTCCATTCATTTTGGTTGGGTGAATCAAAATCTAGGTTTTGAAATAAATCTCCAAAAATTTTCTTTTTTCTCTTCTCTCTAATTTTTCTTCCCACAAAAAACTTTGTCCCTGAATTCACTAAGTATATAACAAAATTCATTAGTTTAATTATCATCTAATTAAATTAAATTAAAATTAACTAAATAAGGGTTATTTGGTCATTACAAAATTATTTGAGATAAGGGGTTTTTGATATTACTTATGGGTGACCCTTTTTTGTCCTATTAGGTGACGCCCCTCTAATGGAATGTGACGCCCCAATAATAGCCTTTTTTTTTATGGGCAAACTTAAAAAAATTACTCCCGACGATGTGTCACTTTCACTTTCGCAGAAACATGGGTAGTATATGGAAAGGTTTACCAGAGCTAAACAAGAAGAGCTCGGAGAGCTTACAACCCAACAAAAGAGAAGTCTATAATTCCCTTACAAACCCCAAACACCCAAATTAAACTATCCACCGTAAAATAATTAACTAAAATAGTATAATTTTTACACTCCTAATGTTTGGGGGTGTAAAGACTTTCTTTAACTTTGCGTTCAACCATCTCCATGAACCACAACTTGAATTAAGGGTATATGTGACAATTTTTCAAGTTAAAACTTGTATGCATTTTAACATGTCGAAGGACTGCGCAAATTTCATTTATACCATCCTCAAAAATGATGTTGTTTCTTTATTTTCACTGGGACCATCAAATTGAAGCAGGAATAATAGGCCAAAACCTTGGCTACTGGGTGAAATACGAGTTCTCGAGTCCTTTTAAATGGTATCAATGCAATTACGAATTGCACAAAAAAAAAAACACTATATCTTTGAAGTGTTGTAATATCTTTGAAGTGTGCATTTTAACCTGTTGAATGACTGCGCAAATTTCAGCCAAAGTACATTCACTACCGGGTAAAATACGAGTCCTCCAACCTTTACTAATGGTATCAATACAATTAGGTGTTGCACCAAATAAAAAAACTCGTCGTATCTATGAAGTACGCATTTTAACATGTTGAATGACTGCACAAATTTCAGCCTTACCATCCTAAAAAATGATATTGTTTCTCTTTTTCCACTAGGACCAACAGATTGAAGCGGAAATAATAGGCAAAAAAATTTTGGCCACTGGGTGAAATACGAGTTGTCAAACCCTTTTAAATGGTATCAATACAATTAGGCATTCCACCCAAAAAAATAAATAGAAACCACTGATTAGAGTTTTGCCATATCTTAGTAGACAAAGAGAATGAAATATGAGATGCTCGGATAATTCCTCATCTTTACAGCAAAATAAACAACCATTCACAATTAACCTGCGTTTTATATATAGGGAATAAAAGCTAGTTTCTTGTGAAAAATTGAACAAAGAAAGAAGTCAACTTTATGAGGACAAGATCTTGATCGGATACTAATATAGGTTAAAACTGGGGCTCATATGTTGATTATTTAAAGTAGCACAACACGAATGACTGAGTTATCAATGTCCAATTTGATTATATCAGGACTCTCTTCAGATTAACACCTTCAAAATATTAATTGGTTAGAGAGCAAACCTCATCAATCTGATGTTGAGAAAAGTGCATATTCAGACCAAAGTTCCAGGCCCCTCCTTGATATAGCAACTATGCACAATTGATGATGGTCTAATTCTTGATGGATTCATCTTGTATGAAGTTCTCTATTTGGCAATGGTGTGCTATTACAACGCGTCATTGAGAAAAAATTCATCGACTCGGACTTGCGATGCATACTTCGAAAAGGTGATGTATCAACTTGGTATTATAAGGCTAAGCTAGTACCTTATTCAAATATGCATCAAGGTTTGGATGATGCATCGTTCTGTCGAGTATTGCACCCAAACGGAATTGGGTGGTCAAGGGTGTCATTTTGTCATACTTATTTGTAGAAATGCAAATAAGACATATATAGAAAAGGGAGAGTTATATGAAGGTGGATTAAGCTAAGAATGCTCTATTATGCCTATGTCGCTTATACGAGTATGCATTATGATGCAAAGGAATCATTATGCTACGTTATTGACCCGAGTATGCTTTAGGACGCAAGTGCATCATTATGGTGCATTTTCCCATTGAAGACAATGGTTGAGAACGAGAGATGCATAAATTTGCTCAGCCGGTTGTTCCTATTTCGGAAGACGACTCAGTCTTCTAAAGTATTTCCTCAAATGTAGGGGTAACTAGTCGCGGGTAGGTGATGCATGTCATTTATGCACAAATTAATTCAGATATCTTCACTAATACATACTAACAAGTAATATAATTGTAGTAAGGATTGGTCCCACGAGGAGTTATGTAACTGTTACTTGTTTTCAACTTCTTTCAACTAAAAAGGATTGTAAAATTACTAAATTAAACTAAACTGGTAAAGTAAAACGAAGTAAGTAAAAGGTTGTAATCAGGGGGGAAATACTGGTTAGAGGTTTTATATTCCATTACCCAACAAGCTCGTCAATCGATCCAAATTAACACTCGGTCATTCTCATATGAGTAAACCTAAAATATCTTATCGCAGGCTTACTCCGGTAAAACTCTTTGCATCATTAAAAATGCAAGAACCGCTCTTTGATGAATCCTGTAGGCTACCAAAATTTTCATGAAATCTTCTAAACATAGTCAAATATAAAGGATTCACGAACCGGGTTTGATGCGTGGAAAGTAACTAAGAATATCAACGACTGAGTTTAAAAAGGGAGACAAGGCATTTAATGTTGAGATATCAACATCGACTTCATAGGAAGAATCCTAATAGTCTAAGTCCTTGGTGTAATGCTCTAGAATTATCCAGGGTACATTTGTTGTATAATTACTCTAGGAATATCTAGAGTACACTAATTAAATAGTTGGATAATATCTAGGATGTATAACATCAGTTAGGCTAGAGAATTCTAGGCCTAGTGTAGTCGGTCAAATAATCTAGAGAATTTTCTCTAGAACAATCCAACGTGGTCAAGTGCTCATTTAAATAAGAGTTTGTGTAGAAGTTGCAAAAGGTGTGGGAAAGGAGCAAATCAGTGGCGGTCCGGATTTTTTTTTCTTCTTTCAGTCGGTTGTGGAGTTCGGTTAACTGGAAAGTTCTGAATCCTTCGAGCTTCCATTTGGGATGCACGGGTTGAAACTAGTTGGAGAGTATGAGATATGGTTCTATTAAACATGACAAAACATGCCCATCCACATAATCAATCGAGTTAACTTAAATCATGAAAACCAATTCAAAAACAGTAATCAAGATGAACTTTTCCCCTACCATTTGTGTAGTAAACGAATCCAACACAAACCAATGAAATCAAACGATGTAAAACAAGCTTCAAAATCAAGTTTTATGATCAATTTTTATTTTTCTTCTTTTCTCGGAAGAGAATGAGAAATCGAAAGTGAAAAGAATGATATGAATTTGAATCGAAATTCATATGTAAACCTTATAATAGAAATTAAAATCTCTAATAGGCCCTTGTTTGATGTAAAATTGACACATACTTAAACAAGTTTTATTTTGACGCAAATCCGAGTAGAAAAACTCTATTAATGTCCGCACACACTACGGGCAGGCTCACACAAAGATAAATATAATTGCTCAAGCAAAATCCAAGTGTTTCTCAACCGAAACAGAACGACAACTAGATTTCACGCTCCACATTGCGCGATTTCTAGCCTTTATTGGGCTCGCACCCTAATAATACTTTAAGAAAAAGAACGCGGGTATTACAAAATTTCTCCTTAGTGAGAGTAAGGGTAAGAGCAATGCTCTCCCCACCGTGAGTTGTGAGATGAGAGGTGGTGTGAGTGATTAAGTAGTGTGTGTAATGAGATCAGTGCACATGAGTATTTTGTGAGTAGTAAGAGTCTAGAATTAACTGTACAATGTAATGGATTTCGTATACAAATCATGTATGTTGATATTACTCTATTTATGAGTTTTGATGCAAAAATATGGTGTACTATCAAGAAGTACGTACACTGTACACTACTTTCCTCATTCCAGTGGAAGTTATTGACATTAGGAAGTAATACATCTATGTGGAAATAGGTTATCTTTTGAGGTGCATGGACTTTGCTTGATATGTTTTTCAATTTGTTAAGATTTTTATTTTTTTATTTTTTTAATAAGAAAGGTCAGAGATTTTAAATTAAACTTAAATAGAGACCATACAATGTTTTTCTCTTATAAGAGAAATCAAATCACTTGGCATATTATTTCCATTCCAATACTCACTAGCTAAACTACCAGTCCTGGCCTTTTTTGCTAGATGATCCACTACGCCATTGAGATCTCTAACAACATGAGTACAGACACATGAGGTGAAAAATCTCAATAAAAACTTACAATCATTAATAATATTGTTGTTTGTCCATTTAACAGAACCTACTTTGCCATTTATGGAATTTATTACATTTAGATTATCTCCTTCCAGGTGCAGCTTGGACACTCCTTTGTTTTGTGCCATCTTTATTGCTTCAAAACCTGCTACAGCCTCTGCTTTTTATTCATCATAGGCTACTGCTTGAATATATGTTGCTCCATCACATGTCCCTGCATCAGAAATAGCTATTAGACCACATCCCATAATAGTAGAATCTTTTAGAAATGATCCATCAAAATTAATTTTTGTGAATCCAGTGTCTGGTAGACACAAATTTGTGGTTCTCCTTCTCTGAGCACCACCAGAAATATTCATGTTTTGCTGCCTGTGTATATTGAGCCAATCTGCAGTGTCACTTTGCACCTGCCTTTTAAATAAATCAACCTGCACTTGCATATTATCAAAAACTTTTGCACAACTTAATTTCCAGGCATGCCATAACATAAAACCAGCACATACTACAAAGTCTAGGTTAATTTGTCTATTAGTTTGGTCCATTTTCACACCATGTTGGTATCCAATCTTTTAGATTCCTTCCAGCATACATCCCTGTAAAACACTATTCACATCAGCATACATATCCTTAGTTACATGGCAGTCTAACATGAGATGATCTAATGTTTCAACATGATTGTTACATAGAGGGTAGTTCTTATCAACATATTGAACATACCTGCCTATATTCCCATTTATATCAATGCAATTATTAACACACTTCCACAAGAAGTGTTTAATTTTTGGTGGAAGATTGAGTTTCCAAAAGGCTTTCCAGTTAAAATTATCCTGAACTGGACCAAAGACTCTATCAGTTACAACTCTATAAGCAGTTTTAACAGAAAACTCACCATTGAAAGCTGGTGTCCATCTAAGTTCATCCACAACATCTAAAGGAATCTTTATCTTACAGATTTCTTTAACAGTTTCATTGTCAAAAATTGCATTCAGCACAGAGACATTCTAATCATTAGCATTTTGGTCAATTAATTGATCTACTGTACTGACATTGGTAGACATAAAATGAGAATTAACCAAACCATTTTTACCTGGTACCCACCTATCCTTCCAGATTGAGATATCTTTACCATTCCCAACCTCCCAGCAATAATTCTCCTTGATGACCTCTAATCCTCTACATATACCTCTCCAGACCCAAGATCCAGATTTATCATTTACATAATGAAGAGGATTATGGTTCGGGAAATTTTTATGTTTAAGAATCTGAGCCCATAAGGCATCAGATTCTTTTAACATCCTCCAAGCAAGTTAGTCCAGTAAAGCAGAATTAAGATACTCAGTTTTCTTGATATTAAGGCCACCATGAACAATAGGCTTGGCAACATTGTCCCATCCCCTAAAGTATAATCCTCTATTGTTCCCTTTCCTATTCCAGGAAAACTTCCTTTGTATAGAGTCTAACCTATCATCTAACCTTTTTGGCATTGGGAAAACAGCTAGGTGATGGTTTGCTAGAGTTCCTAAAGTTGTCTGAATAATTTGTTAAAATTATTATTGGTCTATATTCTCTCAAGTAGGGCCAGAAGCTTTAGAATTCGAGCTTTGTTCAGCTTTCGACCACGGCTCTCTAAATTGGACTCGAATATAAATAGAGATAGTTGTTCTCAATTGAGAAGCACCCATCAAACAAAGAGAGTTAGTGATGAGTGGAGTAAGTGAAGTTGTTAATAACCTTAAGTAAGGTCCGTAAGTGAGTGTTTGGTGTAAGGTTGTGTTGTACGCAGAGTAAGTTAGCTTTGTTGTAAGAATTTTACTTGTGATTAATAAAGATAGGTTTTTCATAAGTAAAATTACTCCCACTTTGCTTATCAAACTCAACATTTAATGTCACTGACGAAGTACAAAGAAGTGGAAGAATACCAGAATAAGGTGGGGGCCGACAATATGGAGAGTCAGCGAGACAAATTCTAGATCGGGTCGAGACAAGGAAGACATCGAGGAACTACGAAGACTATATCGGGAACAACGCGTCGTGAACTCGGAACATGTTCAACATTATAACTTTAGTTGTGTCAACACTCTTGTTTATAAATTCAGAACAAAGCTACCCGAAGAAGGATAGGTTCTTTAAGTGAGAAACATGTATAGAGTAAGGTTGAGAGTGCTCTTGAGAGATATAGCTTAGCCCTAGATCTGTGTAACCCATTTTTACTTAATAAGAACAAGTATTTCTCTCTCTTGAACGTAGGTAATCATTCCGAACCACGTATAACTTTTGTGTGATATTACCCTTTATTTCCTATTATGTATGATTGTTTGAGTTTGATGTTTATATCATAATAATGGTTTGAGATGGGTAGTTAGATTTTTAGCTACTACAATGTTAGTTCAAGATTTTAAGCTGAAAATCCAACACTTGATGGTAGCGAATCTAAGAAGTTGTACGGCTCACTGGTAAATGGAAAGATCATAATGTCACATGTAACAGGAAAATGCCAGCAAGCCATATATCATTGAACTGATAGCATGGTAAGAGGTCATCGGCACTAAACTCAACTTGTACCAAGAAGAAAACTATTGAAATAAATTTATATAGGTAAACATTTATGAAGGAATTACATCATTGAGAGGGTTCCTCTACATTTTCCTTCTTCTTTTACAGCTTGATCATTGTCCTGATTAAAGGCTACATATAACACAACGTCACGAAGCTTTCTCCGAGAGGCTTTCAAAAGTGCAAGTAGCCAATACTCTTGGATGATTATAGTCTCTCCGCCTATAGTCTTGGACTCATACTGCTCATTTATACTCTATAAATTAACTTTCTGTTAACCCTGATAAACAGAAACAAGACAATTAGTTATAGAAAATGATAACTCTTTACGGCCAACCTACAGTATTTGCTCATGCAT
Organism: Papaver armeniacum; assembly: GCA_023531295.1. NCBI lineage: Eukaryota > Viridiplantae > Streptophyta > Magnoliopsida > Ranunculales > Papaveraceae > Papaver > Papaver armeniacum. Next base: position 359,861 of record JAJJWW010012771.1, read on the forward strand.
TTGAGCAAATACTAAACCCAACTCTTGCTAAAGGAAATGATTATATATTAAGTCACTTACTAAACCCATCTCTTTGCTGAACCAGGTTGCTGAAAACGCCTCCTATGCCTTTTCTGATCCCCACTCGTTGGTCGCACTTCATTACTAACCAACAATTTAGAATCGGATCTCTGATTCATAGAATTCTCAGTGAGAGGGCTAACAGATTGAAGCTTAGGAGATTTATTAGTTGACTTCGTTAAAGAAGATGGTTTTGCTGAAGGTGTTTGAGTATCTGTCTGCACAAGAACATTTCGACGAATTGGAGGAGTAATTTCACTTCGTTCATGAGAAACTGAAGGCCGTGGTGGATTCTCAACAGGGGTATCAGAATCTGATGAAGATGGACTAGAAGAGCTCATGTCGTATAGGAGATTATCTGCCATTACTGGTAGCTGACTAACTTTCAATGTTAATACGGAGGAAGAAGGTCTTCGAAGTCTGGTAAGGTGAACAACCTAGAAGACATATTAATTTTATTCATTAGGATACTGATGATCCAAAATATTTTCATTTCTCGAATAGAAAATAGAGAAAATTGGTGAGAGATGAGTACCTGCTGCTCTAGAACGGCCATATCCTTCTTCAGCTTTGAAATTATCAAGTTTTTCCTTCGTATGACATCTTCCAACTCTGAGATTCTCTGTTACAAAGGAGATAGAAGAATGATCTTATTAAGCGATGGACCATATATCTTCAACAACTCTCTTTCAACTGAAAATTGTGTTCTTGTTATTGAATATTTAAAGGAAGAACCGAAGAAGGTACCTTTGAACCAGTAGCATCAACTGCATTAACTATAGATGCTAACTCCTTTATGGTTGCGTCTTTTTCTTCGCATTCTCTTTGAAGATTATAGATATCTTGCTCCAATGCTAGTGAACTAAGCTGTAGAACGTTTAACAATTTTCATTACAAACACAGGTTTCCAAGTTTGTAAAACAGCATACTTTTTCTTTATTAAAACAGCACACAGATTATTTCCTAGCAATACCTGGATGAGGTAACATTCAGTAGTCTACTGTGCTCACAACCTTGGTAGTAACATTAGATCAATGCAAGCAATTGTTGAAAGGTACTGCGTTATAAATAACCCTCGTTTCTTATAAAAGTTGTGGTATGACACACTTCCCATGCAACTCTGCTTCTCAATTGCGTTAATCATCTTGAAGATGAGATGTAGATTCTTAATCTTAACAACATGTTACCTATAGTCCATGTTGATAAGGTGGAGTCGAGTTAAAGAAAATCTGTGTCAAAACAAGATCTGGTCGTTAAACATAGCCCTAAATCTAAGTGTTGAACTAGGTAAATATCAGCAAGATCTATGTTGTTATCGTTAATTTTTTTTATCTAGTATCATGTGTGAGAACATTTTGCTACTGTAAGAATCGGATCCGATAACAGCACCATTAATAACTGAATCTATTATCTATTTGTGGATAAACATCACAACTTCTCAAGTTCTTATGCAGATGATGGTCAGTATAGGAACAAATTGTGCTCATTGAGACATAATAAAGTCGAACATGCAGAAGTAGAAGACGAGTACATTGACATAAAAATATAATTAGCAAACAAGAAGTGATTGAAACTGATCATATATGAAAAATAAGAAAGAGTCAAGACTAAAGTCGATTAAGAATTTGCAACAGGACACCACAAGCTAATGGTCTATTGCAGCCTAAGCTTCCCCTTAGACCATTCTCTACATACCTAAGAAATAGAACTCCAGTAAGAAAACTCAAACGCTAAACAATCGTGGAAGCCTTTTCTTACCTGGATATCTGCAGCAGATGTGACACTCGAACCCCAATCAGATAGATCAGACATGCGGCGTTCCTCTTGCTCCGCCCCACCTATGACTGGTTTGAACTTGAACATTTCATCTCCACCAATTGGTTTCTCACCAAAGTCTTTCTATAAACATATTACAATCAAATGAAACATGCAAACAGTCGGGTCACCTAACATTCATAATTTCATATCACAACATTAAGCAATTTCCACAAATAATTTCTTTACCATCAACCCGTTTGAGAAATCCTGATGATGACCACAAGGACGACATCCGCAGGCAGGAATAATGCTTTGTTCCAGTTTTATGTCCTTACTGAATGGAATTTCTTCAATTTTTGTGAATGAAACATCTTCCTCGATGTCACCCTGGTCCTTCGTTGTAGTAACCTGCTCACAAAGATTATCCAGCTTCTCCTGCATGCTTAGCAACACCTGATCCTGCAAGTGAAAGAAAACATAAAATTTAGCTTCATCCCACTTGAAAATTTACCACTGATTGGACATGAAATTAAAAGATGTCGAATGAGGAAAACAAAAAAAATAGAGGTAAGACAGGGAAATTTGTAGAGATGAAAATCATCATGCAATGAAGATCAAAAGAGAGGGTATTGAGTACAAATACTCTAGGGTAAATAGAATTTTATAAGAAACCCAGAATAAAAACGTATTCACAAATTGATAAGGATAAAAAGAAAACATCAACTGCAGATGAGCAAATTCGGATCTGTATTTGTGCAGCAAAGAAACAACAATGTTGTAATGGCTGCTCAAACAGGTTTCAAGTATGTGTAATTATAAAATCAATTGGTCCTTTACTAACTCTAAAATAGCACAAACGAGAATTTCATTTCCATAAACCCTAATCTACAGAATACATACAAAATCAATACCTAAAAAAAAATATTTAAACCAAAAACAAATTATAAACAGATGATTTATACTAACCCTCATATCAATGGCTTTTTTAAGCTTCAAAATCTGGCGAGATTTCTTTAAATCCGCAGCAGCCACAGCAACAACGGCAACAATTAAAATTCTATGAATAGGACTAAATAGATCCCAAGCTAAGCCTTCTTCTTTACTCAACGAACCTCCAATGGCTTTAGAAGAACTTGATTCTTCTGCATTAACAAGTCGACCTTGTAAATTTACCCATGAGAGTCTTCTAGCTGATCGAATCGGACGATTCGTTTCACTGAAATTGCTTGATAATCGGCGTGAAGAATAAGAAGTAGAAGAAGGTGAGAAAAATGAGGATAGTGAAACTAATGGTGGTGCCGCGTAAGCTCCGCCATAGCTTCCTCTATCTTCTTCTCCCATGGCGAGAAGAAATGGGCGGTATTACAGGGTTTGATGGAAGGAAGAGAATTTTGTTTTCTTATGTATTTTAAAAAATAAATCTGTACGGTTCTTGTTTGAAAAGAGATCAAATAAGAGGGAAAAACGTGTCGGAAAGAAGATGGTTACCAATTATGATATGACATTTGGTATTTAATTAATTGTTATTACTTCCTAGCCGTTATAGGTTGGCATATAGGCAATGTAATAAATGGTTGAAATTATTTTCCTGGCGAGATTGGGGTATACCCAATAAGACAAAATAGGGTCATTTTGAAGTAAAACCAAGCCACCCCTTAACCTTGTATTTTCAAAATGACAAAATTGTCCTCGTTTAATTAACACTAAAATTTTGATTAAATTAATTAATTAAGTTTAAATTGATTGAATAGATTAAAACTTATGAAAGTTATGAAATTTTGTTTTTGATTGAACATTTGTGGGATGATTTTTGATGATTTTTTTTTTTTTTTTTTAGAATATCTCTTGCAACGAAAATGAAGCACACAACCGAAATAATTATAAAAAGGGGATTGCAAATCATATATGGAATCATACTCAAAATCAACGAATAAATCAACACTTTCAGTTCGAAAGTATGAAAAGCTCAAGAAGGTCGACTAATGAAGATCATGCCTGCCCAAAAGTGGCTTCAAGAAGATCTTCATCGTCGAACTCGCCGGCCAAAAGTGGCCAGAGCAAGGTCTTCATCGTCGACCTCGCAGGCCAAAAGTGGCCTCAAGCATGATCTTCATCGTAGACCTTGCCGACTTTTTTGTTTTTTGACATACGGGAGATGACATGAAAAATTTATCGCCAACAAGGTATTCAAAAAATACCCTTCCTATTGCTTTTTGGCCTAAGTAAGGTATTCAAAAAATACCCTTCTCAACAGATGGGCAAGAAGGTCTTCAAAAAATACCCGCCATTTGTTGAAATTTTTTACAATCGCCGCCATGGTCTGTTATGAAAAGTCAAGAAGATATTCATGTTACGACCTTCAAGTACCAAGACACAGTAAATCATAATTTTCGATTTCTAACCTAATATAACAATCAAATCACACAACACAATGATGGGTTTGGGTTTAAATATCATTTATAGTCTTCTTTTCATTGGTAGAGTCAACAATTTTTTTGAAAATCAAAGTTGAAGATTTTTATATGGCTTTGGTTGATGGAAGATGAAGATGAAGATGAAGAAGAAGAAGAAGAGAAGAAGATGAAATGAAGAGAATAAAAACTGATTTAGGGTAATTAAGATTATTAATGGGTAAGGGTAGTTTTGTAACTTACCCATTAGGCCTCCCCCTAAAACCCACAAAAAGTGTCCCTTTAAAATTGGGTATACCCCAATTAGTTTGAGTATACCCCAATCTCGCCAGGATTATTTTTGGTACTCCCTCCGTCTCTAAAAGATAAGCAAGTTTGGTTTTCATAAAAATTAAGAAAACCAATCATTATAGTCACTTTTTCATGTTTTTTCCTAATCTTTCCTTGGTCCCCACTCATTTGTTATAAGAGAAATGGGAGAGAGAAGTGGCCCCCTTTAATATTAAGAGAGAAAAGGGAGAGAGAGAAGTGGTCCCTCAATGGGTATACTAGTAAAATCATAACATTTGACTTTCCACATATGGAAACAAGCCTATTTTTTTGACATACCCAAATAAAGAAACTTGCCTATCTTTTAGAGACAGAGGGAGTACTAATTAAGATTTTGTTACTGGGCTTATAGCCCATGGATGTGCGGTCCATCTATTACCTAGTGTTTCCCCTTTATATATATATTGTTCCATGTAACCCTATTATTCTGATGAATGGAAACCACTCTCTGCCACTTTGCTTTCCCTACATTTCCACTACAACACGTTATCACGCACGAGCTCTAACCCTGCGGCAATCGAATACACTACGTTGGAATCGTTGTAATCAATGGAATCGTCGTCGTCAAATAGTTAAGTTGGATCAATTTTCCTATTATTTTTTTCCCCCTTGCTTTTGATTTTTGCATACCCAATTTGATTGGGATTATTAAATTTGTGTTGAAAGCATTAATCCGTGGGTGAAAACTAATTTAATGGTATCTCTGTATTTGGATCTATTAAGTCCATGGTGAAAATTGATTTGATGATATTCGTACTGTGTAGGAATAATCAGGTAGTAATCAAAATAATTAGAGTTACTTTGATTGTTTTAATACTGCATACGTACTAATCAGGAATCACTACGTACTGCATATGTAGAAATTACCTTTATTAATTCAATCTTTGAATTACTTTGATTAATTTAATCGTTTGTATTTTGGTAATTTTTGCTTGCGGATCTGGAGATTCTCTGAAAAGAGGAGAAAGATTGTATCGTCTGTGAAAAACGAAAAGTTTCTGTAAACCCTTTCCGTTCGTGGAGAAAGAGAAACGTCTGGTTCGGTTCACCTAGTTCGGTCGGGTTTGGTTCACTCATTTCGGTCTGATTCGGTCCGGTTCCGTTCATTCAGTCCGGTCAGATCTGTCCTGTTCCAGCAGCCACCTGTCCCGGTTAAAGTTGTCATGTCCCGTTCTGGTTTTGTCCGTGCCCTTTGGACGATTGTTGCTTGAACTCTGAAGGAAAAAGGTGGCAGACTATGTGGACGTTATTCTTATTCTTGGAAGAACACACATGTATATCCCGGGTAAGATCCACTCACTAGTAAATGATCATTAAATTACTTTGGAATGTAAAAACCATGTCTGTTCCGGTGTTGTCTGTGCGCGAGCAAGACCGTCCCGGTTTTGTCTATATACAGCGGGAACCAAAATTCGAGGTATGTAACTATAATGTGGATTTTTACGTTGAGTAATTGCTAGGCCTATTTATTTGTTTTTAGAATATGTCTATTTTTGTTTATTTGGTCTTAATATAAGTCCACATTATATAAATAGTCAGTTTAAATTATCATTGTTGATCTCAATCATTAAGAATTTTGGTCTTAATGCTTTTTGTTCTCTTGAATATGATATTGGTTATAGTTGAATGATGGATTTTGTTTAATTGGTTGTACCAACTCAATTCAAATATATTTATTTGGGGTTTAGAAGTACTTGAACACCATTATTGCGTACTTGATATATTCCTCCCAAAAATTTGAATGTTTCCTGGAATGTAATCCACTTGCTTGACTATTAATCTGTAAGTAGTTTCAAAATATACGTTCAGATAAAATCACATGTATTCCAATTTTTGTGGAAGAACTCACAAAAGATGATATATATGAGTTAGAAAATTTCCATTTCTCTACTTTATCCATTATATTAACGCACCAGTATATATTGAAGTATGACAACAAGAGATCTATCTACGTAATCTATTCAACCTAAAGTAAGCGGTTGACATGTGTTATGAGATTCTCTTGCCTTGTTGAGATAAAGAAATTTCTCAAATTAAGCGAAATGTAGCAAAATTGAAAATGGAAAGAACCCCGAAGTAATAAGGGTTAACCCTACCGACTCATATAAAGCATGTGAAAGGGACATATATATCATGGGATAAAGCTAAAATGTAATTCTAGCTTCCATCATAAATGAAAGAGTTGGAAATGCACCACCGTTATAGGTGTTGGTATATACAATGTAATGTATGTAACATAGTAGCAACCAATTTTCACGTCAACTTTAATGGCAACAAGAACTTTGCCCGGCCAATTGATTATCTTATCGAGCGTTAAACCTTTGCTCATTTTTTTTTCAAGATAGAACAAAGACGTCGCAATATCTCTAGATGTACCACGAGATAATCACACCTTGTTAAATTCCCAAGTAACCCGTGCAAATGGATATCATGTGGAACATCAAAATGATGAGAACGTAATTGATTGCATGTTTTATAGTCTCTAATATATTTGGAAGGAAATATATTTTAGAGAAACTAATGAGTCAATCTAGTGCAATGTAATTCACTATAATATTTGGATTTATTGAATCCATATTGACTCCGACGATGAAATGTTGGAAACTGACTCATACAGGCTTTGGGCATAACCATAAAGAAACTTTGGTTGTGACATGATGATTGTTTTGAAAGTACTCATACAAATATCACTTTATTTGAGTGAACGAAAATGTGAAAAAGATTGAAAGAATGCAAAGTGACGGCATATCTCTCAATAAGTGTTTTCTAAATTACTAGATGCACAACCCCCCCTTCCCATTATGCTTGTAGGTAAGAAAGCATATCGCTCATTTTTACAAAGTCTTCAGTAAAACAGGATCGAGACCATCCTAAGAACAAGGTGAAATTTAGAAAAATATTCATGCAGAATGCGGACCATTAAAGTGACTGATGGATCTGGTGAATGTTTTGACATTTTGGACTAGTTATAGTCCCTAAGAAATTTGTGTTTGAAAACTCCTAGCACATATTACACAATGCAAAGTGCAAAGGCTAACCACCCTTGTTAATGCTAGAGAATTTAAATCAAAAGGACTTGATGAATATTGCATGTTTAATAGGATCAATATAGAGCATCTTATACCCAATGGTCCTCAGTGAGAGGCTACCATCAAAGGTTACAGATGGTGTATTAGGAATAGGTTATGCGTACCTACCTACCTTTTATTGCTTTGGGGATATGCAATATTACGCGCATCTTTACTTAATTTTTTGTAGAACCCGATATTAGTCAACCTTTTCTCGCGTGCCCGGTTGGTAAATCGAATTTAAGCCCGACAATTGAGTTCTTACGCATTTTTGGTTGCACTATATATGTGCCATTACGAGTCCACATCGTACTATAATGGGTCATGAAAATTATTAAGTAATTTTGTTGGATATTTAATCTCAACATTTATCCGCATTTTAAAACCTTTGGCAGAGATCCCTTCGCTAGATTTGCAAAGTTATCACTTTAATTAGACAATCTTACCGTCATTAGGGGAGATAAGAAAAAGTATTTTCTAAGGGAACGACATGAATTGTCGTGGTGTGTTCCCACTATGTCTCATATTGATTGTTGTACTCCACAAATGTAAATGTGAAGTGACAAAGAATAATCGATTTTCAGAATGTACGTTGATGTCGCTAAAGTGACAAGATCACACATACCAGCTGCAAATATTCCCCGCAAGGTCGAAATCCTCGGTATGGGGTACACCATAGACTAAGGTGTCGCAACTACACTTGGTGGAAGTGTAGTTCAGGCCGTGGATCCATCAAGGAAGATGGAGAGACCACCGGGTTCGATCAATGCTCACCTAGAAAGGAAGTAGATGAGTAAGGCACAACCTAATTTGTATCATTAATGAAATCATCTCATTTGATTGTCTCGACTATGTCCAAGAATCAAAACTGAGGACGCTCCGAAGTTTTAAATGATTCTAGAGAACAATGAAATCCTGACATGATTATGAGAATGCACATGAGTCAATGGAAGGATCATGCGTGCACAATGATGATATAATCCATAAATAGTTGCTCCATAAGTAGAGCACAATTTGATCGAACCATGCTTTATTTTGATTAATTTCAAATAAATAGCATATTTGGCCTATACAATCCAGGGAGAACTTGGTTTTTTGACAAATATACGGGTATTTGGTGTGGTAATACTAACAAACCAAGTGTAAAGCATGTTGGACATACATGATTAATTTGCCACAAAGCATAATGAGAAGAAAGCAGTCTTAAAGTATAAAGACTCGCCTTGTGGCGCGAGGTTTCTCACAAAGCCCTGGAATTGTTCTATTGTAATGAACTTTATAGTGTTCCGCTACTTAGTTAGCTTGGTAATTTCAAAAGAACTTGAAATGCAGCATATGTATGTGGTTATTACGTATCTCTCGAAAGAATCTAGAGACAAGATATTTACAAAAGTACTTGATAGCCTTTTTGTTTCCCAAATCAAGTGACTCCAAACCACAGAGTGCGTTTACAATTAGATAGAACGCTCACTTTAGATTGAAGCAATCAGGCGGATGTGGTATACCCGTCTAAGTGGCTATTTGATTTGGAGGGGATAGACAAGTAAGTTATTTTTCCTTGCGTATTCACAAGAAAGTTCCTGATTTGGAATTGTAGTTATCTATATCGAAGGTAAAGATGTAATGGGTACTCTTGATGTAATAAGAGACATAAAAGCTATTTGACACTACACCAAATTCTCGGGATTAAGAAAGAACTAAGCCGTTACGAATTGGGGTTGTGTGACCCTACTGCGTTTCAAAAGTGGGTGTTACAATTTTTTTGCAACGGCAATGGAGCCGTTTAGAATTTTGGGTTGTAATGGCGTTAGTAACAGCTGAGAGCCGTTACGAAATGACACGTGGTAACAGCTGAGAGCCGTTACGAATGTTTTGTAAAAACAGAATCGTAACTGGCCTAAGCCGTTACGAATTTTTTTGTAACAAAAAAAATTATCGCAGTCAACCTTGACCTGGTCAAAATCGGTCAGTATTGACCAATTTTGACCATAGGTCAACAATGAACGGTAGTTCTTTTTCTGCCGGAAATAAGCCGAATTTTTTATTAACCTGCATCCATCGTTAATGCCATCAATTCATATCACATTCCACAATCAATTCATATCACATTCAGCAATCAATTGACATCACATTCAACCAATTCATGCCAAAAAAGAACACAAATTCTTATAAGTATAATTTTTTTTAGTAAGTACATAAATTCTTCTAAGCACCAATTTTTTTGTTAAAGTATCAAATTCGATAGAAACTAAGTTCCAAATTTCTAATGGAACATATAGAAACTTACTAACTTCCTACATATAAACTTACAAAACTTGCGTTGCTTTATTCTCCAGCCTTTCAATCAGTAAACGCATCATTCAAATAACCTACGAACACAAAATTTGTATACTTAGATGTCGGAAGTAAGCAAAAACTGGAAGAGATGACACACACAATAAACTGTATACTTAGATGTCGTATTAATTGAGATAGAACACCGAGGTCTAGAGCTCTTAAGTATACAACAATAGTTTTCGCAACACAAATAAAAATCAGGGCCATACAAGGAGTTGATATTAGGAAACTGAACCAACTCTTCAGAGCAAGGAAGTTTTACTTACAAGGTAAGCGGATGCTCTAGATCAGCAATAGAAGATGGCACCTGTCCTGAAAAATTATTGATCGAAAGATCCCTGCAATCAAAACATAAATAAGTTAGCTTAGAGAAACTTTCCTGGGAGAAAACAAAAATTATCCAGGCTCTTTAGACTTGCAATGTGTCAAATTAACAAGATTTGCTAAGAAATCTTTCTTTAAAGGACCTGGTAGCTAAAAATGTCTGAGTTTTGTGTAGTTTTAAAGTTTTCAGATTCTCGACATACAAGTGAAAATACAGTAAGCAATGCAGAAAGTTTGAAATACCGAATTTTGCGCCTTCTTCCCTCATATCTTCTACTATATCATTGTACTCTTCGTCATCTCTCACCGTCAAGACTTACCACCTTTATAAAGATATAACATATCTGGGGTCAGTATATCATTGTAGTTTACCAACTTCACTAGAAAACATCACTGGCCAAATATTAAAATCAAAATAAATTTTAAAGGGTACTGAACCCTACATTTGTCCATCATCAAAATGGAAAAGACATTCTACATTACGAAATATACAGCATCAAAATTTGATAAAATACATTCATTTGCGTAGTCAAAGGATAGCGACACAAGAATAATACCTCGGTAAAATAGACAACTTTAGTTGGAGTTTCACCCATTCCAGCTGGCATTCCAATCCAAGGCAAATTACCACCTTCCTGGAGAACCATTTTCTACAATCCCATAACATATATATCCCTTTAGAGATCAGAAGAAGAAATATGAAAGGAATAACAACAACAAAACAAGGTAGTACACACCACTGATGAATGATGCTAAATGATATGACAAACAAGTTCATTAATTACCACACATCACAATCGACAATTTGTTGTTAGACAGATGATGTATTTTGTGAACTCATTCTACAAGCGATGTGTTGAGGGAGTTACCTGAATGGCTATGTGTTGTTGTGCCTGTTGTAATATGTTTTCCTGGTCTTTCGCCTGCCCACTGTTAGGAAAGCAAATAAACTTGTCTTAGAGGATTAGTATTGCGCTAGGCTTACAGTTGACCTCTTGAGAGTTGAGACCCACTAAAACATTATAAATGTGCCTCATATGTGTCCGTCCACGTAACAGATGGCAATCTTTTAGGTATTATTCATAAGATAACTCTCTCATGTTTACATAGTATTGACAACTTCAAACTCACATGTCAATTGAAATAAAACCATCATATCTTTCACTGCTATATATAGTTTACTGTTTGTATCCTTGGTTGTATGTTGATATGGTCATAGTAAGAGAAATTCGATTTTTTTTCATTCTTTTATAATATCATTCTTTTATATATTGTCGTCATAGACTTGCTGATAGTCTTTAAACATATAACTCTACTCCTCTCTACAAATTATATTGTTCATGTTACTGTTTCTACTACATTACAGGATTCAATAGCTATAGTTGAATAGAAGTCAGAACTAAAATCCGACTTTAGAATACAACATGTTAATGATGAGTTCATCGTCTCCCATCTTTTTCTTGCTTTTTAATAGTAAAAAAGATGCACTAACCTGGCAGTGGAGCGACGAACGGTTAGAGTCTTGTACCCCATTTTCATACCATTAAGTGCAACAAGCAACATCCGTCACAGCAGGATCCTGAGATGTCCAGGAAGAATTGCAAAACCATATATCATATGTAAGGCACTCCAACAGGAATTAAAAGTTGGGGATAAAAAAAAATTAAAAAACGAATGTTATGAAAATATTTTCAAATTTCACCGAAACCAGATCATAGGACAATTTTGCAAAAATTTGATCTTGAAAGAAGTGCACACACCTGATAAGCTTCTTCAAACCCTCCACATCCATATAGTCTAAACCTATCTTCTGAGCCTGCAGTTAACATCAATAAAAAGTTCACTCAATATTAAACCTTCAATGTCATCAGTTTGCATCTCGATTATTGAGGTTCAATGAACCAACGAACCTTTCACAAAACCAAAAGTAAACTTTCTACTGTTCCGAACATAACAAAGGGCACAATAAATTTTTAGGATAAAAGCAAAAGAAGTTTGAATATATTCAACTTCAACGATTTTAAAAGGATGCCAATGTGGGTCTCTAAGACATGCTTCCCAGGAGGTGCAGATCTCTACGGCTTTCACATATGCTTCATCAGTATAATATTTCCTTTTGCACATCTCATAAAATGGTTTCATTTCAAGCTCTCCCATTCTCTTAACCCCGATAAAAGCACGACTAGACATTTCTCCAAGTTCCTACAAGCCAATTGGATATTTGTTTAGCAACCACAAGAATATTAGTTCATCTACAAGTCTATATATCTACACCAAGGCAGCTATGAAGAACCTATCATCCAACAGAGAGGGAGGGAGCTCACCTTGGTGAGTTCTTTACGAGCTTCCTGCAGCTCATCATTGCTTTTCCGCTCATTGGAAATAAGAATTTGGTTCAGGTCTTCAAGATATTCATGTTGTCTTTCCTTTTTTTCCGGTTTCTCACTCACCTCTTTTATCTTATATTCGGATACCTTAAATTCTAATTCCAGTTTACCTCTGGCCTTACCTTTTTCCAGTTTAGATCTTTCCTCGAGAAGATCCTCTTATATTCTCTGGTATCAACAATTACAAGAAGAGAATAAATAAACTACATGATATCCAAGATTGTCATAGTTTGTGTATCAAGTAGTTCCTAATTATCTAATCTATCAGCACATCACAGCAGTAAGTTCAAAGTTTAACCTTTTTCTCTGTAGCAATCCGCAATACCATCTCGTGTACCTCTCTCTGCTCCCATGAGAAAACCATTTCAAGATTACTGTTTTTCACTGCAAAGTGAATACTAATATATATATAAACTGTTAAACGATTCCCATAGATAGTGTCAATTTCCTATATATGTATCCTATTACGGCTCTCTTTTAATAATGGAGACTTACTTGAGTGTTATCTAACATGTGAAAAAGTACAATCCTTCATCATGCTACTATCATAACTCGGTTTTTTGGTTTTTTAATAGCTTCAATCCTTCAACAATGTCTACAAACTTATCTATTGGGCTAGATATCATATCGTCACGGTAAATTACCTCTTTCCTTTGAGATTCAATACACAAATTCAATTCGAAACAATATTACCAGAAACAGCAATACAATGTGTCGATCCAAAACCAGTGACAGTTGATTGAGAAACCACCTAGAAATACAAATCAAGCAAAACCCCAAAACTAGTTGAAAATTGAAAATAAACAAGCTTAAGAAGCTTCTTCTTCTGCTAATAATCTCAGTATCACCGATTTAGGACTCAATCAAGCCTCTTCCAACCGCATCATCCGCACAAAACTCACCACTCCTCTACTTCTTAACCCGAATCGCAAACAACCATGACAACCCATCAACACCAACATTCTAGCTTCAACTACCAATAAAAATTATATCAGTATCTCCTTCAACTCTAGTTCATTGCAGCAAAGTACAACCTCAACCTCAAAAACCCTAACTTTCCAATCAATCACAAAAACAAACAAAAAAACAAAAAACATCAAAATTACCTTAGAATTAGTTAGAACAAAGACCATCAATCCCAACCCCTTGTAGCTTCGGTCAACTTATCAACTCCATTCCCATCTCGCATCCGAAAAGAACTCGAAATCGAAACCCAAATCTCATAATCGATTGAACAAAAACCCTAAATCAATTATCATTTATAAACCTTAAAACAAAAACATAAACCGGATGAAAATAAATCGAAATCAAAACCAAAAATACATACCTAAATTAAACAAAGTAGAACAGATGCTTTCTCATGATTAGATGAGAGTGAAGATTAGTTCTTCCAAGTTCGAACTTCGACGAACAAATTAAAATCGAAAAAATGAATCATAATATAGACTGAAACCCTAAAATCAATTTATGAAGTCCTAAAAATCCTATTACATATGATGAACAAACTGAATTGAAACTGATTCATCAAACTCAATCTGGTTCATCTACGAGAGAAAGAGAAGAGAGGATGAGAGAAACTCATCTGGTTTCATCGGCTAAGAGGAATAGAAGAGAGGCTGAGAGCAGAAGAGAGACAAGAGAATAAGAAATGAAATTCTGATCTGCTCGATTCACCGAGGCATGAGAGGAAAAGCAATATCACGCATGTGAATCGCACACTCATGGGGGTAAATATCATGTAATGTTACTCCTGTTAGGTGGACACACAAAGGTACGCGTGTGAATGGCACACTCACAGACTCCAGGTATTACGACCCAGGTGTGACGAAGCGTGTGGCTGGCACGCCTATAAAAAAAATTCGTAACAGCTAGTATCTGTTATGAATTTCGTAACGGTTCCTGCGTGTTACGATTTTTTTTATAACGTCCATTTGTAACGGGAATTTTGTAACGACCACAAAGCCGTTACGAATTCCTGTTACGAATCCGGGAATTTGGTGTAGTGTGAAATCCGAATTTGAGATGAAAAATCTGGGGAAAGCTCGACCGAATACCGAGCTTTGGTATATTATTCCACCGGTTGCATATGTCTAAAGTTCACAGGCAATTTAACAAAGACATGCATCCTGATAGCACTCCAATGATTAGTCGAGGTTCAAATGTAAGTAAGTGACCATTTCTTCTAAAGGAAGATGACAAATACATGTAGGGAGATGAAATTCCCATATCTAAGTACAATAGACACATTGTTGTACTTAGTATAATAATGTACTCGATTAAATTTACATCCTCAGTGAACTTGTGAGCTAGATATAGCTCGGCGCCAACGCAACGTCATTGGAATGGTATGTAATCATGTACTTAAAAGTAACCATTGACATAAATTTGTATTATCCCCACAAAGACATTAAAAGTAATGCTAATGAAAGTGCAATCCAAAAGTTGTTGATTATGAAGGAACAATAATCTCTTCCCCAACGAAAGTAATCAGAGGGAGATATGGTAGATTATTTTCTAGGTTATTATCGATATTCAGTTTCGAAAAGTACATGACTAAAGGAACTTTGTGGAACAACTCTGAAAGTAATCGGGGGAGATGCCGACATCGGGGGGAGGATCCAAGGATATGATGTCGAAATATTTTACTTCGAAATTGAAGCTGTGTTGTACTCTTTTTCCCTTCGATCGAGAACAGTTTTTCCCAAAGGGTTTTGTTACTCGACAAGGTTTTTAGCGAGACAAAACTAAAAACATCAAGTATGTTGAACGTCGAAGACATAAAGATCGCCGTTGATATTACTGAAAATATCCTGGATCAAAGGAATGAAACGCGATAGTCTCGTTAAGCAACGTAACTTCCGTAATCAACAACATGGTCTTATAAACATTCAAGTCACCACAGTAAAGTGTGATTAAACTCCTTTTGACTGCATTAGATTGATGAAAATTGTCTGACATCAGGGGGAGTATCTAATGGTGTGTTGAACTATTTTCCTTCACCGAGATTGCTTTTTCCCACAGGGTTTTGTTACTCGGCAAGGTTTTTAATAAGACAAAAAGAACACCGAGAATGTAATTTCCAATCTAAGGCTATTGTCTTTCCCACGAGGATTTTCTGCCTTAGGAGTTGTGAAACAAATAGTCAACCTCAACAGAGCAAAGTGATCATCTGCAACAGATCACCTTTACTTGCATTTGTCACGTTGTACTCTTTTTCCTTCGTCGAGGTTTTTATCCCACTGGGTTTTCCTTGTCAAGTTTTTAATGATGCAACATATTCGAGTCCAACTATGTTCTAAGTTTGTTTAATATTGTACTTTTTTTCTTTAGTTCAGGTTTTGTCCTTATTGGTTTTCCTGACGAAGTTTTAACGAGGCAATTAACTTAGGCTCATCGGTCTTTGAAGACCGTATTGCATGTGATGAACTACATGTACAGTACAAGATAACATGTGAAGTACTACATGTGAAGAGTTGTACCTAGGTTTTATCCCACTGGGGATTTCCTTGTCAAAGTTTTAATGAGGCAATTGATTTCGGCACAAGTCATCAAGGAGAGGACGATGTTTGAAGAAATACATTCGAAGCACTATATGTGAAGCACTATGTATAAAGTTTTTGTTATTAAAACGCACAAGGGGGAGTGTTACAGGGCTTATGGCTCATGGATGTGCGGTCCATCTATTACCTAGTGTTTCCCCTTTATATATATTGTTCCATGTAAACCTATTATTGTGATGAATGGAAACCACTCTCTGCCTCTTTGCTTTCCCTACATTTCCACTACAACAGATTTTTTTTATATGCTTTTTTTCCTTAAAAAAGATCTTTTCTAATTAAATTTTGTTTAAAGAACATTTGGATCATACAACTGCGGTGATCCAAATGGCATAGGGGAACCAATTGGTAATGTAGATCAAATTAATACTCCCAATGTTTCACTTTAAATGAAGGTTTGGAAGTTTTCAAGAACATTAAGAAAAAAGAAAGAGACTAAATTTGTTCCATCTACGCCCATAAAAAAAAGTCTTCAAACATTAATTGGTATTACTATACTTAAAAGAAAAGTTTCTGGTTCCAAGACAAAATTTAAGGGTATTGTTGGTAGTTTTGTCAAAAATTAAAGAAACCCGGAAATATTTTGGAATTAGAAAAAACCAATACCTAAAGTGGAACGTAGGGAGAATCTGTAATAGAGTAAATCATAACTAAAGTGTAAAAGCAAATTGGGATCAGTGTAGCAAATAAGGGTGGAATTTTTATCGTCTGGAATGAGAAGGACATTATCGTCGAGAGCAGCTTGATGTATTTCAATTTTCTAGCAATAGTGAAGCTAGGTGGCCTAGATAGATTTTTGCACCAACATTCAGCAATTATTTTTTTTTCATTTCTGATGATCAAGCCAAGACCCCAAAATTTTTAAGGGGATACTGGTGCTCGTGCTCGCCTGGTCTTAAAAGGCTTGGCTGGCTTGTTCTACTGGATACTGTCGTTTCTTGATGGACAATACGTGTTGGCGTATGAGTGGTGTTTGGTCTTTGGTGGTGGTTGGCTCTCCGTTCCGCGCGGCGACAACAAGCCCAACTACCTCTTCAGCATCTTCTCTGGGTCATCTTCGGGCAAGACTCGTTTGGTTCTTGTGCTTAGATATCGAGAAGGTATCGATTATTATCTCTTGAAATGGAGAACATGTGAAACCATCCTAGCATATTGTGAAGGGGGACGCCCTCCCATAGCTATGTAGGCAGCAAGATCGTGAAAGGGGGGACTCCTCCCCGTAGGGTATGCTACTTTAACGACTGCGAATGCACAAACCCTAATAGAATAGTGTGCCCACTCCTTGTTCCACCCACGACACGGAATGTGTCAAGGATTGAATATTGTCTTCGGACAGGTTGCCCAGGCAGGTGAGACGGCGTAGAAACTTAGCAATACTTTTATGAGATAAGATCTTTACGAGATAACATCTCTGCCCTACCCTGACTTGCTCGGGACTAAAGGGCTTTGGTTATTGGTTATTAGTTAGATTTAAGCAACGTAAGGTGATGATCAGACCCAATTGTAAGCACATTATAAATAGTGGTGTTGGGAATAATAATAGCTATCTTTTGGTAGCTAATCATCAAGTCTTTGCCCAGTAAGAGTGGCCTAGATCTTTGTTTGACCAAGTAAATGGGCATCCAATAAAATCAATATCTATGAGATCCAGATCATTAAGTTTATTGTTGAAAAATATTTGCTTCAGCAGTGTCTGTAGGGCAGGCACTGTATTTTTTAAAATCATGCAAAGACAAAAGAGAATCCAATTAACTGTGACAAATTAATAACCACAATAAATTAGTAAACTTGGTCAGTCCTGAGTCTGGGACAACATGCTAAATTAATAAGTCGTTAAATTTATAAATTAATAAAAAATTCAGACTTTCTATGTATCCCTTTTGATATATAAATTAAGAATTCTAATTTACATAAAATTAGTTTTACATTTATGTTAATTTAGTAAAGAATGATTCAATTGTGGCCTGGTTTTTCTGGAAATTGATGTTACATTGTGTTTGTACCGTGTGTAAAATACACGAAAGGCCCATTAATCAAGCCCGTCTAGCCCGTGAAAGAAGATTCCAGAAGTTTCCAGAAGACTTGTTGCCCAAGTTGCTGGCACATCAAATTTAAACCAGAATTAGGGCTACATAAACACTATAAATATATGTATCCTAAACCCTAAGAGACATGGAATTCTAGGTTAGCTAACCATACATATCAATACAATTTTTCCCCCATGGGATTCCACCGTGGATGTAGGCATCACTTGCCGAACCATGTTAAATTCTTTGTCTCTTTTATTTATCATTTTCTAGCCCTAATTTCACATCAAATCATCTATTCCATCGTGTTTAGTGCCTAAAAGTAATTTTGGGTACAAACATTGGCGCCGACTAAGTAGATTCGTGAAAACAATCGTGTTTTATCATTGAGAAAGGTGCGGAAGAATTCGTGCACGGATTAAACATCAGCAAAAAAAAATGAAAAAGAGAAAAAAAAATGGGTTAAGAAGAAAGAATCCCGAAACTGTTGCAAACATTAAGAAACCGTTGCGATAAGGTTGAATAAACTGTTGCGAGAGCAGTAGCAGAAGACCGTGGTAAAAAAAAGCTGCAGAGGTGTTGCGATATCCACGAAATAGTAACAAATACAAATTGTTGCAGAAAGCGTTGCCAAAGCTTCTTCTTCATCATTGCACTGCATCCGTCGAGATCCATGGAATCGATCCGTAGGATCTGTCTAGCCTCATGTACATCAGCGATCCAAGTGCTTCTCAAGCGCTCGACTAATCACAACGATCTGCCACGTCACCGACACATCGCCAGCATTGTCCGCCACCTTGCCATGTTACCGACACATCGCAAAGAAGGTCCCGTCAAAGATAGTCGCCACGTCAGCAAATGGTTTACCCGGTGTTGCCACGTCATCGACGCTGACCCAAAAAGTAGATGCCACGTCAGCCTTGTTGATCGGTCAGCAGTGACATGTCCGCAACAAAGACGCGCACTTCGTGAAAATCTTGTTTCGCCAATATCTTCTTCGTTTTAAGTCCGAATTGAGTTATTTTTTGCTCGTTGGAATCGTCTTTTGAAGACCTACAACATGAAATCAAAATTTCATGTGTTTGAGAAACTTTTATGTGCATTTGGAGCAGCAACATGATCGAGTTCGAGGATCATGGATAGCGACATGATTGAGTTCGAGGTTCGTGGAAAGCGACATGATTGGGTTAATGAGGATTTTTTAGTCCCTTCAACATTTAGCCTTGCATCGCATCGCAAGAACCAAAAGCCTCACCTTGCACGTGAGAACATAAGTCTTGCTCTTATCGCAAGCATAAAAATCTCATCTTGCACACGAGTATAAAGACTTGCACCTTGGAAAGCATTAAGTCTCGTCTCGACCACGAGCCCAATGCCCGATATTGGTCCAAAGACTCGTACTCAACACAAGCAATACAGCCAGCCTGCCCGAGCAGCGAGCGCTACAGCCTTGTTACGTTGCGAGCAAAAAGCCTTGCCTGGCCAAGCAAGCACACTATATCCACTCAAGTCTCGAATAGCTCTCGAGCATCAAAAGTCCACCACGTGGCAAAAAGTCTCACCTAGCACGGAGCAAATTTTTTTTGTGTAATTACAGCTTGGGGGTGTCTTTGTAATGTCTCTACAAACGCTTGGGGGCGAGTTACGTCATCAACGATCGACGCGAAGGAAAAACAAACTTCTTAACCGCCACCAAGTTGGAGGTTAAGAGGAGGCGATGTTTGTACCGTGTGTAAAATACACGGAAGGCCCATTAATCAAGCCCGTCTAACCCGTGAAAGAAGATTCCAGGACTTGTTGCCCAAGTTCTTTGGCACATCAAATTTAAACCGAATTAGGGTTACATAAACACTATAAATATATGTATCCTAAACCCTAAGAGACATGGAATTCTAGGTTAGCTAACCATGCATATCAATACAATTTTTCCCCAATGGGATTCCACCGTGGATGTAGGCATCACTTGCCGAACTACGTTAAATTATTTGTCTCCTTTATTTATCATTTTATAGCCCTAATTTCACATCAAATCATTTATTCCATCGTGTTTAGTTCCTAAAAGTAATTTTGGGTACAAACACATTGTATATAATTTTTGGTTTTTCTTAACATTAGAAGAGTTTTTGTTGTTGTCGTTTGGTGATACAATAAAAAATTATTCAATGCCTTCACAGCTTCCATAGATTAATCTTTACGTGAAGGTGTCTCTATAACTATAATTTCATATCCTACTTCCACGTCATCACTTTCCTCGTTTCCCATGATACTTGTCAATTATTTCCTCAAAATAGTATTCTCTTGAGGGTAGTCCAAAAGGTATTCAATGTCCATTCTACCGTAATAAATTAAACACGTTTGATTAAATTTTGCAGCTTCTCTAATGCCTTCATTATCTAACATTCACTTGAATTCTTTTGAAGCGTTGTCAACCATTGAACGAACATCTATTTTTAAGCTTAAACGACAAAGTTCTCCAAAAGACTATGATAGAATTGACGACGATAATGCATCTTGAAAGCTCTTACAACCCATGCGTCACAAAAATTGATAAATGTTTCTGGTCCCGACACTATTATTTTATAGCGGTTATCCAGTATAATGTTAAGATCTCCAATGATTAGTCAAGGGAGTTGATTGGTAATAGCAAGATTTCAATCATCTTCTAAGACTCTTTTTCTTGGTCAAATCATAAGGGCTACTATAGTAACCAAGTGAAGAGCCAAGGAGGGCTATGGGAAGTGTTGACTATAACATTGATATGCTTCGAGGAGAAGTCAATAACATCTACGGTGATATTAATTTTTTCATATTAAAGTCAGCCCCCTAGCTACACAACTAGCCCCTCCTGTTTCCACAAACGACTTTGCACATTTAGTTCCCTTAAAATTTTCCTTTAATTTTTTTTTTCTATTTTTTTTTAGAACGGAAGAGAATATCGTGGTTTAATTTTTTGAGCACATCAAGAAGGTATTTCTTAGTATCCCTTGAGCCCATGCCTTGATAGTTCCATGCCAAAGAAGTAAAAAAATTACCGTAAGTATGATACAATTGGGTATTTAAAAGTAATTCTTCTAGCAATGGTCTCATAACTTTAGTATATTTTTGTGAACCTTGCTAAGGTAATTGACTAGAATATGCTATGCAAGAATAAACTAGGTAGCATATAGGTAATGTGAAAAGAGTTTAGCATAGTTAGAGAGCTTAGAAAAGTAACTACAAAGGCAGTTGGAGTGCTTTCCATGGTACTATTTGTCAGACCATTATCCTCACCTGTGTACGTCACTTTGTTGACATCAACACTATCTTTAGTTCTTTTTAATATTCGTGCTCTTTGGGATTGTTGGGCTTCTTCCTTTTTTCTTCCATTGAGTTGTTACTCAAGAAATTTGTTTATCAATGTTATCATTGAACTAATGCATTTTTTTCTTAGCTTCTCAAGCTTCCTTTTTTTCTTTTTGAGGTCTCAGATTAATTATTTCCTTTATTTAAGCTAAGGTGGAGAGGGTTTCAAAGGGGAAGGGGTTTGGTGAGCTGGTGACAGGAAATACAATAGTTGAGATGGCAACATTTGAGTTTTTGGCAATATATTTTCCATGATCTCTATCAACAACCTTTGCATTTTGGGGTTTTTCCTTGTAGGTACTCCGAGTTCTTTTCGCTAGGGTAAGTTTCTTGTTTCTGATCTAGCATGCAATGCCATATGGATTCTAATTTGTGTCTTCATCTCCAATTATATAGGGATGACCAGCTCCGAAAATGATAGGGTCGCTGGAGAAGGCACCAAGATTGGCAATGACGCTTTCCAACTCAATCCTTTGCATGTTTCATTTTGGCTTAAAATTCCATAATTACATCTATATCATAATAAGTTATATGTATGAGAGCTTTTCCACTGAGCATGTTTTTCTGTTTTGGGATAGGGAATGGAGTTGGGGATTAATTTGGAGTGGGAGTTGGATGTATAAGCCATGAAGAGCATAAGCAAAATCCAACTAGTGAGAGAGGGTAGTTGTTTCAAAGGCCTCAATTCCAAATTTGAGAGGTCTAGCTTAATTCTCATGTTCTTCTCATATTTTTCTCTCGCCATAAGGTCTTATGGAATCTTGGAAAACTCCAACGGGTTTGAGGATGCCTCTCGATGTCGGGAATGATGTTTGTGAGTATTCTTTTGATGAGGATCCAAACCATAATCTTTGTGAAAAGTTCTTCATTAATCAGATCATGACCTCCAGTAGGAATTCTAGCAAAAAAAAGTCAGCTTGTCAAAAACATATCTAGTTCCTCCTCCTCTGGAAGTGTTGTAGTCTTCACCATTTGTGAACCTGGGAATGTAAAAGTTTATTCTTCAGTTCCAATTATCAACTTCAATTATACTATTCATATCTCAGTTGGCATTGATGAAGTTACTAATTCTGGATGTTTCAAAATAGATATTGCTGCAAAGTTTGCCTATGAAACACCATTTTCAGCTCAATACTTGCTTGGTATGGATTTTGTCAGGTTTTAGAAAGACCTTTGGAAAGAGATCTTCAGGCATGTACATAATGGTTTTCATTTTATCAACCTAACTATCAATGTTGTTAGGATTTGAGTTAGATGTAGAGGCCATTTCAGAGGAGAAAAGGAAGAGAAGATGAGTATTTGTATGGTTTGGGGAGAAACCTTTGATGCATATTTGAGGTACAATGGAAAGAACTTTAATTTGAAATTTTGTTATGGGAGTATGTTTAGTATGGGTAGGTTGTCGTAAGATTGAAAAAAGATTTTGGGTATTGCAGTTTCCAATGAGTTTCCACCAGGTAATAACTCCACATTTGCTCACCAGAGTGTAAGAAGGTTGTACATATTGGGGTATGGTCATGTTATAGATGCATTATCTTGTGGTGAATAATAGTACCGCAAATCTGTTGAGCAAACCATATGCATTAACGGGTAATACAATAATTTTTATAGTTTTGTGTAATTGGTCAGTTTGAGTCTTATAAAACCGAGACAAATTCATTCAGCCAAATTTGCTACTTTCCAGACACTACATAGTGATGAGTGCTTAATTCTTACATAATTACCACTCAAATTTATATTTATTAGTTCCAGTTTTAGTACATGTTTAATAATTTTGTTTAGTTTTGCAGAATTTCAGGAAATAAAGCTCGCGTGGAATAATATACAAAATTTTACCCATAAAATGGATGACATGGTCCTAAATTACTATCCCGGTTACCCGAAAAATGGATGAACGCGATACATGGATTTCGGAAGTTGGAGCCGGTCAAAAGTCAACAGCAAATCAAGCAAATAAATTATATGGGCTTATGTTGGATTTTAAGTAATCCGGGCTTAAAGGACTGAGTTTTCGACCCACTCCTTAACCTTCCTAAACTATCCGATGCGTATGATAAATTGAGAATAGAAGAAAAATATGACGGATCATATTGGCGGACAAATTTGGAAACTTCAAATTCAATTTATATTAATTTTAGAAAGAGAATACATCAAACGGGCATGCATAAGGAAGCAAGAAGAAATGTCAACATAGGATAAGTCATGGACATAATATCTCTTATCTTGTAAAAGGAGAAGGAGACAGAAAATAGGGAGAAGAAGCATAGAGAATTCCATTCATATGTGTGTAGAATACAATGTTTAAGCCTCTATTTATATACATAGAAGACTTGGTGTCCAAGACATGTAAACCCTAAACTTAGACACAAAGGGCATCTTAGTAAATAAACAATGGTTTATAACACTCCCCCTGATGACCACCGTGGCTAAGCTAATTGCCTCATTAAAACCTTGTCAGGAAATTCCAAAAGGACAAAACCTGATCGAAGGGAAAAGAGTACAATTGTGAGAAAACTTAGAATATTGTTGGACATGTATATATGTTGCCTCATTAAAACCTTGACAAGGAAAACCCAGTGGGGAAAAACCTTGATGAAGGAAAAAGAGTACAACGTGATAGTCCGGTAAAATACCTTCTAATTTGATACTCCCCCTGATAAGTACTGCAGTTAAGTCTTGGCTTGCAAATCTTCGAGTCGACACTTTCCCAATTTCGATGAACGAATTTCTTGAATGCTAGAGATAGTAATGCTTTCGTGAGAAATCGCCAGATTGATGAAGTCTTCTTTTGTGTTAGTCTTCTAATAGTAGTGTCCTCGAGTCTCAGCATGCTTCTTTCAAATACATTAAGTACTTGTGTCTTGGATTCATTGATTACTTGGAGATGATTTGCGAAATAGTTGATGTAGTTTCTTCAACAAAGTGCCAAGATATGAATACCTTATCATACGTGAACAAAAATCGTATTTGTTAGAAGGAAATCCAAATTCTTAGGAGATGATTAAGTTGATTTATTTTAATCAAATGTGGGCATCCACTATACAACCAAAATTTATACAACTCCCCCTTGATGACCGTCATGTTGAATTAAATTGCCTCACTAAAACCTCGCCAAGAAAAACCCAATGGGAAAAAACTTGGACAAAGGAAAAAGAGCACAAATATCAACATTTTGAAATAAAATAAATGTCATGTTGCCTCGTTAAAACCTTGTCAGAAACCACATGGGAAAAACCGAAACGAAGGGAAAAGAGTACAACTTTTGACGATTTATGGATGCTAACTCATCTTTATGAGTATTGGAGATAACAAGCATCAAAATAATAACTCGGGTCTATCTCAAAGACGAGTTTATGCTAGATAATTCTAACCGCAGATTTAACAAAGAAAAGAAAATATAACTTATCCGCAAAATCGTGGATTTTGGTGTTTTTAAGGACTTCTCAAAAGACCTATAAAGTTGATATCATCAATCAACTAATCCGGATTTTTGGTAAATTTAAAAAAAAAACACATTAAGGATTGCTAACCCTGACATAATCAAGTCAGGTGGCTGCCTGAATATAATTTGAATCTTACAAGGATTACAAATTATAACATATTTCCAAATGCAATACAAGTCATTCAAAGACTACCACGCCAAATGCATTGTCCAGGGAGAACCGAATGTTATGGAATCAATCCTAGGGTTTGAGTAAAAACTAAAACCCTTAAATCGTTGTAAAACGATAATATTTCTCGTTGAACGCATTATGACAACACTAGCCTATAAATAACCGGCTGGGCAATTTTAAGGTGTTAAGTCTTGGATCCAAAATTGCGTCAATCGAGAAATCAATCCAACCTAATTTGGATTATATGCAACCAATCATGTATGTCGATATTACTCTACAGAGGGGTCTACAACCACCATCATTTATTTCAGTAGCTACTGTAAATGAATATTCGACAATCATTAGTTTATTATGACCCAACACAATTCTCTGGTGTATACACACTTTGAAAAATTCAAATTTTACTGGTACCAGTTCCCGCGAGCATTATAATCTCCTCCTCGTCAAATGAGGAGATATTAATTTTGAGAATGTGAATCATATTATGATAGACTCTATCATAGCACTATCTATAGCATGTAGCAAAACGCTACATTTTTGCTAGAAGTGATTGGATTTTCCTTTTCAAACGACATTAGCTTAT
The DNA here is from genome assembly GCA_023531295.1 of Papaver armeniacum. Taxonomy (NCBI): domain Eukaryota; kingdom Viridiplantae; phylum Streptophyta; class Magnoliopsida; order Ranunculales; family Papaveraceae; genus Papaver; species Papaver armeniacum. The sequence continues at coordinate 385,659 of JAJJWW010012771.1, forward strand.
GGAAAAGCTAAATGAGATAATTTCACGCCTATTATTTAATGGCAGCATTTATCGATTTGATTTAATGGGAGAGAAATTGATATAAATTTAGTTAATTAATACCACCTTTGATAGTGTATATAGTCTCCCCTGATTATGGGGGAAATAATTGTATCTCATATACGAAATCAAGTTTCGTAAAGTATTATCCGATTAATTCGAGGACATATACTGAGAATAATTTTTAGTTTTTAACAATACCTGGTTGGACAGTAGATACTGAATCCAGGAATCACTAAAAATTATACGAAAAATGTAATCCACTTGATATACAAATTGAACAAAGCATGGATTTTATTGGTTACAACCCAAAAGATATAAAATAGGCAAATTAATCTCCAAATAATTCCGACATGAGATTGTGGACACTTTATTTTTCAAAAAAAATTAAATTCAAGATTAATATAGTCACTTCAAGGACTAATAATATTGGCTAACAAGCCGGGTGCGCACCCACTGACCTTTAGTGTCCTACCATATTCCAATTAGAAGTGGAACAGTCCAAAAAATTTCGGAGATTATTAACAGGAAAAAATTAAATTGCTCGATATCCCTCAAGAATGCAGCAATTTTTATTCACTGGTATTTGCAAATATTACGAATAACGATTTCAACCCTTTTGGGTTTGATTGAGAGAAAGTTTCTTTTTAAGAAGATAAAGAAACCGTAAATCGTTATTTTTCTAGGAAAAACACCATGTTATGGTTGATAAATAGTTTCTTTAAAGGGATAGAAACCAATGGTTTATTTTTTGATAAAACCATATTTGATGGTACAAGTTGGTTTTCGAAATGGCACCATATTGGCAAAAATTTAGAAAATATGCCAATATATTTTCTCTCTTCCTATGGAAACGATGGAGAAAATTAACACCAACTCGATTGGTTTGTATGATTTATCGAAATCGTTTCAACAAACTAAAAGATGTCGTTTTAATCATCGCATATGGAAAAAAAATCCATTTTTGTGGGAATTCTTATTATTGACATACGGTTTCGGGCAAATAAATATAAACCATATGATAAATCACATGATCTTTGTCCAATGGACAAAGATGCTGAAGTAAATCAGCCGGAGGTTCATGAACCATGCATGTGATTAATTACCGTAATGACGATGAATATCCGCGATGACACCAATTTTAATTTGATGATTATAGTTTCATTAGAGGAATAGAAACTTTAAACTATTTTTCAATAGCTTTTTTCTTTCTCTAGGAGTAGAGAACAAAGGAAATCAAACTCAAAAAAATTGATCACCGATAAATAGATAAGAAAGCATATAAAGTAATATATATATATAAAATCGCAGCTTGATGACTATTAAAAAAAAATGGACAGGAAAGATACAAAACAAAAGTACCAATGCTGTAAAAGATGGATACAACACCAAGTATTGTTGTCTCTCAGCCAATGTTTCTCTTCCACTTGTTTAATCACGCTTTAAGTATCTTGAAAGTGGATTCTTTGCTATCGTAAAATATCACCATCGGATTTTTACCAAACCAAGGTGTGTATATGCAAAGAAACAAAAAAAAAGAAGAGATTAATTAGTACACGGCTCCAAAACTGTAAAATCATAAATAATTAAATTAATATGATCTGTGAAAACTAAAGTTAGGTTTAACCATGTAAAAAAAAAAAAAAAAAGAATAAAAGGAATAGTATAAAATATTATATCACCGATTTCACTTTTTTTTCTTTTTTTTTTGTTTTAAGCTCAGCGTAGGGCGTGCTGATTACGTCTTGTAAAAGGAGAAGGAGACAGAAAATAGGGAGAAGAAGCATAGAGAATTCCATTCATATGTGTGTAGAATACAATGTTTAAGCCTCTATTTATATACATAGAAGACTTGGTGTCCAAGACATGTAAACCCTAAACTTAGACACAAAGGGCATCTTAGTAAATAAACAATGGTTTATAACATCTTATCATTAGTGGAGGAATATAATTAGTATTATGACCTTGTTTCCCTGCATGGAAACTCCTAATGGGCACGAGAATAATGACAAAAGAGGATCTTTCCTTGTATGCATGGAAAGAGTGTGGTGCTGCCTATATAAGATCGACCATTCATGGGGGATGTGGGGAACCTTCACCATTATAGTTTTAGATGGTTTCTTTTGTTTTCATTTTCGTAATGGAAAATTAGCTCTCTATCGGGGCCAGGGAGGAAGCCAATAAATAATATAAGAAATTCTAGTAATCTTTAAATAAATATTCTTTCGAATCTTAAATGTTTTAATTAAACTCTCTTCATATTTAGTTTCATTTTAATTGTTTTGGATAGTCTTAGGCTATCGATCTTTTATAAGTGAAGGAGGTTATACTGTTTTGGTATAACATAAAGTTGTAATATTATTTATAATCATTATTTATTCCGAGACATGAGATTGAGTTCGATACTGTCTCGAGTTATATCAAGAATATTTTTAAGAAGAATGATTATTTTACACAATTGATTTGGTGGAATTCTAAACCCTAATCCCGTTCTCTCTTCATCTTGTTACCATATTTTGCACGTATTATCCGATTTTTGGTGATTTCTTGTATTAAGTATGAAATCAACTTCACAAGTCCGAGAATCGAATCTTTTCTCACCACTGTTAAAAATACATTAGTTTTTGGCGCCGCCGACGCGGACTTGCCTTTAGGTTAGGTTTTAGATTTTGTTTTGTAAATATTTTGCTAGTTTATTTTTTTTAGTTTATTTTATTATTATTATTATTAGATTTTACTCTTTGGGTATATTTTATTTTTGGTGTGCATAATATTTGAGATTTAAAGTGAAAATAAAATTTGCACCAAACAGGTAAGTATCCAAGATTTTTTGCAGTGGAAATGGAAGGGAAAGTAGAGAGGCAGAGTAGTTTCCATTCATCAGGATAATAGGGTTACATGGAACAATATTGTTTTATATACAGGTAGGAAGAAGACCCTAGACACTATATTGGGCCGCACATTCATGGGCTATAAGCCCTACAACACTCCCCCTTGTACGGTCCAAAAGAGAACTTCATATGCAGTGCTTCACATTTAGTGCTTCGAATATAGTTCTTCAAATGTCGTCCTCTCCTTGATGACTTGTGCCGAAATCAATTACCTCATTAAAACTTTGACAAGGGAAAACCCAGTGGGACAAAACCTTGGTACGACTCTTCCCATGTAGTACTTCACATGTTATCTAGTACTTTACATGTAGTTCATCACATGCAATACGATCTTCAAGGATTGACGAGTCTAAGTTAATTGCCTCGTTAAAACTTTGTCAGGAAAAACCCAGAGGGACAAAACCTGAACTAAAGAAAAAGAGTACAATATTAAGTAAACTTAGAACATAAATGGACTCGAATATGTTGCCTCATTAAATCCTTAATAAGGAAAAACCCAGTGGGACAAAACCTTTATGAAGGGGAAAGAGTACAACGTGACAGATGCAAGTAAAGGTGATCAGTTGCAGATGATCACTTTGTTCCGTAAAAGTAGACTAGTTTCATCACAACTCCTAAGGCAGAAAATCCTCATGGGAGAGACAATAGCCTTAGTTGAGAAATTGCTTCCCGGTGTTTGTTCTTGTCTCATTAAAAACCTTGCTGAGTAACAAAACCATATGGGGAAAATTAACCTCAATGAAGGAAAATAGTTCAACACACCATTAGATGCTCCCCCTGATGTCAGACAATTTTCATTAGTCTAATGCAGTCAAAAGGGAGTTTATCACACTTTACTTTGGTGACTTGAATGTTTATAAGACCATGTTGTTGATTCCGAAGTTACGTCGCTTAATAACGACTATCGCGTTTCATTTCTTTGATTCAGATATTTTCAGTAATATCAACGCGATCTTTGTCTTCAACGTTCAACATACTTGATGTTTTTAGTGTTGTCTCGCTAAAAACCTTGTCGAGTAACAAAACCCTTTGGGAAAAACTATTCTCGATCGAAGGGAAAAAGAGTACAACACAATTTCAATTTCGAGGTAAAATATGTCGACATCATATCCTTGGATCCTCCCCCTGATGTCGGCATCTCCCCCTGATTACTTTTAGAGTTGTTCCGCATAGTTCCTTTAGTCACGTATTTTTCAAACCGAATATTGGTAATGACTTAGAAAATAATCTACCATATCTCCCTCTGATTACTTTCGTTGGAGAAGAGATTATTGTTCTTTCATAATCAACAACTTTTGGATTGCAGTTCCTTTAGCATTCCTTTTATGTCTTTGCAGGGATAAAACAAACTCATGTCAATGGTTGCTTTTAAGTACATGATTACATTCACTGTACCATTCCAATGACGTTGCGTTGGCGCTAAGCTATATCTAGCTAACAAGTTCACTGAGGATGTAAGATTTAATCGAGTACATTATTATACAAAGTACAACAATGCGTCTATTGTACTTAGATATGGGAATTTCATCTCCCAACACATCTTCGTCATCTTCCTATAGACGAAATGGTCAGTTACTTACATTTGAACCTCGACTAATCATGGGAGTGCTATCAGGATGCATGTATTCGTTAAATTGCCTGACAATTTTAGACATATGCAAACTGGTGGAATAATATACCACAAGCTCAGTATTCGGTCGAGCTTTCCCTAGATTTTTCATCTCAAATTCGGATTTTAAATAGCTTTTAAGGTCTCTTATCACATCAAGAGTACACATCATGTCTGTACCATCAACATAAATAGCCACAATTCCAAATCAGGAACTTTCTTATGAATACGCAAGGAAAATAACTTACTTGTCTATCCCCTCCAAATCAAATAGTCACTTAGACAAAGTATACCACATCCGTCGATTGCTTGAATCTATAAGTGAGAGTTCTATCTATCGTAAACGCACTCCGTGGTTTAGAGTCATTTGATTTGGGCAACAAAAGTCTATCCAAGAATTTTGTAAATATCTTTTGTCTCTTGATTCTTTCAGAGATACGTAACAACCACATACATATGCTCGCATTTCAAGTCTTTTTGAAATTACCAAGCTAACTAGGTAGCGGAACTCTATAACGTTCGTTACAAGAGAACAATTCCAGGGCTTTGTGAGAAACCTCGCGCCACAAGGCGAGTCTTTGTACTTTAAGACTACTTTCTTCTCAATATGCTTTATGACAAATTAATTATGTATGTCCAATAGGCTTTACACTTGGTTGGTTAGCACTACCACACCAAATACCCGTATATTTGCCAAAGAACTAAGTTCTACCTGGATTGTGAAGGCCAAATATGCAATTTATTTGAAATTAATCAAAATAAAGCATGGTTCGATCTCATTGTGCTCTACTTCTGGAGCAACTATTTATAGATTATATCATTACTGTGCACGCATGATCCTTCCATTGACTCATGTGAATTCTCATAATCCGTCAGGATTTCATTGTTCTCTAAAATCATTTAAAACTTCTGAGCGTCCTCCAGTTTGATTCATGGACATATTCAGAGACAATCTTATGAGATGATTTCTGATGATATAAATAAGTTGTGCCTTACTCACCTACTTCCTTTCTAGGTGAGGATCGATCGAACCAAGTGGTCTCTCCAACTTCCTTTATGGAGCCACGGCCTCAACCACACTTCCACTTATTGTAGTTGCAACACCTTAGTCTATGATGTCTATCCTGTATTGAGGATTTGTAATTTTACAGGTAGGTTTGCAGCTGGTATGTGTGATCTCATCACTTTAGCAATATCAGTGTACATTCTGAAAATCGAATATTCTTTATCACTTCACATTTACATTTGTGGAGTACAAGAATCAATATGAGACACAGTGGGAACACACCACGACAATTCCTGTCGTTCCCTTAGAAAATACTTTTTCTTATCTCCCCCTAACGACGGGAAGACTGTCTCATTAAAGTGATAATCCGCAAATCTAGCGGTAAGATATCTCCTGCCAAAAATTTTAAAATGCGGATAATTGTTGGGAACTCATTTCCAACATAACTACTTAACAGTTTTGAAGACCCGTCATAGTACGATGTGGAGTCGTAATGGCACATATATAGTGCAACCAAAAATGCGTAAGAACACGAATGTCGTGCTTAAATCCGATTTTACCGGGTACGAGTAAAAGGTTGACTAATATTGGGTTCTAAAACGAATTAAGTAAGATGCGTGTAATATTGCATATCCCTAAAGCAATAAAAGATAGGTTTGTACGCATAACCTATTCCTTAGGCACCATCTCAGAACCTTTGATGATAACCTCTCGCGAGACCATTGGGTATAAGATGCTCTATATTGATCCTATTAAACATGCAATATTCATCAAGTCCTTTTGATGTAAATTCTCCAAAGATTAATAAGGGTGGTGAGCCTTTGCACTTTGTATTGTGTAATATGTGATATGAGTTTTTAAACGCAAATTTCTTGGGAACTATAACTAGTCCAAAATGTCAAAACATTCACCAGAGCCAAAAGTCACTTTAATGATCCGCATTCTGCATGAATATTTTTCTAAATTTCACCTTGTTATCTATGTAATATGGATTGTTTACCATTTGCATCTTAGGATGGTCTCGATCCTGTTTTATTGAAGACTTTGTAAAATGAGTGATATGCTCTCTTACTTAAAAGCATAATGGGAGGGAGGAGGGGGTTGTGCATCTGGTACTTTAGAAAACACTTATTGAGAGATATGCCACGTTTTCGCATTCTATCAATCTTTTTCCATTATCTCGTCCACTCAAACACGGTGATGTACGTATGATTCCTTTCAAAACGAAACATCATGTCACAACAAAAATTCCTTTATGGTTATGTCAAAGCCGTATGAGTCAACTCCCAACATTTCATCGTTTTGAGTCAATATGGATTCAATAATCCAAATACTATAGTGATTTACATTTCACTAGATTGACTCATTAGTTTCTCTAAAATATATTTCTTTCCAAATATATTAGAGACTATAAAAGATGCAATTCATCATTTTGATGTTCCACGTGATATCCATTTGCACGGGTTACTTGGGAATTTAACAAGGTGTGATTATCTCTTGGTACATCTAGAGATTTTGCGACGTCTTTGTTCTATCTTGAAAAAATGAGCAAAGATCTTGAGCTCTTTAAGATAGTCAATTGGCCGTGCAAAGTTCTTGTTGCCATTAAAGTTGATGTGAAAATTGGTTGTTACTATGATACACATACACATTATATTGTATATACTAACACCTATGACCAAGGTGCATTTCCAACTCTTTTATTTATGATGGGAGCTAGAATTATATTTTAGCTGATCCCATGTTCAATCGATACCTATACTTTGGTGTCATTACTGCTGAGGGGGAAAAAAAAAAAAAAAATTCTTCATGATATATATGTCCCTTTTCACATGCTTTATATGAGTCGGTACGTCTAACCCTCATTACTTTTGGGTTCTTTCCATTTTCAATTTTGCTACATCTAGCTTAATTTGAGAAATTTCTTTATCTCAATAGGCCAAGAGAATATCACTACACATGTCAACCACTTACTTTAGGTTGAATATATTACTAAAGATAATTCTCTTGTTGTCATACTTCAACATATACCGGTTCGTTAGTATTATGGATGAAGCAGAGAAATGAAAATTTTATGACTCATATCACCTTTTGTGAGTTCTTCCGCAATTTGGAATACATGTGATTTTATTTGCAATGTATATTTTAAAAATAAATACCGACACTTAATAGTCGAGCCAGTGGATTGCATCCCACGGAACATTTCAAATTTGGGGAACAATATCAAGTATCCAATAATGGTGCTCAAATACTTCGAAACCCCCAAATAAATACATTGGAATTGAGTTGGTACAACCAATTAAACAAAATACACCATTCAACCATGACCAATATCATTTTCAATATAACAAAATAACACTAAAACAAAAACTCTTAATGAACGTGATCAACAATCATAATTTAAGTTGACCGTTTATACTATATGGACTTATTTTAAGGGGAAAAATAAAATAAAATAGAACTAGGCATGTTTTAAAAACAAATAAATAAGCCTAGCAAAGTATTCAATGTTAAACAAATAAACAAGCCCATCAAAATACTCAATATTAAAGCCCACATTAGTTACATACCTCAATCCTTGGTTCGCGCTGTACTTACACAGAAACGGAACGGACTTGATCGTGCACGCCAAGAAACAGGAACATGACAAAACCGCTGGAACAGGACAGAACCCGGGTTTGGGCGGAACAGGACAGGACCCTGTTTGGGCGGAACAAGACAGAACCCGGGTTGGGCGGAACAGGACAGGACCCGAATAAACATCAACTGCGTCGTACGAACAGATTCTCTTCCAGTTTCTTTTTTTTTTCTGGGAAGACGAACAGATTCCCTCCCTCTACGAACAAACTTTTTTTTTCTCTTGGCATAAGCATGAACGAATTTTCACATACCCAATCACAACAAAGAAAGATACAAAAGTATTATATATTATAAATTTCTAATCATCGTGAATACAAATACATACTCTATAATTCTAATCATTTGATTGATTATAGTATAGGACATGTTCAAATCAAAAAAAAAAAAAAAATTAATCAGCCACAATCTCAGCAATCATAACCATATTGGTATAAAACAGAATCAAATCAATTCTCACCCATTTGATTCTAGGAAAAAAAAAAAAAATTAGGATTCATGCTGAGTAGAGAAAAAAAAAATCAATTCTCACCCATTTGATTCTAGATCCAACTTATCTGATTTCATTCCAACGATTTCAACATTTGCTTGGCGTTAATCCGTGTAAAAGAGAAAAAAAAAAATCAATCGCTCTGCGGTATAGCTTCGTGCTGATAACGTTTTGCAGTGGAAATGGAAGGGAAAGTAGAGAGGCAGAGTAGTTTCCATTCATCAGGATAATAGGGTTACATGGAACAATATTGTTTTATATACAAGTAGGAAGAAGACCCTAGACACTATATTGGGCCGCACATTCATGGGCTATAAGCCCTACAACAAGATTTTATTTTATTTTCTAATTTGTTTCCTTTTTGTAAATATTTATTTTAGGAAGTTAGATATTTTATTTGTTTGTGCATACTTAGATTAGGTTTCTTTTTTATTTTTTTATTTGTATTTATTTGTATTTATTTTTATAGTAAAAAAAAAGGAACACGTTCCACACACCAATTGCATCGTCGGAATTACCGAATATAGGAAACATGTGGAAAAGTACGCTGAACCCGTGCCTTGGGCCTTATGGGAGTTACCAACCGAATTCCACAAACCTTAGCACAGTACTGTTGACCATTCTTTGACTGTAGGTATATTATGCTTAAGGTAACCTGAGCCTACCAATTTTAGTCGACCCTGCATTTGCATGTGCACTGAAAATGTTGAGTTGGTAATATAAAGACCAATATAATGGTTATCCTACCGAGTATCTTAATGGACAATATCCGCACTATGACCATAGTGTGGATAGCACTACCGACCTTCTCGAAGGTTATGGTTCTTACCACGGTGATCCCAATTACTATTTGCACGACCACCCGGTCATACGAACGGGTAAATGAGCAATATTATAATGAAAAAAATGAGAGTTATCCATCTTTAGAGGATTTAATCAAAACAGTTGCAACTAGTTCTCGATGAATATAAAACTCATTCCTTACAAGATGCACTCAAACAGGTTTCAACAAGTGACTGGTATATCATATGAAAAAATCACGTAGTGATGAATATTCAAGTCTTTCTTTAGAGGAGTTACTAGAGAAGTTAAATGATACTGTGCGTGAAACTCATAAACTGAATGAGACTTTTAAAAATTATGAGGACCAAAATGCCCCTAAGACTATTGCTCTCAATGAACTTGAATTCCAAAATAGTGTTTCCAATCTTACCCTTGATAATACATATAATTATTCACATAATTTAGAGGATGAGGTTAGATATGAAAACACTGCATGTTTAGATAAGGTTCAACCATCTTCGTATTATTATGATAATGAGGATAGGTTCGATGAAGAGTTTGAAATATGTAGTCATAATGATGAGGAATTTTTTACACCAATTGAGCCTTATGATGATAATGTTGTTTCTAGTTTAAATCCCAATAATATTTAATATTATTCGCCTATTCAAGAGGATAAGGATTTTTCTAGAGATAGCATAGTTTTAGACGGTGTAGTATATCATTGTGATTATGAAGCCGATGATGGTTTATAGGAAAGATTTTATCCCGAGACTATTGTTTTAGAGTTCAGCGATTCGTAAACAATAGTCTCTCGCCGATGATTATAGAAATGTAGAACCATGTGATTACAACTGGAAGAAATAAAAGACCATTTTCCTAAATCTAATAATTTAGAAATTAAGGAAATTGTGACTAGTTTATCCAAAGATATTGACAACTCTAAGTTTGGGGGTGAATATCATTCTCCCTGTGGTTTACCTTTGACTCTTACAAAGGTCCCTAATTTGGGACTTGACGTTTGTGCCTCTACCATCTTAAGAGACTATCTTCATGCGCGCTTTCCCGAACCTAGTTATGTCCAAAAAGAAACTCGGTTGATAGTAACCCATCCTCTCGGGTTGATGTGGTTAACTGGGTCCATGATACCATAATTGACTTTGTTGTCACACCAAGATTTTATTTACCAAATGCGTGAGTATCTCAATTTGAAATGTGTCATTATATAGTTTTTAGAACTAAACCTAAATTTAGGAAATTAGAATCGTCGACACATTTTCTTAAGAATGACCACCACTTTCATTATGGTCAACTGTGTAAGTCAAGTCTCATTGACTTCGAGGATCCACAATTATTCAAAGTTATTATTACGTGCTTCTAAGTTTTTATTTGAGTTTTTCCAAATCGTACAACCCGATCCTCCTGGACTTCTTGTCTATGAGGAAACTCGGCCAATGAAAATAATTTATCTATACCCTTTTATAGAACCTCAACCCGAACCACAACTAGATACTATTGTCTTAAATAGAAAACTTGATAAGGGTGTATTTGGTTGGTTCACTTTGTTGGCCTGCTGTAGTTTTCTTCTATTTGTGATAACAATATTTGATTCAGATGATCCATAGTTCCGATTATTGTTATACGATTTTATGTGGTGACTAGTTCTATCGAAGTCTGGCTGAAGACAATAAACTTAGCGCTTTATGGGAGGAAACCCATACATTTGGTTTATGGTCCCTCTGGACGATCTGGTTGGTTGTACATTAGTAAGTTTTTGTTTTCTTTCTTATTCCCCGTGGAGGGATTGCTACGTTTCATCCAGGTACTATCTTTCTGACTTCTCTCTTTACTGATTCCTCTTGTTACTTATATTTTTTGTACTGCACTTTATTTTAAAACATTGAGAACAATGTTAGATTTAAGTTTGGGGATGAGGGAAAAACTTTTAGTTAGTTTTTAATAAAGTAAATAAATAAAAAAATATAAATTTAGATAAAATAATAATATAAAAAAACTCAAGAGCCACACTAACCAATCTTAGTGGATAAAAACATCTTGATCATGGTAGTTGAGGAACCCAATAACATAGTCTATTCATTAAAAGACATAGTTCAGGTGTTAGAATGGAATCATCACAGTATGTTCTGATTTTTTATTTTATTTGCAAACTTATATGTTTCTCTAAGTGATTTGGTGGGGCACACACATCGAATTGTTACCACTTCTGGGATGGAGTAGAGTGATTGAGTTACTAAAGAAATAATAAAGAGACCAGACCAATCAGACCAAACGGAATTTATAAAAAATTAAAAAATTAAAAATTAACACTTGGATAGCAATATGTGTGTGTTCTCCTATCTCCGTTGCATAAATAAGCGTGGAACGCAGGGTCCATGTGAATTACCATGTAATCTGCTGACAATAAGAATGCGCTTGGATCCGAAAGATCTAATCATGTTGTTAAAAAAATCAAAATATTAAAGGCTTATTATTGTTCAATAAAATCGACCGCTGGTTCCCTTGTATATGCCAGCTGAGTTGATATAGAATTAAGATTATCGATCGCTGGTTCCCTTGTATATGCCAGCTGTGTTGATATTAGTCCAGACCTGTATCTCAATCCATTAGGATTCATAGGTTCATATTGGCGGTGGCCTTCAGACAGATATGGGAAACACCGTTCATTAGTCAACATTGTTTTAAACTTTATATCTCTATATCCATATTCTTAATCTATTCATTTGTGTGATTCCAATTATTGATGTCCATAGTGCGTCTATCTGAGTAGAACTCTGTCACTTATATATATGAATATGATTCGCATCAGGGTACTTCCTTCTGTAATCAATGAGAGTATGCCAACCAAGGAGATTCTTTAGTTTCGCTCCTAATAAAGGTTTTGCGGGTACACTTCTGGTAAACCCTCACGAGACTATAACTCGTCCGATAGGGGCACCTATGAGTTCAAAGGCTTATTGCACATACTAAGTGCAATCGCGATGCCTGCGATAGTGAGTTAAGATTTTTATTTCATTTCAGTTTTGCTCGGGACTAGCAAAATATAGGTTTTGGGGTGTGATGAGTGCTTAATTCTTACATAATTACCACTCAAATTTATATTTATTAGTTCCCATTTTTGTAAATGTTTAATAATTTTGTTTAGTTTTGCAAAATTTCAGGAAATAAAGCTCGTATGGAATAAAATACATAATTTTACCCATAACATGGATGACATGGTCCTAAATTGCTATCCCGATTACTCGAGAAACGGATGAACGCGATACATGGATTTCAGAAGTCAGAGCCGGTCAAAAATCAACAACAAATTAAGTAAATAAAATTATTTGGGCTTATGTTGGATTTTAGGGATTAAAGGACTGAGTTTTTGGCCCACTCCTTAACCTTCCTAAGCTATCATATGCGTATGATAAATTGAAATTGGAAGAAAAATATGCCGGATCATATTGGCGGACTGATAAGTGCATAATTCATATGATTTCAGTGTTTATTCCATACTTGCTTTAGCTATTATTCTTGCATATTTTTCGTATTATTACTAGCCCTTAACCCGTGCCGTAACGGCTTGGGCCTTGATATTGGTTAACTTTTAATATCGTATAAAATGTGTCCCGAATATTTATCAACTCCTTCTGGTCTGATGTATGTTAAATCTGGCTTGGTCATAGATATCGCAGGGATATCCCCTGTTTTGCTTTCTCTGTTCTATCGGGTAAACAACTAATGTTGTTAACACACTTCATTAAATCAGAAATGCTTTCTAAAATTATATGCGTTGTCGCCATATAAAATTCAGAAAAATATATACTACAAATAATTTCAAATGGAGTTTGTACGCGTTTAATATCTTAAATTAAGAAAATGAGTTCACCTCCGTGATTTTCTATTTTCTTCCCCCATTTCCGATTTTAAAAATCAGACATAACCCGTACTTTCTGACCTTTTATTTACTTATTGGAATATATGCTATTGAAACTTTACTGAAATATATCTCTTGATTTGTAATACCATATATATACTCTTATGTTGTGAAGTCTCTTTGTGAGATAAGTGGATATGGTCACCTCCGTAATCGTCAACCTCCTTGGCAGTCGTTTGTTGTAACCATTGCATGGCTTTTTATGGTCCAGGAGTATGCGGGTTAATCGCAATATGTATTTTTTGGAGAGAAAGAAATTTCAAAACCAACTAATATGTAACTGGGGAGGAAAGATCGAAGTTCCCTTATTGTCATGCATCTTTCAATGATCGAGTACATCTTTTTGTTCCCGAGATGATTTATAAGACCATATACTTACCTTGCAAAGTCTCTCGTATAACTGGTTATCTTTTACACCTGCCAATAGGTGCCCATATTGTCGGCTCTAGAATCGTCAACCTTTTTGGTAGGCGATGGCATAACAATCTTCTCGTCTTTTCAATGTGGAGCAGTCTGGTGACCAACTGGTGTAGTCTCGCTTCTTTTAATTTATACCACCTCTGGTATTTTTGTACACTCAGAAAGAACAAATTATAAATAACCTGATATGCCAGCTTTCATGATGGTCATCATAATGACAGTGTTTGATTTTTCATTCTTTACTGCATATCAATCCGGAGAATTGCGATCAATAAGAAGAGTAGAACACGACGTTATAACTTATTCAAGAAAACCGAACAATTGTAGAGTAAAACACTTAAACCAAGGTGCATTATCCGAAACCATAACATTTGATGGCGTCTTTGATTATATTTTTTTGATAAAAGTGCAATCTTATTGATTTAATTTTTACCAAAAGTGAAATCATCTGCTTAAGAAGTTGAAATACGTTAGCTTGGTGATGCCGGTGTTTTAAAATTTCCTTCAAAACCACTATGGATTCAGATCAAGATTGGGAACATATATTAGATTATCATATCAACACGGTTACGCAGGGGATAAATCAGATCCACCAATGCCACTGTAGATCATAACCAAAGGGACTAATACTGAAATGCAAAAAAAAAAAAAATGCTGACATACAAAGAAACATGCTATACTATTCCCATGTATTGTATTATTTGGTGCAAGGCTTCGTAATATTTAATCTTCGACAATGGTAGATGTCGAGAAACCTTCGGGCATCTTCTGAAGGCAGGGTTTCTTGCGAGGTGGATCATTATCGGCCACAGTCTCATCTTCAGCGCGGATGATTCCGGTATTCTAGGCAGATATGGTTGGAGTTGGTGTTGCAAGGAGTGAAGGCAGCTTTGCTACAATGAAGCGTATCAAGATTTCTAGGATAGAGGCTTTTGGGTACCTGTCAAAACAATTGAGCACCCACGGTGACTCATCCATCTCCCTAAAACCTAACGCACACGTGCAGAAAATGGGTGTGATCTGGATAACCATGGCCATTGATTTATCTTTCCCCAGGATAAATCTAGACCACCACTAACACATGCAAAGTTAGCCAAATTATGGTTTTTTGTATTAAAATAAAATATATTAGATTTCAATATAAAAGAGAATATAACAACAACAAAAAATAGAAAAAATTAATTGAAAGACTTAAGTTTGTTCAATCTAAGCTTTATACATGACGTTTGTGATTAAAAATTAAAAGCACGCCCAGCTGTGGGGGGTGACAACATTGGTATTAGGTGATTATGTTGTGGTGGCGTGTGACAACCCGGATTTTCGGACTTCTAGCGGACACAGGTTCGACCTTGTGGGTCGGGTCCGATCCAGCTAGCAAGTCCAAAGTTCCGGATCGCCACTCGTGTGGGACCATATTTTTCATTTTAAAGATTTCAATAATTAAAATCAACAATTCAAGCTCAATTAAATTTACTAAATGAAATGTAATCTTACTTTTATAATTACAAAACTTTCAAAGAATAATTACAAAATCAAAAATATCAGATTAAAACAAAATAACGCTTCGATTAAATTTAAAACGGGATACCCAAATCTCCATGATATACAATAATTTCTTGTCTGGCAGTCTTTCTTCGTTCTCGTGGAAAGGAGGAAAATGGGTGATCAACCACAACCCAAGAGGAAGTTTCCAAAAATAAAGAGTGTATCGAAAAACAAACAAATGCAACAAATACAATACTTAAAACCGTGCATGAAAGTTCACAACACTATTTACGCCATTTTCAACCACAAATACTTAAACATTTTCTTACTCAAAATCTTCAATCTTAAATTCTATATCCTTAATCTAAAATTATTTATTAGTGGAGATACAAATTTATTAATTTAATTAAGGGAAAATTTATGATGAAAAAAATTGATAGATCATTGTAGATGGGGCAAAACGATTTGCTGGTTTTTTACGAATTGAGGAGACGACCGCACGGAGGAGACTCCTTGAACCGAGCGAAATGTTCAGCCTCACACAGATGCACTGCAAGAAAGGAGTGCTTTGAATTAGAGAGATCAATCTGTAATACTCCGGCCTAAACCAAGACAATGGCCGTTCTAGAGTAAATTCGGTCACAAGAGAGGATGGGTCGGTCAGTAGGAGGGAAGTCGAGAAAATGTGAGATCAATGGTGATAGAAGATTGTAGGTGTGTTGTGTATTCGAAAATAAGATAAGTTCTGAATGATTGAATTTGCTCTTGGTAGGCTTTTAAAAGTGTCTTGACTACGTTAAACTGCAAGTGCACAGTGTTGTTTTGCAACACAGGGCAAGCACAGGTCGATCCACAGGGAAATGGAGTGTGCTAAGTTGAACTAAAGCTTTGCTAGACTGATTTCAAGGAAGGTAACACAAATATGGGTTGTTTTGATGTCGATACGACTGAATTGTTGTTGTGACTCTAAACTAAGGTGCATTAATAAATTGTAAACAGATTGTAAGGTACTAGGGCAGTGAATCCACCCTCTAACCTCATGCTAAAGTAATGTGGCTCTAGTTCAGTTCTTGTGCCTTCCCTTGAAGGTCTTAAGTAGATATTCCTTAACTAATTTCTACTAATTCACCCCTAGTATGAGTTGTCTTCTTACGGTACAACTCATCACAGTTTACAAGCTCATTAGTTAATTACTAATCCTAATCATGTTATAACACAACAAGAATAAGAACCAAAGACAATTACTAACATGGAATTAGGGGTTTCAACAACACCCTAGTAAATTGATTTAGAACATCATAAAAACACAATTACACTAGAGTTGGTGCACTGGCTAGTCCAGGCATAAGCCTTTCTACATCACACTACTTCTTATATTTATACATGCAAAGACAAACCCTAATTCACTTCTACTTGGGAAATAAATGAATACCCTCTCACCCAAAGTCGCTGAATTGTGCTCTCCTCTGTGAATTCGGCTCTGAGATGATGGTTCCCTCCTGTTGACAAAACCCTAACCCTAGTTCTTCCTATCTCAAACTTAGCCTCTAGGTAAGAAGCTATGGGAGAGATAGAGAGCAATTAGGAGGTGAAGGTGGTGCGGTTGTTGGTGGTCGTGGTGTCGGGAGAAGAAGAAGGGGCCGCTCAGAGAAGTTGGTCGGGAAAGAAAGAGAGGTGGAGTTCTGCAACTGTCGGGGAAAGAAAGAGAAAAGAAATGGGAAATGGGTTGTTTGGCTCGATGGTTGAAGGTGATAGACACATTTTTTGTGTCTGAATTGTCCTCAGTGTTGGTATTGTTGGAACTCGATTTTGTACTAATATTGTGTTTTTATGTATTTTTAGGTATTTTTGGAAATAAATATTTTTGGAAAATTCTACTCGAAAAGTTGCGGAACACCCCGGAGGACATTTGATATTCGGACTCCCATTTTGGATAAGGGGTAACCCAATTACTAAGGGGCACCTAATTGATATTCGCACCCCAGCTGTTGGATAAGGGGTGACCTTCTTCTCCATTTCAAAAACGAAAATTGGCGGGAAATCTTTTACAGTAACCGGCAGATTTTGGTTCATGATTTGGAGGGGTTAGAGTGCGACTTAATGGTCGAAAATTCATGGGAAGACTTTATTTAGCTTAACAAGCGTGGTAGGGTCGTTGGAATCAATCCGTTTTGGCTGGTTAGTCGTGTGGAAGGAAACAGAGTCTCTCGGTTTTTCCGAGCTCGAGTATGTGGTCGAGAGGTTTCGTGTACCGCTCCGTGTTATGCCACTTGGAAGATGTACCAAAGGTGTAGGGAGTGTGTTTGAAGCAATTCAAGGCTCTGAGGAGATTAAAAAGTTAAGAAAATATTCCCGGAATATTTTCTTTAAAACCGAGTAATGAAGAAAATATATGGAGTTATGGAGGAGATAATTCGTGCATGAGAGGCTATAAAAGGTGCCGTGAGGTCATAGAAGAGGGACGGAGAGTTTGGGAGGTTTTAGAACGCGAGAAAAGAAAAAAAATCGAAGTTGCAGACTGCCATTTTCTCGTCGCCGCATTCGTGAAGAACGTGAAGAATGACTCTCAAAGACAATCGTTCTTCTACAAGAAACAGCGACACTTCAACGTGGGTCGTACACTGCGGCACTTAAAATCCGTAACAGTCTCAACCCTCTTTGTAAAGTTGTTTGCAACATTTATAATCGTTGCAAACACGCGATTTTCATCTTATTCTCCATTCCATCATTTGTAAACCATTTTTGAGCAATAAAAATGAAATTTGAGCGTGTTTCCAACATGATGAGCTAGAACCCATCACTGGGACGACGGAGGAAGACAAATTTCATACGTGGGTAATTTTAATTAATTCTTTATTTGACTTTTGCACTAATTAAAATAGAATTATGATTTGATTAAATTGGTTGTTATTCAATTAGATAGGTTATGCTTTGTTTAGATAATCTATGCTTAGGGATACAATTAATCTTTTGAGAGTCTACCTTGGCAAAAATAAGAGTCGGTGTTATTTTGTTTATTTGAGCTTTAATTGTTGAGAATAAATAAATTGAACCTTTTGTTATGAGTTTGGTCGAATCCCGAGTCCCAAAGACATCTCTCCATCTTGTGACAATATTTGTATATATTTTTTTCTTTTATTTTAGTTTATTAAATCCTAAGATCAATTTCATCAAGTCCGAGTGAACGACAACCTTACTACCACTTTCTACAACATTCTTGAGTTACATCAATTTTGGCGCCGCCGACGCGGACTTGTGTATAGATTTGTTTTTAGGTTTTATTTTTATTTTTATTATTTTTGTTCTTTTTTACGCCTTTTGGTATTTCTTGTTTGTTTTCAGATTTGGAACCGAGCTCAAGAAAAGGGAAACTGAAAACAAAAGCGAAGATAAAAAAGAAAGAAAAGAGGAATCCAAAAGGAGTGAAGAAGAATATTTTGTATATAGTGTAATTATTATTTTTATTTTATTTTCTTTAGAAACTGTAATTAGGTAATTATTTTTGTAATTTTTATTTTTGGACTTTATTTTGGACTATCGGACATTATTAATTTTAAACCCTAAGGAAGGGTAATTTAAATATAAACTGCACAGGGAAGGACGGTGATTACGATATCACCTCGCCCCTGTTCGCACACGACATAGGAGTTGTTGCCCGAGTCGACTTCAACGGTTCATCTCCCGTCCGGAACGGAGGTAAGAATTCTAAACACCCGCGAATCCCCGTCGCCGGGTTTATCGGATGATTTCGTGTGAATATATGTCGAGGAACCGAATGGGTCGCTTTAATTTCCTAGTAAAGGGCAAGGACTGGCCATACAAGATAAGAGTTCGGATTTCATCGTTCTCTTCTTGCCCGCCTTAGGAAAACGAAACCAAACACGAACCTAAGCCTAAAATTTTGACTAGAACGAGACCGATAGGGTAACGAGCTTAATAGGAAAGTCATTCGAAAAATATTGGTTACTCTTTAAGCATACTTCGAAGTTCATGATGGTTTCGTAAGTTGAATGCGTGATCGCGCCGCCTTGTAATGCGGTGAGGCCTTGGGTATCAAAGCTCCACGCAGCTTCCCTCGCCTCTATTCATCTTACTTAAACTCGGATTGATTCCAGAGGGGTTTGCTCGCATTGTAACGAATTCCCTTTCGAAGGATTAGAAGTCGGGTCTAGAAAACAATCTAAGTGGAGCCATCATGCTTTTTGTTTGCTAGAAATCGAGGTTTGTCGTGTGGTCGAGTCAGCCTTGTTTGTGCTTGTGTAGAATTCCTTGCAGCTTAGAATGTCAAACTGGTATTACAATAGCCATCACAATGAATATGAATATCCAATCGAACAATATGGACATCACTCTTTTTATGACCGTAGTGTGAATAGTGGTTGGGAACGCCAACCTTTGAAGATTATGGCTCATACCATGGTGAGCCCAATTACTATCCACACGCCAACCGGTCGTACGAGCAAAATTCCTCTCTAATAGAGTCAACACGTAAGTTAGCTGAGACGACACGTAAGTTCGCAGAAATGAATAACTTAGTTATGGACAAAAGCAATGGAACGAGTGAAATTTCTTTCCTAGATTCAATAAGGAAGTCATGTGAGTCGAGTCACGATGCATTAAGGAAGTCATGTGAGTCGAGTCACGATACCATAATGAAGTCATATGAGTCGATTCGAAATCTTTTGTTAGAGGCCCGTAACGGAACCGCCGAGATAATCTTAGTGTTTCCAATAGTACCCTCGAAAATGAGGATAGTTATTTACATAATCAAGATGACGAGGATAAAATTGGTAACATTACTTGTCTAGATGAGGTTCAACCATTTTCATATTATTATAATGATGATTATGATGAGGATAGTGTTGATGAAGAATTTGAAATAAATAGGCATAGTGATCAGAAATTGTTACCCCAATTGAACTTTATAACGATAATATTATTTCTAGTTCAAATCCAAATAATTTTAATAATTATTCACCTATTCAAAAGGATGAGGATTTGACTAGAGATACCCCTGTTTTAGACGATGTAGTATTTCCTTTTGATTACGAAGCTAATGATGGTTTAGAGGAACGAGTATATTTTGAGTCTAGCGATTTAGAAACAATAGACTTAGAAAAAGAAAATGAACTCGTAGAGATGAGTGAGGATGTACCCGACTTAGAAGAATCAATTGACCATTTTCAGAATCGGATGACCTTGAAATTAGGGAAGTTGTGACTAGTCTTTCTAGAGACACTGAAAACTCTAAGTTTGGGGTTGATTATCATTCTCCATGTGCTTTAACTCTTAGAAAAGTCCCTAACTTGGGACTTGACATATGTGCCTCTACCATTTTAAAAGATTATCTTCATACACTTTTTCCTGAACCTAGTTGTGTCCATAAAGAAGTTTAGTTGTTAGAAACCCATCCTCTCGGTTGATGTGGTTAACCCAGCTATGATACCACGATTGACTTTGTTTTCCCACCAAAAACCTTCCTTCCAATTGTGGGAACGTATAAGTTTCAGATGTGTCAATTATTAAGTTTTGAGACTAAACCTAATTACTTTAGGATATTAGGGTCGACACATTTGCTTAAGGAAGACCACCAATCTTATTGTGGTCACCGTGTAAGTCAAAACTGATTGACTTAGAAGATCCACAATTATTCAGTTATTATTATGTGCTTCCAAGTTTTTATTTGAGTTTTTCCAGACTCTAGAACCTCGAACATTCGGATCTAACTCATATAAGGAAACGCAACCCATGAAAATATGTTATCTAGACCCTTTTATAGAGAGCGAACCCAAACCACAACTAGATGTAGTTGTCTTAAACAAAACAATATATAAGGGTGTGTTGGATATCTTCCTGGTATGTGGCGCTTTCCTCTTCTTGTGGTTAGCACTTTTTGATCCAGATGACCCGGATTATTCCGATCGTTGCTATATGATTCTTCGAGGTGACTAATCCTTTCCAATGTCCTGGTCAAGACTTTAAACTTAGCACTTCTTGGGAGGTAACCCATGCTCTTGCAACACGGTAATATCTTTCCTTACTCTTCAAGTGGTGACATTTCTCATTGTTCATGCTTTTAATTTCATCTTTAGAACACCGAGGACAATGTTAGATTTAAGTTTGGGGGTATGGGAGAAACTTTTTGTTAGTTGCAATAAATAAACTCCAGAGCCTAGAAATTTATGCTTATTAAGGATGGCACTAACCAATCTAAGTGGATGGAAGCATTTTGGTTGTAGGAGTTGAGGAACCAATCTGATTAGATGGCAACATCTAAAGAGTCTATTCATAAAAGCACAGAGCTCAGGTGTTAGAAATAACATGATAGTTTCACCATATCTCGTTGAGTCCTTTTCACTTCTGTTTTTATTTTGTTTTGTAAACTATGTTTCTCTAAGTGATTAGGTGGGGCCCACGAATCAAGTTGTTACCAAAGCTAGGGTGAATTAGAGTGATTGAGATACAAAAAAGAAAAGAAAAGAAAAAAAGACAAAAAAAAGAAAAAAAAGAAAGTATTATGAAAGAAAGAAAAAAAAAAAGAAAAAAGAAAAAAAAGAAAGTGAGACCAGACCATCTGACCAACCGGAATAAATTCAATAAAGTCGACCACCGGAACCCTTGTATATGCCGATTGTGTTGACCTAGAGTTAGGATTATCGACCACCGGTTCCCTTGTATATGCCAAAGGTGTGGATATTAGTCGACTAGTATCTCGGTCCATTAGGATAGGTTCATTTTAGCTGAGGCCTTCGAGTGCAGATATGGGAAACACCGTTCACTTAGTAAACATCAAAACCATCCGTGTTTTTCTCTATATCCATCTTCTTGATCTATCCATGTGATTAGTTTTGACTCCGGGTATTGATGTCCATAGTGCGACTATCCGAGTAGAGAGTCACTTATATATGAATTTTAGTATGCTTGAGTGCAAACTCGTGTACAAAGAATTGGAATTTCGCATCGTGGTACTTCCTCCCGTAGTCAATAAGTATGCCAACCAAGGAGATTCTTTAGTGCCTTCCAAGGTTCTGTAGATAGCTAGGTCCTGGAGTAAAGGTTTTGTGGGTACACCTCTCGGTAAACCCTCCGAGACAACACTCCGCCACTAGGGCCACCTGTGGGTTCAAATGATTTTTATTTTCTAGAATAAATTTGCTCGAGGACTAGCAAATAATAAGTTTGGGGGTATTTGATAGACACATTTTTTGTGTCTGAATTGTCCTCAGTGTTGGTATTGTTGGAACTCGATTTTGTACTAATATTATGTTTTTATGTATTTTTAGGTATTTTTGGAAAATTCGGCTCGAAAAGTTGCGCGGAACACCCCCGGAGGACATTTGATATTCGGACTCCCATTTTGGATAAGGGGTAACCCAATTACTAAGGGGCACCTAATTGATATTCGCACCCCCAGCTGTTGGATAAGGGGTGACCTTCTTCTCCATTTCAAAAACGAAAATTGGCGGGAAATCTTTTTAACAGAACTGGCAGATTTTGGTTCATGATTTGGAGGGGTTAGAGTGCGACTTAATGGCCGATAATTCATGGGAAGACTTTATTTAGCTTAACAGCGTGGTAGGGTCGTTGGAATCAATCCAGTTTGGCTGGTTAGTCGTGTGGAAGGAAACAGAGTCTCTCGGGTTTTCCGAGCTCGAGTGTGTGGTCGAGAGGTTTCGTGTACCGCTCCGTGTTATGCCACTTCCGGGAAGATGTACCAGCGTGTAGGGAGTGTGTTTGAAGCAATTCAAGGCTCGGAGGAGATTAAAAAGTTAAGAAAATATTCCTAGGAATATTTTCTTTAAAACCGAGTAATGAAGAAAATATATGGAGTTATGGAGGAGATAATTCGTGCATGAGAGGCTATAAAGGTCTTTGTGGAGGTCATAGAAGAGGGACGGAGAGTTTGGGAGGTTTTAGAACACGAGAAGAGCAAAAAAATCAAGTTGCAGACTACCATTTTCTCACGCTGCATCTCGTGAAGAACGTGAAGAACAGACTCTCAAAGACAATGTTCTTTCTACAACAAATGACACTTCAACGTGGGTCGTATAATCGTGCAGAACTTAAAATCCGTAACAGATTTCAACCCTCTTTGTAACAGTTGTTTGCAACATTTATAATCGTTGCAAACACGCGATTTTCATCTTATTCTCCATTCCATCATTTGTAAACCATTTTTGAGCAATAAAAATGAAATTTGAGTGTGTTTCCAACATGATGAGCTAGAACCCATCACCGGGACGACGGAGGAAGACAAATTTCATACATGGGTAATTTTAATTAATTCTTTATTTGACTTTTGCACTAATTAAAATAGAATTATGATTTGATTAAATTGGTTGTTATTCAATTAGATAGGTTATGCTTTGTTTAGATAATCTATGCTTAGGGATACAATTAATCTTTTGAGAGTCTACCTTGGCAAAAATAAGAGTCGGTGTTATTTTGTTTATTTGAGCTTTAATTGTTGAGAATAAATAAATTGAACCTTTTGTTATGAGTTTGGCCGAATCCTGAGTCCCAGCACATCTCTCCATCTTGTGACAATATTTGTATATATTTTTTCTTTTATTTTAGTTTATTAAATCCTAAGATCAATTTCATCAAGTCCGAGTGAACGACAACCTTACTACCACTTTCTACAACATTATTGAGTTACATCAGAAGGGTTTGATGGATTCGTTGTGATGCAGGAGCATCGAGTGGTGATGAGATGGATGGAGCGACCGTCGGATGCGGATGGGCGAAATCTCACGGCTCGAGAGGGGACGGGTTCGGATCCGGTGATGGGCCGGTCTTGGATAGCTCAAGCCCATGTCTTGTAAATGGGTTGCTCCTTGTTGGGTTGCAACCGATGCGTGCGCGGCTTTGGCTTTCTCGCTCCATAGACGCTTGCCTCCAATTTTCTCGCTCTTTTGGCTCCTCCATTTCTCCGAACTTTATTTATTACCTAAAAACACAAAATTGATTAGTACAAATATTTATTCTTGAAAACAGAAAAATACGTAATTTGGGATAATATCTCGATTTCTAAGCACAAAAAGATGAGTTAAATGCCAATAAAAAGGTGTAGAAATATGCAATATTTGGCACTCATCAAATACCCCCAAACCTGAATTTTACTTGTCCTCAAGTGAAACAGAAATTAATAAATCCTAACTATACCACCTGTCGCCGGGTCTCTCGAATGCATTTAGCGTATGCACTAAGCCTTTAAACCGCTAGGTGTCCCTAGTGGATGAGTTGTACTCTCGTGAGGGTTTACCAGAGGTGTACCCACAAAACCTTCTCCAACTTCAGAGTGTAAAAGAGTCTCAAGCATCCAAGGAGCTATGAGGACATAGAGTTCTGCATGCTAGTAACAAGAATTTAGAACTACCAAAGAACGCATTCTCATCCTTAAGTGCCGAGCGAGAAATAACCATACCATATGAAAGAATTCGGATTCGATTGTGATCATAAGCCTCGACTTTCGCCTCACCATTACGGTTTTATGATAATTGCACTCAAAAAGATCGCTTTTTTAGTCTCTCATGTGTGCAGCAGAATAAAGAGAGAAATCCCGCACACGTTGAAGGTAAGAAGGATAACCTTCCGAAATAATTCTCGGAGACTCCACAGAAGTGTGGACAAAAAGAATCTTTTTCGATGATCTCTAAGAAAGGAAATCAACCATTAGCAAGGGTGGGAGTACTCACTTACCTTCTCACCCGATCGGCAATTAATATCACTCTCTCAAAGATTCATAGAAACGTCTTCAAACTTCGGTCTTCAACTGTTGATGATGAACTTCTGAACTTCACAAAAACTTGACAATTTTTTTTTACATGGTGGTAACTAGACTCAGAAAATAAATAAACTATAATTTTTTTTTTTTTTTAACATGAAAATAACAATAAAAACAATAAAACTTGTATTGCCTTGATTTCATAAACTTCACTAATTCTCATCTTATTTTCTTTTCTTTTCTTTGTTGCATGTAAACCTTGGACTATTTCAACTTTTCTTCAAATATTCTGATGATGCTCCGCTTGCTGACGATGATGTGTTTCTATGAATCTGTTGATGTTGTTGAGAGGGAGAGAGTGATGCTAATCGCAAATCGAACTACAAGAAGGAGTTTTCATCTTTAAACGTCACCCTCATGATTGACGAAATTAGCACTCAAGAGATCAAAAAAGTGCTGAAAGTGGTGCGAAGTTGGGTAGCTCACCATTCTTACCCGGAATTGACGTACGGTGACACACACTCTAATGCATTTTTTAGAAAGTCACAAAATGAAGGTCGGTGCCTCGCTTGATGTAAAAATGGGTAGTCTCCACTATGGGTGATCACAATTCTACTACCGAATATCTATACAAAGACCTAATTCGCCCTCCGGTATGGTTAAATCCAACTTTAACGCTCTAATCAACTAAGAAACCCGATTGTGTTCTCCAAGATTTCCAAGTTCTCGTTATTTCGGTCGACTCTCTATGTAAACATAGCTAGAAGCATGCTAGTGACTCTAATATCTCTAAAAGTTGGAGGTTTTTATGTAAATATTTACAAAGAGTTTTGAAAATTTTTTTTTTTTTGAAAGTAAAAGAAAGACTAAAAACTCTATATGCAAATGCACCCCCAAACCTAAATCAAACATTGTCCTCAATGTGTCAACAGATAATAAGAATTCAAAAAGTCACATACCAAGAGAACTATGTTGAGTAAAGAAAAGGGAAGAGATTACCGGATGTCGGCGAAAGCAAGGTTAGAGCTTCATTAGTCAAGGCTAGAATCCCACATTCTCAGCGGAGATCATATCGGATTAGCACAATATACAAAAGAAAACTCAACCGATTCAAGAAAGAAAATTTAACAAGACCCACTGGATTATATACAAGAAAAATTCACCATACACCAACAATCTAAAGAGTTGAGGATCAACCCAAAAGAAGATATGCACAAACATCAATAGCCTTACACAAATATAACATGAGAGTGCAAGTAAGACCGCATATGTGAATAAGTTACCCCCAAACCTAAATCAGAGATGTGTTTTTGAGCACAAAATCTTGCAATTTTAAAGGTACATCATGCACAAGGTCTAATTCAAAATGAGTTTTGCTAAGAACAGCAGACATACACATTCCAACTTTGTGGTTCCCTAAAGGTGTTATACTTTGATGCAAAATAGTCCAAGAGGACTTGGGAAGCACAAAGCTCTAGGCCTAGATTAGGAACTCTCGTAATAGTTGGTTTAGATATTTTGTGACAAACCACATCCAGGTTTGGTGAAGGAGTTTCAATCTCGTGACTTAGGAGATAAAGTAGGTACATCTAAGTTGTTTTCATGTATAAGATCATTTGCACCATTACACACTTTCCTAAAGTCGACAAAGGTAAATCATGCTCACTTGCATAGAACAATTCATCAATCTCCATGTCATAATCATCATTATCCAAAAGCTTTGTGTCATGCATAGGCAAATCGAGGAGGCAACATATTGTGACATGGGTAGGGAATCGGACACAAAAATAATATCATGATCCATAAGAACATTAGTGTCAACAGAAGATTCATCCTTTCTTAAGTCACAAACAAGTTGTGTAGCATGCTCATTTTCAGCGAACAATTGTTCAAACCCCAATTCAGCATCACATGTATGTATGGATTGAATATTAGAAGAAGCATCATTCATAAGGTTCACAGTAGAGAAGAATGTCTCTGAACCCAAAGGTTCCACCATATTTTCAGCATACACATGCTCTTCTAACATATCATATTCATCATCATCATCATCATCATAACAAAAATGCATTTCCCTATTCAAAATTGTAGCATTTCTAGTGCACTCATTTACCTCTAGATTAGGTTCATATTCAGTGTCATTTGCATGAGTAAGAACACTATTTTCAAAATTTACTTTATTAGGGACAACAAACATCTTATCATGAGATTCCTTCCATTCTTCATTTTGTAACTGAATCAGGTTCATTTGAAGAATCATAGTGACCTGTTCAATTGAAGGAGAGTCTTCACTAGTGGGTATGCATGCCTCATATGGATATTCACTGCATGGTTGTGCACAAGGGTCACTAGCAAAGGGGAATTCGGACATGTTGCTATATGGATGATCATGCAAGAATTCAAACCTAGCATTGTTTTGTTCAATGAGATTTTCTTCCTCTGATTGCATACAAGAGGTCGGGGGAGTATAAAATTGTTCAACTCCCCACTGTGGTGAATGATACATGTGTGAATAGTTATTAGGGTCTATGTATTGATGCTCGAGACCCTGAGAAGGTCCATAACAATCCCTATAACTAGTGACATCATGGTCTATGGGAGGCTCATAACATGAAGCATGCCCGTAAGCAAGCTCTCTGATGGATTTGTTTTCATCCCCAGTTGCAGACCAAAATCATGACATGATCTAGCAACTCAATTTGAACTCAAAAAGAAACAACCATAGCCTAGCACACATCAAGCATGTATAACACATACATCCAATCATATCAACACAGAGAGAAAAAAATGATACAAGAAAATGGAACCCAATTTTTAGATTTAAGCACACAGGAGTGCTTGGTGTTGCTGCAAATATGCAGCCCAGGTTATGTGCGAGACAGGTTGTGTGGGCTTAAGTTTATGTAGAGCCCAGTTCGTGTGCACATGCACAGCTCAGTGGTAATGCAAAGCCCAGTTTACGTGTAACTGCACAGCCCAGTGGCTATGCAAAGCCCAGTTTACGTGGGCTTCAGCCTATGAACAACCCAGTTTATGTGCAACTGCACAACCCAGTGGCTATGCAAAGCCCAGTGGAACTGGGTTCCAGCCCAGTTGTTTGGCAGGAGC
Organism: Papaver armeniacum; assembly: GCA_023531295.1. Classification (NCBI taxonomy): domain Eukaryota; kingdom Viridiplantae; phylum Streptophyta; class Magnoliopsida; order Ranunculales; family Papaveraceae; genus Papaver; species Papaver armeniacum. The sequence goes on from JAJJWW010012771.1 coordinate 413,791, forward strand.
AGAGCCCAGAGAGACACAAACTCTCAAAACTGACACATCAAGCAGGCCGGCCTTCACAAAGACAAAGACAAAGTTATGTGTTGGTTGGTTTATGCTCAACACAGCTTGTGTGCTGCTGGAAGGTTGCACACTACAGGTTATGTGCACAACACAAGATAGCTTATTAAAAACAACACAGGGAGGCACAACTCACAAAAATGACACAAAGACCGGGCAAGTGCACATGAGCAACACGTATCAACAAAACCTTTCACAAAATAAAACCTAATTTCTCAAAACTAAGCACACGTAGTGCTTGTAATTGCCGGTAGTTCTTTGGTAGAGATTACACAGCTATGCAAGGGTTTTGTGATCACAACACACTACTTCAGAGCTAATCTCTCAAGTACAATTGGCTACGGCACAACAACTAGTGGCAGATTACTGAGATGTAAGTGTCAACAGGTCGCTTGACCCTCCATTCCTGAGATGTTTGCACAAAATTGCAGGGCAGATGGTCACAGGTAAGCTCAGGGTTGACAGAGTCAACCAGCCCAGTTGATGTCAACAGGGCTTGCAGCAAATTTTGTTATCCAAGTGGTAGCTCAAACTCGCAGCTGCAGGGGCTGGAGGTGAGCACAAGGCAGAAGGTAGCTAAGGGACTATAACACAGAACACCCAAAACTGAGTGAACTTCAGGTGTTGAGCACTACCTAGCAAGAGTTTTTATCATGCAAAGGTGGTAACATGAACATACACAGATGCTCAGCAGCTCTTCAGTAATGCACAAGTCAGTTACAGGTTTGGCTAACCTCAAAATCACAGCTCATTCACATATGTGACAGGGCAATACAATATGCTTGTTGTGGCTCACAGATTCACAAGTCATGTGCAGTTAATAACAAATCTAACAAAAGCAAAACTCAAATATCACCAGCTTATTGTTTTTGAGGATGAAAAACCAGTTCTCAGATGCTTGCACACAGATCATTCATGCAGATATAAAGTGTAAAAGGATTTGAGAATGACCAACCGATTTTAGCCACAATGGTTGTATTGTTCTGCTCCTTGTCTTCCCTTTCTTTGGGTTTTGTTGAAGTGTAACATGCACCTGTGAGCTCAAATGAGAGTTTTAGTCCTCAGAAATGTGCATGCAAAGCAAAGCATTTCACAGCTGATAGTTAACGGTTAGAGTTGCAGAACCAACGATGGGAGCTGCACTGAGGTTCAGCTGAAAAATTATGCTTATTTGGGTCACAGGTTGGCAACAACTTATACAATAAATGGCCAGCTTCAGCATATATCACAACCTTTTTGGTAATGCAAGATGTATGATGATGAGGCAAGAGACTGAAAACTACAGGAAGAGAAGCTAAAGATGCAGCTGGGAATTCTAGATGCAAGTTATAACAGATGGAATATACAATAGAAATGGCATGTTACAGGGATATGATGCAGGTGACTATGACTAAGCCTAACTTATGCTAATGATGCAGTTTATACAATTGGTTTGAATGCAGTCTCTACATCAATGACAAAATGCAAGATTCAACTATCTTAACACTAAGATGTAGATATGTAAAAAGTTACACTACATTATACTAACAATGCAATGATGCAGATATGCAATTAAGATAAGTCGACTACAATGCAATGATAGAGTTAATAAAAGATGCAATAGAAGATTTTAAAAAGAAAACTAACAGCTAAGTTACACTAATAAAGGCTTAAAAACAATAATTCAAAGCAAATATATACAATGATGAACTGAAAATCAGTGAAGCAAGCTAATAATCAAGACAGCAACACTACCAATTCCCCGGCAGCGGCGCCAAAAACTTGGTAGGCTTTTAAAAGTGTCTTGCCTACGTTAAACTGCAAGTGCACAGTGTTGTTTTGCAACACAGGGCAAGCACAGGTCGATCCATTGTGGAAATGGAGTGTGCTAAGTTGAACTAAAGCTTTGCTAGACGATTTCAAGGAAGGTAACACAAATATGGGTTGTTTTGATGTCGATATGACTGAATTGTTGTTGTGACTCTAAACTAAGGTGCATTAATAAATTGTAAACAGATTGTAAGGTACTAGGGCGTTAATCCACCCTCTAACCTCATGCTAAAGTAATGTGGCTCTAGTTCAGGTTCTTGTGCCTTCCCTTGAAGGTCTTAAGTAGATATTCCTTAACTAATTTCTACTAATTCACTCCCCTAGTATGAGTTGTCTTCTTACAAGACAACTCATCACAAAGTTTACAAGCTCATTAGTTAATTACTAATCCTAATCATGTTATAACACAACAAGAATAAGAACCAAAGACAATTACTTAACATGGAATTAGGGTTTCAACAACACCCTAGTAAATTGATTTAGAACATCATAAAAACACAATTACACTAGAGTTGGTGCATTTGGCTAGTCCAGGCATAAGCCTTTCTACATCACACTACTTCTTATATTTATACATGCAAAGACAAACCCTAATTCACTTCTACTTGGGAAATAAATGAATACCCTCTCACCCAAAGTCGCCGAATTGTGCTCTCCTCTCGTGAATTCGGCTCGAGATGATGGTTCCCTCCCGTTGACAAAACCCTAACCCTAGTTCTTCCTATCTCAAACTTAGCCTCTAGGTAAGAAGCTATGGGAGAGATAGAGAGCAATTAGGTGAAGGTGGTGCGGCTGTTGGTGGCTGTGGTGTCGGGAGAAGAAGAAGGGGGCTGCTCAGAGAAGTTGGTAGGGAGAGAAAGAGAGGTGGAGTTCTCGCAAGCGTCTGGGAAAGAAAGAGAAGAGAAATGGGAAATGGGTTGTTTGGCTCGATGGTTGAAGGGTTTGATGGATTCGTTGTGATGCAGGAGCATCGAGTGGTGATGAGATGGATGGAGCGACCGTCGGATGCAGATGGGCGAAATCTCACGGCTCAGAGGGGACGGGTGATGGGCCGGGTCTTGGATAGCTCAAGCCCATGTCTTGTAAATGGGTTGCTCCTTGTTGGGTTGCAACCGATGCGTGCGCGGCTTTGGCTTTCCGCTCCATAGACGCTTGCCTCCAATTTTTCGCTCTTTTGGCTCCTCCATTTCTCCGAACTTTATTTATTACCTAAAAAACACAAAATTGATTAGTACAAATATTTATTCTTGAAAACAGAAAATATTAATTTGGGATAATATCTGATTTCTAAGCACAAAAGATGAGTTAAATGCCAATAAAAAGGTGTAGAAATATGCAATATTTGGCACTCATCAAATACCCCCAAACCTGAATTTTACTTGTCCTCAAGTGAGCAAATATCAAGATCTCCTGAAGACCAGTTAATTTATTGATGAAAGGATGATTAAATGCTGGTTTAATCATTTATTAAAATAATGCTGAACCTTAGGTGATAAAAACCCAATTAATTATGAAGAGATGAGGGACCGACCAAGGGGTCATGAACCGGCCCTGGGTGTTCACGGGATCAATTGATGATCGTTCCATCAAGTTCCAAGTTTTTTGAAGAGTTTAGGACCTAATACGTGCAATTGTGCAAATTAGGTCAAATCATGAGAATACGTGGGACCGGCTTCTTGCAAGCCAAAGAGCCAACCTTGGTCGATCAAGGTAACATGCTCACGTCACCAAAGTGTCCGTATGTCAATTCTGAGAATTTTGATATTTTCTGGTGTGCATTTGAGCAATCATTTGAGAAAATATGAAGGAATCAAGGTTTTTGACGAAATCATCAAAACTTCAAAAGATGAAGGAAATATAACAAAAAGTGAGGGAATCATGAAGTGTGGGACCGGCCATGGCCAAGGCATAGCTGGCCGGCCAAGGATCTTGGTCCCACATGTTTTTTCCAATTTTCATAATATTTTCATGATTTTAGGGAAATGTGATAAAACCAAGGAATTTGTTAAAACCAAGGAGTTTTTTGTTGAAATCAAGGAGTTTCCATGAGATGAAGGAAACAAAAATATTAATAATAATAAAATAAAGGCGCGTGGGACCGGCTTTGAGCATGGTTGGTCGGCTAGGGCTTGGCCCCGTGAGTTTTCCCTTATTTTATGTATTATTTCATGATTTGAAGGAGTTTTCATAATTTGAAAGAATTTTCATAATTTGAAGGAAATATCATGAAATCAAGGAAATATAAAAATAATAATAATAGAATAAGGGGTTTGTGAGACCTGTCTAGGGTATGACCAAGCCAAACTTGGGCTGGTCCCACAAGTTTCCTTAATTTTATGTATTTTTGTGTATTTTCCCATAATTTGAAGGAAACATCATGAAATCAAGGAATTTCATGGGATTAAGGAAACATGAAAAATATAATAATAATAAAATAGGGCATGTGGGGCGGGGCTTAGGGCATGACCGGCCGGCTATGGCCCGGTCCCACGGGTTTCCCTAATTTTATATTATTTTTCATATGGGATCAAGGAAATATCATGAGATTAAGGAGTTTTCATGAGATTAAGGAAATAATAATAAAATAATGAGGAACCATGAGGTTTGGGGCCGGCTGGGATCAAGGTATGGCCGGTTGGCCAATAATCACGGCCCCACAATATTTTCCCTAATTTTATATTATTTCCTCAGTGTGAAGGAAACACCATGAAACTGAGGAGTTTCCTCAAAACGAAGGATATTTGTTCAAATGAAAGGATTTTCATGAGATCAAGGAAAATAATAAAATATGACAAATATAGAATTTGGGCGTGGACCCGGTCACGCATGACCGGCCGGCCGGGTGAGCCAATCCCCCGGCCGCCTTGACTATTATTTTCGTGGTCGTCTTAGGGTGCAAAGTAGCTAGGCGGCTGCCTAGGCCCCAAATTGTTGGGGCCCGTAAAAACAAGTTTTGTTTATAAGTAAATTGTAATGATTGTAAGTGTTACTAAATGATTTTCTCACATTTATTAATGTAACATACGTTAGACAATTATAGTTGTTACAAACTCTTTTGTTACAACTATAAGTATCACTAATTATCTATTGGTTATGGATTTTTGAATTTTTGGGCCAAATTGAAAGTTTGCAACCGGGAATCTATCCTAAAAATGCTGGGGAAAAAATCGACGGCCTTCGGCCGCCAAACTAAATGAAAATTACCACTTTAATAGTATAAACTTATCTCCAAAACTAAAATTTTGCCTACATTGGTGACTTCATATCACATAAGAAGGCCCGAAAATTTAAGTTCGCCAGAGCACCCCAAAACCGTAAGACGGCCCTCGATTATTTTATTATTTTCTTTCCTATTTGCATAGGTTCATCGTCTCGTCGTATTTTGAAATACTTGTTTGTTCATTCAGGTGTTTGTTAATGCATTATTTTTCGAATACATTTACACCATTTTGGTCGGGGCTTACTCGAAGGTAACTCAGATGTCCGCGTGTTGAATATTTATTACTAACCCATGGAATTCTGCTGGGAAGAACCATAAATTGAAGTAACAAAATATTATGAAAATATTGAATATTTTCCAGGGATTTGAATCTATTGATTTTGAGAATAATTAATTAATGGCTCTATACTAGTACGATCGTCTAGGAGCGTTAATTAATATGAGCTTGTTGAAGCGTCATACTTCTTTCATATAGTAAGGGAAAACATTGTTACATCCTGAAGACGTTATTGCTCTATACTAGCAGCAAGCCGTTGTCAGAGCCGTCTAATCCTTCGATTCTATATAGAAATAATTACCGAAATTGCTCGTATTCATGAGATACGCCGTTGCCTCACCGAGAGACTACATATCTATATATACTCCGAGAGACAGTGTTCTCGATCAGAGATTCTCATAGCATGATCTTTCATGCTTTCGATAAGAGACATGAGCCTCAATATTCATCTGATTGCTGGATCAGGAATACATATAATTATGGGTTTACGATTTTAGCCTTTGTCGAAAATCCACCATCTACAATCATTTATTATGAACAATTAGTGAAAAAACATTATAATGAGGAATTAATAAATTATTTATTATCAATAATTAGTATGAAACACTGATTAGTTAGGCATTTATTATATTAATCATTTATTATATTAGATTTCCTTAATGGGTCATTAAATGATAGTTTAAGAGGAGAAATTACAGCCATAGATTTATGTATTGGGAGAGTAAATCTCAACCACCACTTACATAGGCTAACTTAGCCAAACTGTGCTTTATATTCTTGACTCTTGTTTGCTCTTATTTGTCTCTATTATGTGAATCATCCAAAAAGGAGCTACAAAGTTCTAAAAATAGCTAGGAAGAGAAGTATTCCAAGTATCCAAGTGCCCAAGTTGAAGAGAAGTGGAAAAGGTGTAACGAAAAGGAGCAAAACGCTCAAAATCAAGAGACGGGCCAAAGACCGAGATTAAATCATTCAAATTCAGTATTTCTCATCACCATATTTAAGATAATTCAATTACAAAAAGAATGTAAAAATAATGAGGTCATTCCCAGTTCGGATTTAAGAAGTTACGGCCAAAACATGTTTTATCGAATACCGAAGACATGAAAGTTTGCAAACCGGTTTGCAAACTATGATTTCGTGGATTAAAGAGTTTGCATACTGGTTTGCAAACTAAAGTTCCTGGGTTCCTGGGAACTTTTCTAAAAAGATGGTTTTCAAACTATTAAAGGCTAAAATTCACGAATTATCTTTTGGGTCTTTCTTTAGTACTTTTTAGGTCGGTTTCCGGAGCCGATTAGGATACTTGAAGGCCAAGCAAAGTAAACCTATATAAATAGGTATTAGGCCTTTCATCATATCATATAATCTCATATCACAATCTAGGATTTACCCCTTTAGGGGGAAACCGCCATTATTCATCTTCTTTGTAATATGGGTAGCTAAATCCTTTTTTTTTTATTAAGGATGAATTCAATGTTCTAAGATTGAAGCTTTGTATTAATACAAATCTATTTGAAGTTTTAATCATCATCGTTTTTTTTCATTAAATCTAGGGTTTATGATTGATTCTTAGATTGATTTGGGTGTGCAACTAGATTAGTCTATTGATCTTTCTATTGCTAGTAGAGAGTTGAGCGATACGTAATTGTCATGCATCTCCTACACAAGTAGAAAACATGAGACCTTGCAAAGGGATTCTATTAAGAAATCGTGTGTGGAAACAACACCAGTAAGTGAACCGAGCATACTGAGTTTAACTGCTGGAATCAAACCTAAATTCACAAACCCTAAAGCATTCGATAGAGTTACACCTTGTAAGTGTACCACAAAGCGACTCAGTTGGATAGAATTGGTAGGCTTTGGAATATGGTCTGATTTTAGCCTACTCGTAATAACCGCAAGTGCACGGTGTCTAGTCTGTAAGATAGGGCAGTACGAGTCGAACCACGAGACTTGTGGTGCCGTGTGTGATCAAAGGCTTGCTAGATTGAGTTCAGAGAATTGTAACACAATATTGGTTGTTGTCGATGCGACTGAGATGAAGTTATGACAATGAAATAAATGAAATACAACAGTGAGAATAAATGGGTGCTGGGATTATCAAATCCACCTCTAAATCATGTTGTGTGTCAACTAGTTGGAGTTTCTCCTAGTGATTCTACCACCTATCTAAGGAGTTTCTCCTAGTGATTCTTCAATTAACAGCTAAGGTACTAACCTAGAGCACTAGTTGTCTAATTAAGCACAACTAGTCAAGAGAATTAGCAATAATGATTGAAGCAAGAGTCGAAACACACTCAACACAGATATAACCTAACTACAATGTATACTTGGCATGCATTGTGAGAGAAAAGCATTGAGGTGTTAGAATTGAAGTTATCTGATAAAATTAAGCACTCAAGAACACTCAAGCAAAGTTGAAATCATAACAGTGACTTAGGGTTTCATTGAAACCCTAGCAAACTAAATTAAAACATCAAAAACAACAATTAAACCTAAATTGGTGCTCTGGCTAGCCCAGGCATACCCAAAAACATCCTCTACCTCTTCTATTTATACATGCCAATTTCAAACCCTAATTTACTTCAAAATATAAATTAAATTCAATCTCTCTCACCCATACTCTCCGAATCGCTTGTCCCTCTCGCTCCCGTGGCTCGAGCTCCATTAATTGATTATAGAGGCCCTAGTTCTAGTTATTTCAAACTTAGCTTCTAGGGTTATGGGAGAAGCTATGAATGAAATAACTAGACCTAGGGAAGGGGGAACGACTGCTGATGATGATAGTTGTTGGGGTGTCAGGGTAAGGCGATGGTGGAGGTGGTGATGGCTCGCTCGGAGCCGTGGTGTCGGGTGAGGAAGGTGGAGCTCTGGGTTGTGTCGGAGAAGAAAGAGAAGATGGAGAAGAGAATGGGTTTGGCTCGATGGGGTATAGGGGTATGGGTTGATTCGGTGTTGAGCGGGTGTAGCAAGGATCGATGAGGAGGCTGTAGCGAGCGTAGGATGAAGATAAGTGCGATCTGAACGGCTCGGAAAGGACGGGCTGTTTTGGTGTTGAGCGGATGCATCAAGGGACGATGACCAAGAAGGAGCGACCGTAGGATGTAGCTAGGCGAGATCTCAACGGTTCGGGGTGAACGGGCTCGGATCGGGTCGGGTCTTGATAGCTCAAGCCCATGTCTTGTAGATGGGTTGCTCCTTGTTGGGTTGCAAACTGCTGCGCGCGGCTTTGGCTTCTGCTCCATAGACGCTTGCTTCCAATTCTTTGCTCTTTTGGCTCCTCAATTTCTCCGAGCTTTATTTATTACCTAAAAACACAAAATTAATTAATACAAATATTTATTCTTGAAAACAAAGAAAACACAGAATCTGGGATAATATCTGATTCTTGAGCACAAAAGATGAGTAAAATGCCAATAAAAAGATGTATAAATATGCAATATTTGGCACTCATCAAGAATCTGGTGACTAAGCGTACCTATTATCCGGTGATACATGGAGTTTTTTTGGATAGCTAAGAGTATCTGTTATCCTACGGTTGGTGATGAATGGTTCCAATGGAATATATATAAGTATTCTGATACTGTTAACGCTTGGTAACGACGAAGGATTCCTTAATCATCTCCTTTCTTCTTATTGTCTTTATATTTATCTTAAAACTAATCACCCTTTGTTATTTACTTTGTTTTACTGATCAAATAACATATCAATTACACAGCTCTCAGTGGGAACGATCCTTACTACCGCTATATTACCAGTTAATTAGTGGGAAATATCTTTACTAATTTATCGAGCCTACGACATCCCATACACGGACAAACTTTGGAAACTTCAAATTCAATTTATTAATTTTAGCAAGGGAATACATCAAACGGGCATGCATGAGGAAACAAGAAGAAATGTCAACATAGGATAAGTCAAGGACATAATATCTCTTATCATTAGTGGAGGAATATAATTAGCATTATGACCTTCTTTCCTTGCATGAAACTCCTAATAGGCATGAGAATAATGACAAATGAGGATCTTTCCTTGCATGCATGAAATGATCCAGGTCATGTGCTCATTTTCTACTTACGGGAGATTTGGAGAATTAATTGATTTGGTGAGTAAATGAAGAAAAAAAATCTTTTGTATTCATGGAAAGAGTGTGATGCTTCCTATATAAAATCGACCATTCATGGGGGAGGTGGGGGAACCGACACCATTATAGTTTTAGATGATTTCTTTTGTTTTCATTTTTGTAATGGAAAATTATCTCTCTATTAATTGGGGCCAAGAAAGAAGCCAATAAATCGTGTAAGAAATTCTAGTAATCTTTAAATAAATATTCTTTTGAAGCTTAAATGTTTTAATTAATCTCTTCATATTTAACTTCATTTTAATTGTTTTGGATAGTCTTCAGCTATCGATCTTTTATAAGCGAAGAAGGTTATACTGTTGCGGTACAACATAAAGTTGTAATATTATTTATAATCGTTATATATTATGAGACATGAGATTGAGTTCGATACTGTCTCGAGTTATATGAAGAATATTTTTAAGATGAATGATTATTTTACACAATTGATTTGGTGGAATCCTAAACCCTAATCCCTTTCTCTCTTCATCTTGTTACCATATTTTGCACGTATTTTCCAAATTTTAGTGTTTTCTTGAATTAAGTCCGAAATCAACTTCACAAGTCCGAGAATCGAATATTTTCTTAAAGATCGTTAAAACTATATCACTAGCCGAGAAAAGGTAGATCATGAAAATCAATAACTGAATTGTTTTACATGTTCAAAGTGTGATTTAGCGGTTTGATTGGTTGTGAGAAATTTTCGAGAATTGATGTTTATAGAGAAAATTTTGTTGACCAGCTTGAACTAATGTTGACCTTAGCACGTGACATATTAGTGGGTTTATTTTGTGGCAAGATGCGGGCATAGGTAGCAATAGTGTCGTGGTGTTTGGCATCGAAAAGAAGATCGGGCCACATCCATCTCAAGAATGCCATCCGAGGGTAGATTTTGCCTACACCGGAGTTGTCGCCAATTCATTGGCCATCTCGTCAAAAAAATGTATAATCATCATAAGATTTAGGGAAGATTTTATTCTCATAGGTACTAATCTTTGAGAAATTTGAAAATAGGAAACGAAAAGACTATAGTCGAAGGGTGATTATGGTTGAAGAGGCGGTTTTTCTAGAACCACTCTTATTAAGAGAGGAAGAATTCGATCTAATCACCATAAAACACCTAATAAAAAAGCAATTCATCTTTTCTGTCAAGCATTTTCTCTTTCTCGCTCAAACCAACTCCCCTCATTTTCGTTGAAATGAAACTTTGATCGGGGGACTCAAAAATTGTCTGTAATCCTTGATATTAATGGTCAAGATGGGAAGAAACATCAATTTGGATAGAAGTAATTGCCGGAAGTTAATGTAGATCCACAATTTAAAGGTTGAGGTATGATATTGCTTTCCCACAGGGGTGTGAGTCTCCAAATTATCAATATAGCTTCAATTAGCACTTGGAGGATCTTCAACATAATTATGTCGTGAAGACATAGACGATCGAGACACGAGAAGGGCAACCCGGTGTTTCTCATCTACTTTTTACTAGCAATTCGATTGAGGCTCTTTATGAGGTAATTAATCAAAGATGTTTTGGTAATCCATTTGAGATCCAAAAGCATGTACTTTGAGGTTGGTAGTAGGAGCGGAAGTTGTGGTGGAAGTGGTAGTGGTAGTGATGGTGGTTCCGATAATAAAAAGTACAAATGGATGTATATGGTACTACAAATTACAAATGAAAGGCACAAATGGTGAAAACCCTTCCTAAAACCCACACCCAAACCGATGCAGGATCGGATGATGACACATGGAAGTTGTATGTTGTACATCCCAGGTTTGGGCCATTTGAGGTGCATGACGGGGTTTCCATAGTTGTTGAGTTTGTGGTTGCCGAAGTTGGAAGAATTGGGTTCATATCCATCACTATGCCCGGCGAGGTGAGACAAGTCATTGGACTTTTGGCAATGCAGCCATGGGATCCATGTGTTCCAATGCACTTTCGGGTGCTTGATGATTTGTGCCCATATGTATCCCAACTTGGTCGAGAGATATTTGCAGGTGAAAATCCTCCATCCAATGATCCAGCCGAGCCAACTGTTCCAACCGATCCAACCATCCCGATGCATCCAACACCAACCTCGGTCCCGAGTTAATGATACATGAAACAAAATGACACCATCTCGGGTGAAAATGAGTCGAACTCGGTGTGTAAGTCGGGGACCTGAATCCACACTCCCCATCAACTCATGTAGTTGTTCAGGTAATCGGATATTGATTCTCTCATGAAGGTTGAATTTAAATTTCATAGTATTTTGGGATAAGGCATTGACACAGTTTTTTGGGGGTGTTTATTTTTTAAAATACTTTATTTGGTTTTGTTTTGGATGTTGGCTGAATGGTGTTTTTTTTTTTTTTTTTTGGTTTGCATCTGTGTAATTTGTTTTTTGGATACATGCTAATCATATTGGTGGTTATGGATTTTTTGGTTTTAATGTGCATATTGTAATGGTGTTTGATTTGGTAATCCGAATCGCGGGTCGGATAAGTGTAACCGAGATGCATTTGTTGTTTATGTTTGATTTCAAAGGGATTAGGGGATGTAATGAAATGAGATGCTTGCCTTGACTAGGGAATGGGGGATAATTGAGATTTAGAGATTGGTCGAATGTTAGGGGTTTTTGATTTGGTTTATTAGTTTGGTTTTCCTTGTGAGTGAATATCTTCTTAGAATACTTGGTAGGTGAGTTTTACGTGTATGATCGCAGTATCATAAGGTTTTAGAGTTCCAGTTTTGGAAGGTTTCCTTGAATAATTCTGATTAGAAGTAGATAAATGTGTTGTCTTGATGTTTGTGGAGTACTTTAAACTATGCAACTCGAGTTTAGAGTAACATAGTTGTTGCTAGGTGACATTAGTGATGTTGGTGATACTATTGTTGTTTCATTAAGAATTTTGGGGATATTAGTGATGTTGTTGCTTTTTCAGGGAGTGATTCTCGTGATTTCGTGGATTCTAGTGTTTATAGTGATTGATTGTGAGTATTTGGTGATCAAGTTTCCATTTTATTTAATGATTGATCATAAAGCGGTGAAAACTCATTCATTCATCCGATTTCCAGAAGAAAGAGCCGTTAGAAGTCTGGAAAGAAATGCAACGATCCGAAAAAAACTAACCGACTAGAAAAATTTAGGAAGTGAGGAGAGTGAATAAGTCGTACAATGAATGATTTAGACTATGAAATCCAGATTTTAGAGTAACATAGTTGTTGCATGGTTACATTGGTGACATTAATGATATTGTTGCCATGTCTTTAACATTTTGGGAACATTAGTGGTGTTTTTGCTTTTCCAGTGAGTGATTCTAGTGATTTCCGTGATTCTAGTGTCTATAGTGATTGATTTAGAGTATTTGGTGATCAGGTTTTCATTTTATTTCATGTTTGATCATAAAACAACTGAAAGCTCATTTGTTCATCAGAATTCGGGTAAGAAAGCTGTAAGAACGAGCCGTTAGAATTCGTAAAGAGATGCAACGGTCTTAAAAACTAACTAGACCGTAAAATTTTAGGAGGAGAAGAGAGCGAAGGAGTCGTACAAGGAGAAAAAGAGATTAAAGTGTTACTGTTTGTACCATATATTTTGGTATATGGGCCCAAGTTCCTCAGCCCAATAATTCTACCTAAGATAAGCATTGGGCTCTTGGGTAAAAAATATGGAAGGATAATAATAGCCCCACAAAGAATTATTTTTCTACACCGAGAATACTAGGTATAACCTGGAAGTTACTGATCCTCAGAAAAAGGAGGAATCAGTTATTAAGAAGACCAGGTATAACCTGGAAGTTACTGATCCCCAGAAAAAAGGAGGAATCAGTTAAAGACCAGGTATATATGCATTCAAACCCTGGACGTTACGGATCCCTAGAAAAAAGAGGAATCGGTTAAAGACCAGGTATACATTCAAACCATGAAAGTTATAAATCCCTAGAAAAATGGGAAAACAGAAGAAGACCAGGTATAACCTGGAGGTTGTAGATCCTAAAAAAAGGGAAATTGGTTTTGACCAGGATGAACCTGGAAAGCATTTGGTTTGGATACATAGTCAAGATGTATCTAAATGTAAACTGGACTGGATACAATTTCTCCATAACCTATAAATAGAGGTGAAATTCCAACTGGAAAGGTACAAATTTCTAATCCTTCTCTCTTTATAAATACATGCTTAGAGCTCTTATGCATTGAGGCATCGGAGTGTCTTTGCAGGTACCCCCCCCCCCCTTCATTTATCAACAATTCTTGAAGAGCCAAAGCTTTAGGAGAACTGATTCATCAAGCAGCTGGAAAATTCTCATCCATCAGAACACATCACGAAAAGTACTATCGAATCATCAAAATTCATTCATAAAGTATAAATCTTAATTCACCTAATATTTAAGATTATGTCTTTCAATACAAATCTCGAGGATTGTTGTGGAAACATTTTTGCTACAACATCTTTTGGCGCCCACCGTGGGGCAAAGAAGGAATCATCAAAAACAAATCAAGATCCACATCCACATCACAAGCAAGTCGGAGTGATAGAACATTTATAAGATGCAAGAGTATGAAGAATTCAGAACAATGTTGAGCACCCACTCCGATAAGAAGTTGAAACATCACCAACAACGACGATATCATGACGTCATTCTGCAATAACTTATACCTATGGGATAAGTAAGAGAAATCACCGGGTACGTATTGCAACCCCTATGAAGGTGCTAATCTGAACGAAATAGATTTAGATCAACATCAAAAGAAAATGTTAAAATCACGCCCAAACTCCTTTGACAATAGAGGCTTTCATTTAGCCTCGCTTATTGTGCAAGTAGAGAGGACTGCAGTAACACCCGAGAGATCCGGGTTTGCTCGAAATATTGCAACAGTTGGAGAAGTAAAATAGTCAAACAGACTACTTGAGACCTTAGTGGATAAGATACTGCAAATGGGTAGTACCCAATACTCTAAAAGTATCGTTTCACGTCGACATGCACGACTTTCACATGAGGGTTGGAGGGCACAACATGTGTGGAGTGGTCACGATAGGAGACACAGATCGTATTTAAAGGCAAGATATTCAAGGAGATAATGTCGCAAGGGAAGATCGACGACCGAATGATCGCTACGAAATCCATCGCATCGTTAAGGAATCAAAATCACAATCAGGACCTACCCAACAGACAAACAACAGGCAAGAGCGGGAGGAAAACCTCGGAGAGCATAAGCGAAATGAGTACCTCGATGAATGAAAGCGAAAGGAGTATTACGTCGAAAACAACGCTCAAACAAGCACAAACTAGAGAAATCAAAAGCAACACAAAAAAAAATTGTTGTTCCTCCGTGTCGCCTGCAAATAGAAGCTAATCACCTCAGATGGCTTACATGGGAATAATCTTCGATGTATTCCGCCACAGATGCAATCTTGTTGTTATGCATTAAAAAAAAACGCATGCATCACGCACGTGTGAGATGACGGTTGTCAACAATGACACACCTAGCGACATGAACATCAACGTCAGTTGCAATACAATCAACATATTCATGCTTTCTTAACCGAGTATCGCAAATATTCATCGCTCAAGTTGTATACTCGCATACAAAATCAGCGAAAAGCATCACCAACATATCACTAGGCCAATTTTTTGCGTTACTTGGTCGCCCGTAATCGAGTTTTCCTAGACGCGCCCTTGGTCAATCAATCAAACTTAAGACTTCCCCAACGATGCAACTCATGGACCCAGCATTCCTCGTTGATCCAATTAGTGATCCAGCTCGCAATCAAACCAACGATCTGTTGTTTTTTTTTTTTTATCTTTCCAAGTTCAAACTTGCACGAGTTTAAAATAGTTTGATTTACACACCATTACAAATTTTACTCACAATAGTCGAACAACTGGGGGCGTCTGGGGAAGCACTGTACCTGGTAGATAAGCTAGCAGGAGGGAAGTTATATTAAGCGAGCAGCAGCAAAATGAATCCCAAAACTTGGAACTCCAACAACTTGGATCAATAGTTGACAATTGACTTATGGATGCATATTTCCGATGTTGGACACGTTCGCGCCTCCTAAGGTAATCATAAACGATTGCTCAATTTGCTTATATTATTCGCATTTCCTAGTCATACAACAAATGCACAATTCACATGCAAAAGCACAATTCTTAAATAAATGCATGATCCACACACTTTGATACTAGCCAGAGTCATTTAGCAATAACACTCGCATAGCTAATATTGGACACAAACTTCGGGCATACTAGCCAGAGCAGTTAAACAATAACCCTCGCATAGCTAGCACCGATCATAACTTGGCTTTGATTAGAGGAAATATTTCAAAAAACATTCGTTGCACGGTCTTAGTCAATACTTGTGCAAATTTGCGAGCAAGCTAAACCGGTTTAGTGCAGGCTCAAGAATAGCAAAGACCTTGTTCCATGGGCAATGGAACCCCATCTCAGGGAAGTGGGAACCAAACAACTTGGCTTTGCTTAGAGAAAATATTTCAAAAAATATTCCTTGCACGGTCTTAGTCAATACTTGCGCAAATTTGCGAGCAAGCTAAACCTAAACCTGTTAGCGTAGGCTCAAGAATAGCAAGGACCTTGTTTCATGTGCAATTGAACCCCATTCTCAAGGCAATGGGAGTTCATTATATGAGGAAAAGAAGTATATTTTTTTTAATAAAGTTTTGCTGGCCGATCTGGAGATAGAGCTAAAGAGAAAAATAATAAAGAATATAAAATTACATATATAAGCTTTATCGTAGCTGAAACGAACAAAAGTTATTTTGCGAAGAAGCTTTTATTGAGCAAATTAGAAAAAATGACACAAAGAAGCTTTGTTGGAGAAGCATTTAAAGCGGGGGAGTTAAAAAAAAAAACACTTAACGAAGAAACTTGGACGGAGTTAAAAAAAAATGCATGAAGAAACTTTGTTGGAACGGGAGCAAAAATAAAAAAAATAATATGTATAGGAGGAAAATAAATAAATAAATATATATATAGGAGGAAAAAATCATTTGCATGAAGAAGCATACTTGGAGCTGGAGAAAAAGAGGAAAAATAAAATAAAAAATATTTGCATGAAGTGACTTTGTTGGACATAGAGGAAAAGAGCGAGGAGAAGAAAAAAAGAAGAATAAAAATAATCGCAAGGACAGACGGTGTAAAAAAAAAATTTATATAATATGAAGATCTCAAAGGAATGAGCTTCATATTTTACCTCATGCTCCCCTGGTTAGAACATCACTTATCAAGCTCTCAATGCATGAGTAGTTGTGATATTTTACAACCATCTAAAAGGTGTAGATCACGATTTGACATCATCATCATTATTGGAACATCGATTGGAGAATATTTATACAACATCATACAAATCTAAGCGCAATGGTCTATACTCCACTGAAGAAATACGCCAGTTTTTTCCTAACTGTGAAGTTATATAACAACTACAGTACGAGCAGAAAGTATTTCGTCGTGCGGCATCTACGACCTCAAATCACAAGTGAAGATTTAATATTTGCACTCATCGCAAGCACAAAATATCACCAAGTTTTGCGCCAGTGCAACCACGAACTCTTGTCTCAAAAACGAGATACATTATCCAAGAGAGGTGCCAACATTTATTGCAGTCAGTGCAGTAGCTGCCACAACAGAAGAAAAAAAAAGTTGATGTGCTGCAAGCAAGAAGACATGTTAAAGCAGAAAACACATAACTTGAAACTCGTGATATAATCATCAAGCATCGTTCATATTCGACTACGGAAAACTCTCATCCAACGACACAAGTGCAACCTTGTTAGCAACCAGACTACCATGTCAATTCAACAAGTAGATTGGGGGCGTCTGATTAAAAGGCCGAAACAGTTGAACAAAGGGAGTCTTCTTAACCCATCAACAAGTTGAGGATTAAGATGGGGTGATGTTTGTACCATACATTTTGGTATATAGGCCCAAGTTCATCGGCCCAATAATTCTACCCAAGATAACCATTGGGCTCTTGGGTAAAAAATATGGAAGGATAATAATAGCCCTGTCAGCAATTATTCTTCTACACCAGAATACTAGGTATAACCTGGAAGTTACTGATCCTCAGAAAAAGGAGGAATCAGTTATTAAGAAGACCATGTATAACCTGGAAGTTACTGATCCCCATAAAAAAGGAGGAATCAGTTAAAAACCAGGTATATATGCATTCAAATCCCGTAAGTTACTTATCCCCAGAAAAATGACGAATCAGTTAAAGACCAGGTATACATTCAAACCCTGGAAGTTATAAATCCCTAGAAAAATGGGAAAACAGAAGAAGACCAGGTATAACCTGGAGGTTGTAGATCTTAAAAAAAGGGAAATCGGTTTTGACCAAGATGAACCTCGAAAGCATTTGGTCTAGATACATAGTCAAAATGTATCTAAATGTAAACTGGACTGGATACAATTCCTCCATCAAGCGTATAAAACACAGTTTGGCTAAGTTAGCCTATGTAAGTGGTGGTCCAGATTTATCCTCATAGAAGATAAATCTCTGGCTGTGGTTGATTCAAAATGTTTTCTTTCTTTTAATTCATTCACATCGTTCCCACTTCCAAATCTAATAGTAGAAAATACGGAGACATAAAAATGGAGGACTGCCATCGTTTTCTTCTTCTTCTTCTTCTCTTCGAACTATGTTTCATTGTCGTTCTTAAATTTTCAACACGGGTTTTATTTCCTGCATTTTTATATTTTGATATATGGAATAATAATTAGAAGATGAATATTGGAACTAAATTAGTGTCAGAAATATCATTAGTCAGTTTCCTCCTACAATTGAAACCCTGACTTCAAAATCTACAAATCCTTGATTCAAGGTTTCTAAAATTCAAGTTCAAGTTGATTCAAGCTTTGTTAGTACCTTCGGGATCTAAACTGTTAATGCCAATTCCATCAAAGGGGATTTACTAATGGGGATTTGTATCAAAAAGTCTGCGCAATGTTCAAAGAAAATTCCCAGTGACTGATACAAACCCACAAAGCGGGTAAGAAATTTCAATACTCTCAGTTATTTCATTGACCCAATGAGTATTATTTAAATTTTTTTTCTTATTTTTTGTGGAATTTGATTGATTAGTAATTGTAGGGTTGATTTAATTTTCTGATTTTTAGATTGGATATGAGTTGGAATTATTGGGGTTTAACTAGAAGCTAAGAATCAAAAGATGCTTGGATTTAGATAATGGAATTCATAAAGCTCTAGAGGAGTTAAAAGGTAAGAAGATATGTGATCAATTGGTTTTCTTGAGTTTGAAATATTATGTATATGATCCCTGCAGCTATAATTACATCATAGATTTTGGACAGGTTTATGTACATTGATGAATTTATCATGGTATCTAACTTCATCAATTGATGTCTTTGGATTTCGAGATTTTCCTGTAACTCATAAATGGTTGACCATATGACGGGTTACAATTTCAGAGTTTGCATTATTATCTATAAGTTCAATTATATTCTGTTATAAAGTCTCGCGTGATGCTATTCGTTGTTTGTCTGCAGTTATGGAGATTTGGGATTTATTTATCTCCCACGTTGAGATTTCCTTGGTGTTTGTGGAAGACACAATCAAACAAATATCTCTGAGGTGCACACATCTTGGCCAAGGGTAACTTATTCAATGCATAATTGCTTAAAATGCCTTCATTTACAAATTATAAGTGTAGTTAATATACATTGATTGCTAAAGATTATGGCTTTACTTTTTTCTTGGTGTGATGAACATAACTGCCATACTTAATCTATACTTCACTTATCTCCTTTGATGGACTATAAATTTATTTAGGCGTTGGTATTTTTTGCTAGGCCTCATCTAATTATTTTCCTTAGCTTCGTTGTAGTTAGTTAACATGCCAAATTCATCCTTAATGAATACAAGAGATAAATTCGTAGAAGACCCAAATATTTTTGCTGCCAAAGACATGAACCTTTTTGTAGTTAGAACCAGCAGACCTTAATTTTTACAAGATTGTAAATATGCAGAGTGACCGCATATGTAAGTGGCGGTCCGATTTTTCCTCCCAACAGATAAATCAATGACTTTGGTTAATCCTTCATTAGTAATATAAATGTTATCCCAGCATGAATTTTTAAGGGTCTCCTTAGCCATCCCTAACTTTCTTTGCATCTTCCTTAACTCTTTTTTTCCCTTCCCTGTATAAAATGCTCATGTAGCAACCGATTACCTCTCCATATCTTTCCCATTCCCTACTTTCTCTTTTTGGTTTTGATGCAAGATTTTCATCAAAGATGGTAACTTTTGTTGCTTTAGATTTTGCTGCAACAAAAGAAGATGGTGATGAAATTGAGATTCCTGGTGGAGATAGGGTTTGTAAAGGAGGAAAGTAGTGGGGAGACTTATACTGAATTTTCTGAAGATGAACTCTTTGTTGGGAATTTAACTTATATTGATTGTGGGAAATTAACTAATCTATTTTTACGTGGTTGAGGTTGTTGAGGTATAAATTTTTCTATTTTGTATGTTTCATTTCTTTATTATTTGTTGAATCTTGACTATATGGATTTTCAGATTGAGTTTTGAGATTATAGAGGGTTGTTTATTAAACTGAAGAATAGGGTTAAGAAAAAAAACATAATTGGTATCCGTTTTAGATACATTAAATGATTAATGTGTCATCCTTATGTATTTCTTTGTAAATGGTGACTACTGAATTTGGTATGTGATATTTATCTTTTCTTTGGAAGGTAGGGAGAAGTAAGTATGGACGATTAGTTCCCTTCTAAATATTATTTGCAAAGCCAAAAGCATTGTTTTGTGTTGTGATCCGTAAAATGACCAAGAGCATTGTTGCAATTGCGGCTATGGAAAACTGATTTTCTTTAGTGAGTCCAATACAACAAAATGTGTGGACGTCCTATACAAGATAAATGACTTTAGTTTATTTGAATCCCTCGACTGTAGTTACCAGTTGGATGGACGATTTATAAAGCAGAAATAATGGCAACAGAGAACCAATCAACGTTCGGAAAAAGTACAATAACATATGCATTTTTGTAAGCTATACTTTTCTTTTACTAATTCTACAATCCTTTTATACTTATTTTGGATCATATGTTTGTCAAGTTACTTCAATTTTTATGAGATTGAAATATACTAACTTTGTTCATGTTTCATGTTATTCCTAGATCCCAGTGATATTGAGCTACCAACCATTCCATCTACTCTACCCTAGGTTTTAGCGGTGGGTATGTTAATTGATGTGTTCATTTGGTCGGTATATGTATTAAATTATTACAAATGTTATTCTTTCTGCTTTTGTTTGTCGAGATTTAAAATGTAGAGTTTTACCGTTTTTTTTTTTTTTAGTTATTATGTTCAGGTGAATTACTTACACAAGCATGGACTCGCCTATACTGAGTTAAAGTTAGAAAATTTGCACATAGGTCCAATGGATAGGCATAAGTAATTTTT
Organism: Papaver armeniacum; assembly: GCA_023531295.1. Lineage (NCBI taxonomy): Eukaryota > Viridiplantae > Streptophyta > Magnoliopsida > Ranunculales > Papaveraceae > Papaver > Papaver armeniacum. The sequence goes on from JAJJWW010012771.1 coordinate 434,711, forward strand.
TATTAGCCACAAGTGCTTCCTATTTTATCCCTGCAATCCTAGAAAAATGCCATATCTACAGCTTCAACATGACCTTTTTTTGTCATAGATACTCTCATCATTTGATTTATTAAATAACTGGTATTCCAAGTGATGCAGTGTGAAAGTGGATATTGTATAAGAAGTACGATTTTAAGTTGTCTATGTGCCATATGTGGGGTTTTATTGTTGGTAAACTAGGATGCAGTTAATGGTCGAACCCTTAAACCGGGACTACCATGATGACTGCTTCTTAAACCATGGACCAACAACGAAAACGTTATGAAAACTAGAAGTAAGCTTGATTGAGTCATCTGCGAAGTCGGCCCAAAGTTAGAAATTCTTTCATAACAACTTTTTTCGTAATATTCCCTAGACCCTTTTGCTTACAGTAAATTAAAACTTCCAGTTATGGCATGGGCCATAAAGTCTACCATAATATTCCTTCAAATCATAATAGCATTACTAAATTTCATCATGCTTCATGTCCTTTGTGCACCTGGATCTTTTCTTTCGTTTTTCCTTAATATAGTTTTGCTGGAGGATCGGTCCGATGGTCAAAAACTTCTTTTATTCCCAAGGGCGTTTAGAAATTGAATTTCTTTTGGAGGCGGGAGTAACAACTCGCTTGTGTTAAGGATTAGAATTGGTGGGGTCTAATAATACAACATGGGACTACCAAAATATTGCACGACGTAAGGCTCAGCTTTAAAATGTTACCTCATATATATAAAGTTTTATCGTAAAATTTGAACCGACATAGGGTGGGGATTCTTACTAAGACCAGGTAGCTTTTAACCAAGAACAACTAATATCATCTTAATTATTAGGACAAATGTGATGTTACTCATACTTATATAATATTAAATTAAAACAACATTCATTGTAGGCTGAAGATATGGCACGCGAAGCACATTTTGGGTCAAAAAATAAATAAATTTGATGAATCCTTTTTGAAATTTGGAATAGAGTGTATATAATAGTATACAGAGAAAGAAGCATTAGAATTCGAAATGGAAACTCTAAATTTGGAAGAAAGGTTTGTTTGTGTTTTTTCCCATTTTTTTTTTAAAGATTGTAATCTGATTAAAAATTGAAGTGGCCGGTTAATTTGTGGAACTTAAACAGATGTTTTTAACACAGGTATACTGTTGCAAATAGGTTCCGAGGAGAGTTAGTAAAGGTGAAAAATTGTACATTGGTTTGAACCAAATCTTTGTTGCTATTTAAGTGTATTAAATGCTTTATGGATCTTTATAGTTATGATATTGTGCCTGTAATTTGTTGTTCAGAACCAACTTTTCAGACAATAACAAAGACGAAATGATCGCCCTCAGGTACTTAACGGAGATTGCACATAATCACTTTGCTTCAATAAATCCACCTGTCCATGCCATTTCAATATGGTATTTGATTATTTCAAATTTTTGAATTAGCTTACACTTTTGTCTAATGATGGAATCCTTTCGGAGTTTTTAAATATTTGGGTTTTCAAGGCCTCTTCTTTAATTTTTAGGCGGTCATTTGGAATTTGGCATGTTTATATTTTTTAATTGATCATTTATAAGATAGATTGCTGCTCCTTTGAGTTGTATTTCTTTTCCTTTGAGAAGCTGAGTGTCAACCATGTCGAAGGTTCAGAGCCATACCAAACTCATATCTTTCTCCCAAGGAACTATCTTTAAGCGAGATCAGTGGCAAAACGGGAAACTATATTATGTGCCGCAAGTATAAGAGGAGGAGATGGAGGGCTTGCCTCTCTTTTATTAGTTCATCACCAGCGTAATATTTATCCAGCAGATTGCAGTTCAAAACCATACTCATCTTCAATACATTTGCATCAGCTACTACAAAAAGATATAGGGTTTTGTGATGATTTATACAACAGGGATATGGCTGTTGCTGTCGATGAAGCAGTACTATCTACATGACATTGAAGAAAATAGGTTGATCCTGCAGAGTTGAGTTCCACTGATTATAAATGTAACATGGTCTTGCCATTGATGATTTCGGCTATGCTGTTTTTCTTTTGAGATTTACGATTCGGTTATATGTGCATCTTTGGCTCAAAATTGCTTCGGTAATAGTGTTACTGATGTAAATGATGCTTTTTTGTTCTTCAAGAGGTGCAGTGGAGCAGAGATGAGTGTAGACAAGGAAAACTCAATACTGTCGCAAAATTGATTTGTCCTTCAGAAATCCATTAATTTTACTTTCAAGATGTCAAGAAATTATTTAAGTATGAAGTAGAAATGTTATTCTTTTTTCTGTGATGTTAGTCGTAAGTACTCGATTCATGTTCCTGCAAAATCTTTGGATTGTTGCATTGCTTGGAGGTGCAGAGCTCAAATCACCATGTGATATTTAACGTTTAAGGTGGAACCTTGCAACTTGGTTCCGAAGGTTGTCTATGGTTGACATGTACTTTGCTAATTCCTCCGTATTATTATGTACTTGAACCATGAAGGGTGAAATACACACATGCAAAGAATTCATATAGAATTAAGTGCCAATGCCGTTACAGCGCAGGTTAAGCCCTAGTAACCGATAAATAGAGGTGGAATTCCAACTGGAAACGTACACATTTCTAATCCTTCTCTCTTTATAAGAACCTGCTTAGAGCTCTTACTCATTGAAGCATCAGAGTGTCTTTGCAGGTACCCCCCTTCATTCATCAACAATTCTTGCACAAACTTCGGGCATACTAGCCAGAGCTAGATTAAACAATAACTCTCGCATAGCTAGCACCGATCATAACTTGGCTTTGATTAAAGTAAATATTTCAAAAACATTCGTTGCACGGTCTTAGTCAATACTTGCGCAAATTCGCGAGCAAGCTAAACCGGTTTAGCGCAGCTCAAGAATAGCAAAGACCTTGTTCCATGGGCAATGGAACCCCATCTCTGTGGAAGTGGGAACCAAACAACTTGGCTTTGCTTAGAGAAAATATTTCAAAAAATATTCCTTGCACGGTCTTAGTCAATAATTAAGAATTTTGAAAGCAAGCTAAACCTAAACCGGTTAGCGTAGGCTCAAGAATAACAAGGACCTTGTTTCATGTGCAATGGAACCCCATTCTCAAGGCAATGGGAGTTCATTATACGAGGAAAAGAAGTATATTTTTTTAATAAAGTTTTGATGTCCGATCTCGGAGCTAGAGCTAAAGCGAAAAATAATAAATAATATAAAATTGCATATATAAGCTTTATCGAAATAAACTAACAAAAGTTATTTTGCGAAGAAGCTTTTATTGAGCAAATTAGAAAAAAAAATGACACAAAGAAGCTTTGTTGGAGAAGCTGATTAAAGTTGGGGGAGTAAAAAAACACTTAACGAAGAAACTTAGACGGAGTTAAAAAAATGCATGAAGAAACTTTGTTGGAACGGGAGCAAAAATAAAAAAAAATAATATGTATATGAGGAAAAAATAAATAATATATATATAAATATAGGAGGAAAAAATCATTTGCATGAAGAAGCATACTTGGAGCTGGAGAAAAAGAGGAAAAATAAAATAAAAAATATTTGCATGAAGAGACTTTGTTGGACATAGAGGAAAAGAGCGAGGATAAAGAAAAAAAGAAGAATAAAAATAATCGCAAGGACATACTGTGTGAAAATAAAAAATCTATATAATATGAAGATCTCAAAGGAATGAGTTTCATATTTTACCTCATGCTTCCCTGGTTAGAACATCACTTATCAAGCTCTCAATGCATGAGTAGTTGTGATATTTTACAACCATCTAAAATGTGTAGATCACGATTCGACATCATCATCATTATTGGAACATCGATTGGAGAATATTTATATAACATCATACAAATCTAAGCACAATGGTCTATACTCCACTCGAAGAAATACGCATGATTATTTCCTAACCGTGAAGTTATACAACAACTACAAGACGAAGCAAAGTATTTCGTCGTCTTTGGCATCTACGACCTCAAATCACAAGTGAAGATTTAATATTTGCACTCATCGCAAGCACAAAATATCACCAAGTTTCGCGCCAAAGTGCAACCACGAACTCTTGTCTCAAAAACGAGATACATTATCCAAGAGAGGTGCCAACATTTATTGCAGTCAGTGCAGTAGCTGCCACAAGAGAAGAAAAAAAAAGTTGATGTGCTGCAAACAAGAAGACATGTTAAAGCAGAAAACACATAACTTGAAACTCGTGATATAATCATCAAGCATCGTTCATATTCGACTACGGAAAACTCTCATCCAGCGACACAAGTGCAACCTTGTTAGCAACCAGACTACCATGTCAATTCAACAAGTAGATTGGGGCGTCCATTAAAAGGCCGAAACAAATGAACAAAGGGAGTCTTCTTAACCCATCAACAAGTTGAGGATTAAGAGGGGGTGATGTTTGTACCATACATTTTGGTATATGGGCCCAAGTTCCTCGGCCCAATAATTCTACCCAAGATAAGCATTGGGCTCTTGGGTAAAAAATATGGAAGGATAATAATAGCCCTGTCATCAATTATTCTTCTACACCAGAATACTAGGTATAACCTGGAAGTTACTGATCCTCAGAAAAAGGAGGAATCAGTTATTAAGAAGACCATGTATAACCTGGAAGTTACCGATCCCCGAGAAAAAGGAGGAATCAAGAAAAACCAGTATATATGCATTCAAATCCTGTAAGTTAGTGATCCCTAGAAAAATGAGGAATCAGTTAAGGACCAGGTATACATTCAAAACCTAGATTTTATAAATCCCTAGAAAAATGGGAAAACAGAGAAGACTGTGTACAACCTCGGAGGTTGTAGATCCTAAAAAAAGGGAAATCGGTTTTGACCAGGATGAACTTGGAAAGCATTTGGTCTAGATACATAGTCAAAATGTATCTAAACGTTAATTGGACTGGATACAATTCCTCCATAACCTATAAATATAGGTGGAATTCCAACTGGAAAGGTACACATTTCTAATCCTTCTCTTTATAAGAACCTCGCTTTAGAGCTCTTACTCATTGCGGATCGGAGTGTCTTTGTGTACCCCCTCTTCATTCATCAACAATTCTTGCACAAACTTCTGGGCATACTAGCCAGGCAGTTAAACAATAACTCTCGCATAGCTAGCACCGATCATAACTTGGCTTTGATTAAAGGAAATATTTCAAAAAAACATTCGTTGCACGGCCTTAGTCAATACTTTCGCAAATCATGAGCAAGCTAAACCGGTTTAGCGCAGCTCAAGAATAGCAAAAACCTTGTTCCATGGGCAATGGAACCCCATCTCAGAAAGTGGGAACCAAACAAAATTTTTGCTTAGAGAAAATATTTCAAAAATATTCCTTACACGGTCTTAGTCAATACTTGCGTAAATTTGCGAGCAAGCTAAACCTAAACCGGTTAGCGTAGGCTCAAGAATAACAAGGACCTTGTTTCATGTGCAATGGAACCCCATTATCAAGGCAATGGGAGTTCATTATACGAGGAAAAGAAGTATATTTTTTTAATAAAGTTTTTGTCGGCCGATCTGGAGCTAGAGCTAAAGCGAAAAATAATAAAGAATATAAAATTGCATATATAAGCTTTATCGTAAATGAAACGAACAAAAGTTATTTTGCGAAGAAGCTTTTATTGAGCAAATTAGAAAAAATGACACAAAGAAGCTTTGTTGGAGAAGCATTAAAGTGGGGAGTAAAAAAAAAACACTTAATGAAGAAACTTAGTAGGAGTTAAAAAAAATGCATGAAGAAACTTTGTTGAACGGAGCAAAAATAAAAATAAAAATATGTATATGAGGAAAAAATAATAATAATAATATATATATATATATAGGAGGAAAAAATCATTTGCATGAAGAAGCATACTTGAGCCGGAGAAAAAGAGGAAAATAAAATAAAAATATTTGCATGAAGAGACTTTGTTGGACATAGAGGAAAAGAGCGAGGAGAAGAAAAAAAGAATAAAAATAATCGCAAGGACGGACGGTGTAATAAAAAAAAATCTATATAATATGAAGATCTCAAAGGAATGAGTTTCATATTTTACCTCATGCTCCCCTGGTTAGAACATCACTTATCAAGCTCTCAATGCATGAGTAGTTGTGATATTTTACAACCATCCAAAAGGTGTAGATCACGATTCGACATCATCATCATTATTGGAACATCGATTGGAGAATATTTATACAACATCATACAAATCTAAGCGCAATGGTCTATACTCCATCAAGAAATACGCTTTTTTCCTAACCGTGAAGTTATACAACAACTACAAGATGAAAGGAAAAGTATTCCGTCGTGGCCGGGCATCTACGACCTCAAATCACAAGTGAAGATTTAATATTTGCACTCATCGCAAGCACAAAATATCACCAAGTTTTGCGCCTTAACAACCACGAACTCTTGTCTCAAAAACGAGATACATTATCCAAGAGAGGTGCCATTTATAGCAGTCAAGGTAAAGAATGCCACAACAGAAAAAAAAAAGTTGGTGTGTTGCAAGCAAGAAGACATGTTAAAGCGAAAAAACACATGTTTATGGGTGAAAACTATTCTACTTGGATTTGGTAATTTGGGGTGTGTGGATGAGGAATGAATCTAAACCCTAAACAAATGCACTGCGCGGTGAGTGCTTTTAGATTCGGAAATCAATCCGTGCAAGTCCGGCCTAAACCAAGAAATGGCCGTTCCAGACTTGTTTCGGTCACAAAGTGAAGGAGATGGGGTTGATCTTAGGGAGGGAAGCGAAGAAGGTGTTGAGATTGTGAAGGTGTTGGCTTGCTTATGACTTGTAACAAAAAAAAGGTGCTTACGATTGATGCAAGGTGCTCGGGTGTTTGAATACGTTTTTTATTAACACTTGGTTTCTGTCTCGTCTGGACTTGTGTTGTTTTTCTCCTGTCTTGAAAAATAGGGATCTAGGCCACTCGATTTGACCGGTAAAGAGGGGTGGTTGAGATCGATTTTGCAATGTAAACTGGGTGCCTTAAAAAGCCGCATATCGTGCCAACTTCGGCGCGCGCTTCAAGGCGACCAAGCTTGGCTCTGGCCTTGCCCAATCCGTCCGCGTGTAGGTGGTAGGCTGGTATTCACGTCTATACTCGATTGTCCCATGAAAACGTGATCTAAGCCACTCAAATCGTCGGGTGAAGTTGAGTGGTCGAGATCGATTTGCAATTTGGGAAGTGTGACCACGCAAGTTTGGACGCGTTTTGGGATAGCCAGGCATGATATGCCTTGGACGATCGGTGAGGGGATAGACGGGCCCACGTGGTCATGCTGTATGACCGGACCGCTAATCTAACTGGGACCCTCCATTCGTGCTGCAGAAGATGGACGCTCGTGATGCTCAAAACCCTAATTTTGGGGTTTCACTAGCCGTGCGTCATGCCTCGTTCGGCGCACGATTGGGACGACCAACCATGGTTGGTCCCGACCGATTGGTCGTATGTAGGTGCCCAGACCGGTGATTGTGTTGACATGCTCTGGGGCCTTTGAATCTACATCACGTCGTCCATCTATACCGCGAAGATGGATGGTTGAGACCGCTTTTGCGACACATGTAATATGCCGCAAACCCTAATTTAGGGTTTTCCGTCCATACGCTCCTGTTTGGACGTTTTGGCAAGCTATGCCAATATTTTGGGAGGCCGACCATGCGGGGTCCGTTGGTTCGGCAGTTGAATATTCCATACCTGCTTGGGGTTATGGAATTGATCCTGGGCCATCCAATCACGCCGGTGAGGTTGGATGAACGAGATCATATCCAGACCGATAACAGTCAGGATGCTCAATCGAGCTAGTATAACACACCGAGAGTTCTCAATCGGGCTAGTATAACACACCGAGAGTTGCAACCCGTACGGGTATTTCGTACATGCTTTCATTATAATGCTTGAGGTTCGTGTTGCTCGTTAAGAGCAACACTCACCGTCATGCCGCACCGATAATGAGTACAGAAATACAAGGTCGCTCACGCATTTATTAATAATGCTATAAATTCACAGTGGTATATGGGATTGTTGCTACATGCTCCAACCTAGATGAATTTCATGTATTCACACGTAATGGGATTGTTGCCACATGCTCCATTCTAGGTGAATTAGTAAAGTGAAGGAGTATCCAACACTTATTAATGGCTTTATCTTTTACAAGATGCTCTGGTAGCATGATTTTCTCGGGGTTTTTACAATTTTAACCTTAAATGAAAATCCACCATCAACATTAAGTCCCCCGCCTAGCACATAATGGTTACACTATTGTGGGGCAGCATGAGATGGTGACAAATTTGTACATTGAAATGTCCAAGCTAAGGTGAATATATATTTACCGGATAGGCCGACATGTCGCGTGGCCTGGAACAGGCAGGTTGGTCCTGATCAAGGTTGTGAAGGAAGCAGGATTTGACCTGGTGAGTCGCTTTGGTTCCCCTTGTATGTATCCAAGCTTGGTCCCTCCTTGGGTCAGGTGTACTCCCTTTCATCACACACAGCTTTCCTCAGATGTATCTGATAAGCATCGTTGATTGCTATCCCGAATTGGTAGCCTTTATAGGTGGTAAGTAAAGACTTCTTTTCTCCTGGGATTCCGTCGACTTGCGAGATTATAAAGAATCATCTCACGCAATCGTTTATTCTATATCTCGTCATCGTCTCCGCACTTATCCGATCTCCCGATTGGTGATCGATTGGTTGATTATTTTTTTTGTGCTCATAATCTCTTCTCCTTTGCGCTTTTTATCATGGAAGCGGTGGACGATCATTCCGTCGCTTCTCCGTAAAGAAGCTCAAGTTGACAAGCCCGAAACCCATGTGCATGAAGAAGTAATGGCTAAGATCGATCTTCCACTTCGTGAAGTCGGCCGTGCTATACTGTGGGATGTCTATTCTGCACTGTGTATTGCAAGGGGACGATCTGTGCACTTTCAAATTGCGATTGACATGGAGGAGCGGTGGAGGCGCGAGGAAGCATTGTAAGCACTAGTAAGCGCAATGGCAGATAGAGATATGCAGCCTTGATTGAAGAGGTGGAGGGTTGAGCATAAACGACCTCCCGAATGAAGATAAGTGCGATTACCCAATCCAGACGGCGTGATAATTCTTGATTCGACACGTACGAACCCGATCATTTGAAAGCAATCGACACGACTCTAATGTTGTTGTATCCTTTGATGCTCCCGCTGAGGATGTTGGGATGGCGTGCGTTGCTGTGGAGATGTCTGATGCAGAAGTTGAGGTAGACCCGAAGGGAGGAGCATCAACAGGTGATGGCGCCTGCGTAACTCAACGGTGGTGCGGGCGATGTCGAACCTCTTGGCGATTAAAACCTTTTTTCTTCTCTTTCCGCTTTCCAAGTATATTCCGTATATTTGAACATCTTCCTTGTACTCGTGGCAGCCGAGTTCAAGGTTTTCTTCTACTTGATTGTTTGAATAAAGGTTTTTTTTTTATATATAACCCTTTGTCAAGACCGCAATTGAACCCTCTCAAAGCGCAAGGGTGCGCCTTCACACGTAATTCCTTGTGATAAAAGAAATAATGCCATAATGGAATACCTACGGACCCGTGCTCCCGATGCGAGATCTTCCCGCCTTGGCGGGGTGAGTGGCTCAAGGCTTCTTCCTTCCCGCGCATATATTTTCCCCTCAACTCTTTTTGTAATGTTTTTTTGTTTAGGGTTTCTTCCTGACCTCCGCTCTAATGGGTCGATTTAGGCCGGACTTTGTGTCTTTAGGGGTAAAGAGGTTCTCGGATGGAAATAACACTTCAATTAATTTGAGAATCGAAAATTGAAACCCTAATTATGAATGCAAGTATTGCAATCATTCTCTAGAGGAATTACAAATATGATGTGAAATTGTAAAGGGAAACACGCCGAGGAAGTAGCACAGCGTTTTAAAGTGTGTAGGATGTCGGAAAGTGATAGCACGGCGCCTTAGGTACAGTAGGGTTTGAGCCATCGTGAGTGAATTGTTACGCCTTCTATCTTGTCGTTGATGAGTTTGCAGTGAGCCGCCTAGGATGACATCTCGCCACTGTATGGTTCATCCTCCTTCTCGGTGGCTGAATCGGGTGAGGTATCCATTTCACCGTAATGCTTCCGACCTTGAATGCGGTTGTTTTGTTACTAGGTCTCCAATTCCAAACGGGGTTTGGGCGTGTGGACATCGGGGTCTTGGTTTTGTCGTCTTTGATCGAGACAGCCTTCTAAACTCCCGATAAATCGTTTGAAAGGGCCACCTCCCATTCATATCTCTTAGCCAAGGTTGGTTTGTTGGTTGGAGCCAGGCCTCAGGACTTTCTTAATGTAGGCGGTAAGTTGTGAAGAGGGTTGCGATGAGACTTACTTGAGATCGGAACCTTTCAATGTATGCCGATTGTGCCTCTCTCCGGAAGTTGTGTCACATTGGCAAGTTGTTGGTGCGGCACTGCATACTCATCAGTGTCAGAAGGCGTGTTGGAGATTCTTTTTTGTATTGAAACCAGAGAGGACAGACTTCTAGTATTGCTTTGTTGTCATGCATCCAAGAGCGTCCCAGGATCATGTCGTAGTTGGGATGATTTTTGACTATGTAGAACTTTGTTTGTGTCGAGGCATCACCCAATTTGACTTCAAGATCGATATATCCATATGCATCTCGAGTTCTCCTTCCGAATCTTTAACCACAGCTTGGGTGACGAGTAGCTTTCTCGCTTTGAAATCTTGGCCGCTCTCAAGGTCTTGACAAGTAATGATGTTAAATTTGCCGTATCAATCAACGCGCTTTCGAACTCAATGTCTCTCAAACGAGTGACATTAGGGAGTCCCGCCTCCTTTGCTCACGTCCTTCAGAATGATCGGGGTTCACGGACCGTTTCCGGATACAAACGCATGCCCGATACAACGTGGTTGAGGGCCGTAAATATGTCTTGACGCTGCCCTTTGGAGAAGTAAAAGATTTCACACAAGTGCTCCATCATAGATTGCACAGCCTTGCGAACTAATCCCTGCAAATCATGCAGCTTCCCGATAGGGAGAGGGTCTCTACGAACACCTTCGTTTCCAAGCCGGAGTTCCCTCGTCTCTATCTTTTCCTTGAATATTTGTTTCAACTCGTTACAATCTTTGGTTGGATGATGTACGAATCAGGGTAGCAATAGTATTTGGGATCCGCCATGTCTTTCTAAGTTGGAGGACGCCTGATAGGAGGCAGCTTGACGGCATCGTCTTGGATCCACGCTTCCAAGAGTTCTATCACTTCATTCATGGGGAAAGGAAAACCTGTATCTTCGGTGTCTCGTGTAGGAGTTTTGTCCGCTCCTTTCCGAGACGAAATCTTGTGTGCCGGGGATGCCCGCTTGGTTTGTTGTTCCGTCACCGAAGCTTTCCTTTTTTCTCCTCCGCCCACTACACTCACTGTATGGACCAAGTGTTGTATTGCTTATTCGTGAGGCGCCGTTTCCTCGACTTTCACGTGAATCTTCACTTCGAACAACTCGTTCTTTCTAGCAATGTCGGTGCGGTTGTTGCCGAACGTTTGGCGCCTTTCATGGAGTTCAGAGAACGTTTGAAAACCTGCATTCTAAGAGCAGATATGGGTATCATCCCATTGATGCATAATTCCACCAATTGTCGTTCTGACGTTTGGGGTCGTGACAATCTAGCGCTGTTCTCGAACCTTTAACGAAGTCATTGGGATGTTCGTTATTCCGTTGGAGAATTCTTCCCAGATCTGAAAAGGTGATTTGTTCAGATACGAATAAATACTTTCTGTAGAAAGCACTGACCATCTCTCTCCAATTGGATATGATGTTAGGCGCGATATTGTTGTACCAGGTGTACGCCCTCCCCGTAAGTGATTTCGAGAATTCTTTTAGGCGTAGAACATGACTGTATTCATGTTCCCCCAAGGATTCCAAGAATCGAGAAACGTGTTCACGAGCATTATCAATACCGTCGTAGAGGGAGAACTGGGGAGAGGCGTAACCTCTTGGAAGAGGAATTCGTTGCACATCTTGAGGGTATGGTGGCTGGTGTTGGTGTACATCCGTTCGGTCTCCTTTTCCTCGATTTTGGAGAAGTCGTTCAGTGCCCGTGTGATGAAGTTCGACAGTTGGTTCCTTTCCTTGGGTGTTCGTGAACAACACAAGCTTCTTCACTCATGTGGTCCGATGGAAACGCCTCTCCGGTGTATTGAAGGCATCTCTTCGGCTCTAAGGGTTGCCGTGAATCTTGTGGCAATCGCTCGCTTAAAGTTTTAAGGAAAGTGAGTACCTCCTTCGAGTCATGCCATATCCGTTTGAGTCATAGCAAGAATTTCTTGCTTCTCCATCAAGTCTCGCAATGGTGATAGACGGTGGACCTCCTCTTGTGCCTCCCGGCCTAAATCCCGATGAAGGATTGGAAAGTTGTTGTTTGGTGACCACCGGAGGCGTTACACTCAAGAGACGACAGGATTTTGCGCCGCTCGGCTCTAGTGATGGGAGGCGTTACACCCATCGGAATGTCTCCCGTCCACTAGTGTTGGTGATAGAAGCAACCGCTCCTCGAGATGTATCGACTACAGTAGCTCCACCGACTGTGTACATCGACACCTGGGAGTGTTATCCATACTAGCTCCATCAGAATTGATTGCCGATCCAGAACCGAGTTCCACCATTTTGAAATGAATCGTTGATTGAATTGGCCCTAATATCTACCCTTTTTGAAATTGATAAAATTGAATCGAATTTGAAGAAATTGACTTTACAACCGAGAGATTAACCTCCCACTGTGGTCGCCAATTGTTTATGGGTGAAAACTATTCCTCCCGGATTTGGTAATTTTGGGTGTGTGGATGAGGAATGAATCTAAACCCTAAACAAATGCATCACAAGGTGAGTGCTTGTAGATTCGGAAATCAACTGTGCAAGTCCTACCCTTAAACCAAGAAATGACCGTTCTGCACTTGTTTCATCACAAAGTGAAGGAGATGGGGTTGATCTTAGGGAGGAAGCGAAGAAGGTGTTGAGATTGTGAAGGTGTTGGCTTGCTTATGACTTGTAACAAAAAGGTGAGCAAAGCTTACGATTGATGCAAGGTGGCTGGGTGTTTGAATACGTTTTGTATTAACACTTGGTTTCTCGTCCTGGCCCTGGACTTGTGTTGTTTTTCTCTGTCTTGAAAAATAGGGAGGAGAACCTATGTTACAAGTCATTTGAGCCTTATTCACGTCTCTCGTGGGAAGTGGAGGAAGTGGAGTGATGGAGTAGTGGAGTTGTGTGTTGGTGTTACACGACCGCCTTGCCACTTCTCCCGTCATATCTAACCGTCCATGACTTCCTAACACGTTTTGTGATGGCGCGTTGCACGCCGTAAAGCACCAATACCCCGCATGTATCCCCGCTTGTGACATGATTGACAAACTGGAATGTGTGGATCGTGGGACCCACAAAAGGTAGCATGTAATGCTAAATTGAATAACTCGCGTTATTCAGAAGTTGATACTTGTGAAGTATCATGTGTATTTTATGTGCAGTCGCATCATGGTGTGGTAAAGTGACTCGGTGGTGATCACCATGACGCCTCACGACCAATTAACTCCCGACTGTGGTTGTATAACCAAGACGGTGAAGTTGGACGGACGAGATGATCTTTGAGACACTCATCTGCGACCGTTGATGGAATCGTGGTTTTGAAGAGGGCGCAGCATCACTCTTGCCTTGGTCGAAACCAAGCATGGGAAGGGTTTTGAAATGACCGACCGGCATGCGTGTAGACAACATGCTGGTGTACACGTCCGTACCTCTCCGTCCCATAAAGGCGCGATCTAGGCCACTCGATTTGACCTGTAAAGAGGGGTGGTTGAGATCGATTGCAATGCAACTGGGTGCCGCAAAAGCCGCACATCGTGCCAACTTCGGCGCGCGTTTCAAGGCGACCAAGCTTGGCCGGCCTTGCCCAACCGTCTTGCGTGTAGGTGGTGGCCGGTATTCACGTCTATACCGATCGTCCCATGAAAACGTGATCTAAGCCACTCAAATCGTCCTAGTGAAGTTGAGTGGTCGAGATCGGGCCCAATTTGGGAAGTGTGACCACGCAAGTTTGGACGCGCGTTTTGGGATAGCCTGTGCATGATATGCCTTGGCCGATCGTGTGAGGGGATAGACGGCCCACGGTGGTCATGCCGGGTATGACCGGACCTCGCTTAATCTAACTGGGACCCTCCATTCGTGCCGAGAAGATGGACGCTCGTGATGCTCAAAACCCTAATTGGTTTCACGGCCGTGCGTCATGCTCTGTTCGGCGCACGAGGTGGGATGACCAACCATGGTTGGTCCCGACCGATTGTCAGATGGTATGCCCACGGTGATTGTGTTGACATGCTCGGGCCCTTTGAATCTACATCTACGCTCCATCTATACCGCGCAAGATGGATGGTGAGACCATTTTGCGACACATGTAATATGTCGCAAACCCTAATTTAGGTTTTCCGTCCATATGCTCTGGTTTGGACGTTTTGGCAAGCTATGCCAATATTTTGGGAGGCCGACCATGCGGGGTCCGCGTTAGTTCTACAGAATGAATATTCCATACCGTTTGGGGGTTATGGAATTGATCCGGGCCATCCAATCACGGTGAGGTCGGGATGAACGAGATCATATCCGATCGATACTGGACAACAGGATGCTCAATCGGCTAGTATAACACACCGAGAGTTCTCAATCGGCTAGTATAACACACCGAGAGTTGCAACATGTACGGTATTTCGTACATGCTTTCATTATAATGCTTGGAGGTTCGTGTTGTATCACGAGAGCACACTACCGTCATGCCGCACCGATAATGAGTACAGAAATACAAGGTCGCTCACGCATTAATTAATAATGCTATAAATTCATTGTGGGTATATGGGATTGTTGCTACATGCTCCAACCCGGATGAATTTCATGTATTCACGTAACGGGATTGTTGCCACATGCTCCATTCTAGGTGAATTAGTAAAGTGAAGGAGTATCCAACACTTATTAATGGCTTTATCTTTACAAGATGTCGCCGCATGATTTTCTGGTTTTTACAATTTTAACCTTAAATGAAAATCCACCATCAACAACACATAACTTGAAACTCGTGATATAATCATCAAGCATCGTTCATATTCGACTACGGAAAACTCTCATCCAGCGACACAAGTGCAACCTTGTTAGCAACCAGACTACCATGTCAATTCAACAAGTAGATCAGCGCCCCGATTAAAAGGCCTTAAGGTTGAACAAAGGGAGTCTTCTTAACCCATCAACAAGTTGAGGATTAAGAGGGGTGATGTTTGTACCATATATTTTGGTATATGGGCCCAAGTTCCTACTAATAATTCTACCCAAGATAAGCATTGGGCTCTTGGGTAAAAATTATGGAAGGATAATAATAGCCCTCACAAGAATTATTCTTCTACACCGTAATACTAGGTATAAGTCGAAGTTACCGATCCCCTAAAAGGAGGAATCAGTTATTAAGAAGACTGTATAACCTGAAGTTACCGATCCTCGAAAAAAGGAGAATCGTTAAAAACCAGGTATATATGCATTCAAACTCAAGTTATTGATCCCTTGGAAAAATGAGGAATCGAGTTAAAGACTGTATACATTCAAACCCTGAAGTTATGAATCCCTAAAAAAATGGGAAAAAATAGAAGACTCTGTATAACCTGGAGGTTGTAGATCCCGAAAAAAGGGAAATCGGTTTTGACCAGGATGAACCCTGGAAAGCATTTGGTCTAGATACATAGTCAAAATGTAACTAAATGTAACCGGACTGGATACAATTCCTCCACAACCTATAAATAGAGGTGGAATTCCAACTAGAAAGGTACACATTTCTAATCCTTCTCTCTTTATAAGAACCCGCAGAGCTCTTACTCATTGAGGCATCGTGCAGTGTCTTTGCAGTGTACCCCTCTTCATTCATCAACAATTCTTGAAGAGCCAAAGCTTTAGGAGAACCGATTCATCAAGCAAGGTTGGAAAATTCTCATACATCAGGAACGCATCACGAAAAATACTACTGAATCATCCAACGGTTCATATTCTATCATCAAAATTCATTCATAAGGTATAAATCTTAATTCACCTAACAGTTAAAGATTATGTCTTTCAATACATATCTCGAGGATTGTTGTGGAAACATTTTTGCTACAACAGTTACACAATTATTCACGATTTTGTAGAATCACTCACCGGCTTATGGTTTTGTGGAGCCAAAGCTTATGTTTTTATGGCTTTTAAAACTCCTCTTTCCCAGGCTTTTAAAAGTAAGGGAATTTAGGAAATGCTTTAAATAAAAAACATTTTTTTTTCCGTTTTGAAAGTGAATTTAGAAAGGAAGAAAAATAGAAAAGAACACCACCAAACCCAGTCTTAAATACGTCTGTACACTTCTTGTTCCTTTGATGAATAGATGTGCCGGACTGCCAGTAAGATCGTTTTGTAACAATTCTTGAGAGGGGAATCAGTGAACCACAAACCCTCCTCTCGACAGGTTTGCATTCTCCATTTCGTGGGAATCCCATTCCTTTTGGACTGACCATCATGGGTATTTTTCCTTGTGTTGTTTAGGCCCGTCACGGCTTAAGTTTGTTTGCGGTTCTGAAGTCTGGACCAATCCTAGCCGGCTACCCCTCTACCAATGGGTTCTTCTGCTCTGGATATATCTACTATTTTTGTTTGTCTTGATGTATTTATCTCAACGTAACCCTTTCAAAGATGCGTCTCCCCTCTCCTGAATGCGACTAATCTTCCCATCACTCTCCATGCCCTAAAAGAACAGAAATCATTTTAGCATTCAGAGCCTACTACATACATCCTCTAGCATTCAGAGCCTACTACATACATCCTCAAGATGTGCTCATCAATGACGTGGGATTCACTGAGAGATTTTTCCCTATATTGAGTACAGAACAAGCAAATCATCAAGGATGATCAACGGTGATGATCTTTTGACTCTCCTTCTAAGTAACTTACTACCTTGTCTCAGTGGTTTAAACTTTTAAGTTGGATACAGCTATACCCCAGTCTCTCTCATATCATCTCATTTATAGCTATCACATTCACGCCATTTTTATCGTGAAAGTCCGAAACCACCCTTTGTGCTTTGTGATATTTACTGTGCTTATTTTCGACATTAATTTTGTTGGGGTTTCTGATATTTGATGATGACTGGTTTACTGGTAAACCTGTTTGTGTTTGATGGTAGTATGAAGTGGACAGGATTGGTCATTTAGAGTAAGTTCAGATAAGATGTTTGATACCTGATGTACAGGATTGGTCATCCTTCTTTTGGCTGTATTTAAAAGGACCAAGGTACATTGGGTCCTTCTTCTATGGGTCCCCGCTATTATTCAATAATACATTGGGTCCTTCTTGCAATACTGTAACAACAACGAAGTAATACTGTGCGTGTACCGTGCACTTGTGCAGTGGTAGTAATTTGGAATATTTCCTTCTTAATATGGCAAACCCACTCGACAGCAGATTAGGAGTAGAAATGTATGCAAATTGGTGAAGGTTCGGAAGTGAGGGAACTCTTCTTGTTTGGCTTGCTAGACTGCCGTTCTTGCTCATCAGTATAACCTGTCTGTTGAACAGATGTAAATTTTATAACCTTGATCCGGCAATAGTAATTAAGAGACTAATAATGGGTTTATGAACATATATTTCAAACGTATTTTTGTATCGCAACTGCTACAATACATATCAAATATAAATGTGGACAGATGGAAGAAGCTGACACAATCAATTTTCTAAACGGATTGAATCACCTGATCAAACTCTATCCAACCACAAGCCTATTAATCTCTCCCTCTAACAGGAGTCTGCTATCAGATAAGTTGGTAGACCTCCTGAACTTAAACAAGTAAGAAAGACATACATGCTACAACTAGGCTTAAGGTAAGACTTGAGCGTGAACATGTACTGTACAGTTGATTTTTTTGAGAAGAAGCCATGTTAATAACCTAAGTTCATGGGTATGGATCATATAATGGGTGCACGCTATCACCTTCTTTCTTTTTCTTGTTTCCCCAAAAGAACCCACCAGCGATTCCCATAGTTCTCATTTAGAGAATGAATTGCGTGGCGCACTCATTCTTTTCTTCTTTATTTTCTGTACAAATGGAAGTCACTCCAAAGAAATTTGTTTATAGCTTTTGCTTGTTTGAACACGTACAGTTCACTTGATTATCGTTGAGTGTCTGCAAAATTATACCAAAATTGTAAGGCGAAAGAAGTATAAGTTGCTTGCAAGGGTTTATTTTGGTTTTTGAGTAACATGGATTTTACCTTAACTTGTGTTTGGAGATCCTTAATGTACTCAACAGCTAAGTCTAACATGTCTGCTGTGTTGGTTTGCTGCCAAACAAACAAGATACATAATTCTTAGTTCTGTAAAAATAAGAACAGAAAGTAGTCTGCCATAGAGGTGAAATTATGCTTTTGAGATTTTACCTTGTCCATATTTGGCACAAGCTCTTGTAGTTTTCTCATTCGTTCACTTATCCGGGTTCTTCTTACCTGAACAAACACATTCAACCCAGTGAGAAACATTTTAACTCTGAGTTCGTAATTACATTTGGAAGGACCGAAAAATAGAGAAGTATTGAGTAATTGCCAATTAAGATATAGCTATGACTTAAATTCCTTTCATCAGGACATAAACGAAGGAATTACCCTCTCTGCAATGCTTCTTGGGTGTGTGGCACAACCACGCTTAGCTCGAATCTTGCAAGGTACAGAGTCTTGATATTGTAAAATGGCTGCCATTTCTGCTGAATTTTTGGCAAACTGAAATGGTGGGTTAGGCCAGTGGTATGGTTTCCGACTTCTCCACTCTGATTCAAGAATTAAAAGAAACATTACTCACAAATGAAACAGAAAAGCTAGTTCAAACGAAAAATGCAATCCATTGCTGCTTCACCTGTGCTTCTAATGGATTCATCATTTTGTTATTGATATCTCTAGCTCTTTTAACACCAGTGTAATTCTCAAGTCCATCATCCCACTTAAGCAACTGGGAAACCAGGATGAATCGATTATTACCATTACTCAAACTTCCTTCTTCACCGCTATTCCCACCTTCACTTTCAATTTCCGATATCTGAGACATTAGTCCTGATGAAGTAGGTGGTCTTGATTGGAAACTCATCTGACTTTTCAGCCTGCTATTCCCTGCAGTCCCCATTCCCCTCATTACAGCGTAACCTGCTAATCGCTAAGTCTAAAATTTTCAGTAAATGGCTACCTAGACATCGCTATACTTAATAAATGCTTTCACTTCCCCTTTAATGGTGTGATTACAAAGATCATTTAATAGAAGACGAAATAATAATTGGTCGGCTATTTAATTGATATTTCAGCAACTTGGTGATCTAAGTAAGTAGTAGTAATATAGTTTAGTCCAAAAGAAGGATCTTTCCAAAAAATCAGACTTCAATTCAAAAACGTTTTTATTAAACTTTTCTAAATCATGCAGTCTTTAAAATATTGACAACTAAGTACTAATTAGGAATCACAGGAGAAGAACTGAAAAAGATTTCAACCCACCCACTTGATGAGATAAAAAAATTGAAGTCAAGCAAGTTGATCTATTCTTTAAATGGTAAAGAAAAAGCATGGATTTCCAAATAAACAAAAAATTGCTATATCTAGTACTTACAAAGTTATCATCAATTTTCACCTGAAAAATATAAAACTTGATTGAAGTCGGAAATGGATCAAAATTTGCAGAGAATTGTAAATCAAAAGAGAAGAACAGTACCGTTCTCGACATTTAAGTTGGCGAAAAGTCCAGCAGGAGAACTACTATGTCTGATGAGATTTGAAGTAGAATTAGTAGCACTACCCATCTTCAGAGGTGAAGAATTTTGATCTAAATTCACGGAATTAACACCCCTGTAATGACTTTCAGTGGGATTTTAATGAATTTTGCCTCTGCAGAGAATTTTGTTGGGGTTGTGAAGAAGGAATTGAAGGGTTTTGAAACATCATTTGAGAAGTAGGAGGAAACACATTATTTTCTTCAATAGTTTCTTGTTCCATGAATTGAGGGGGTTTCTGTTATTAACAGCTGATTTTTCATTAATTTCTCTTAGATCAGAAGAATCATTACCAGCAATAGACATGAATCTAGCAAATATACTCTCTGCTTCTGAAGGACTTGAATGAGTTGGAGGGGTATGAAATTATCACATCCTCCTTCATCTTCACCATTGATGAGTTTTTCAAGTAAAGAACTTGGAGCAGATCGATATCTCATTAACCCAGAATTAAATTGTTGTTGGTTTGGCTGATGATTTGTTGACGGCGATGAAAAAGGTTTACATCCATGGAAGCTTCTCTGTTTCTCTGCAAATTATCTCCTCCTTCTCCTCCTTCTGATGAATTCCTAAAAGCTGAAGAAGATGGAAACAAAAGATTCATATCTTTAGCTGAAGTTTGTGAGCCACTATACATCACTACTACCAGTACTACAACTGCTGCTGCAGCTACTAAAACCTTCGTTGATGTTGAAACTAGTAGAAAGGATAAAGAAGAAAGATTAGGGATCTTCAACTTTAGCTTTTTTCAACCCAAATCGAATAAAATCTTATCAAAAAGCTTCATTAAAAGTAAAACAGAACGATTCTCTAGATCAAAAACCCATTTTTAACAATTTCTTCATTTCTAAGTTTTCCCAAAAAGAAAAAAAATTCTTTCTATCCTCCTCTCTCCTTTTTTCTCCAGCACCATTAAAACAGAGTTCAAATTCACTTGTTATCTTCTTCTTCAAAAACAAGATATATACCCAATCAATCAATCAATCAAAACAACAATATCTTTGAGCCTCAAACGTTATCATCAGCTCTGTCTCTCCTAAAACTCAGCTTCAAAGAGATATAATTTTTACCAGAAGAACAAAAACACCAATCTTTTTTCTTCCTTTCTGTTTGTCTCTACTCTCTTTTCTCTATTGTATTTTTCTCTACAGAGCACCGAAATCAAGGAACAGTATTTTTTAGTGTATTAATTTATAAGAATAGAGATAGAAAGTTGACGACTGCTGTATAAATCTGGTTGGTGATGGTTGATAGAAAAAGGGAAGCCTACTCTGTCTGTGAAATCCAGCCAATCAGCAATTCCACAAACACTCATCTTTCAATATGGTGTATACCAAGCTTTTATAAAAGTATCCTTAGTTTCATCTTCTTATTACCGTAATACCACTACTTTTGTCGATAGGTTTTTTTTTTTTTTTTGAAGCATTACATTTATTAAATTACTAAAGGACTATTACGCGAGTTTACATAATACTCCAAGATTCATCGATTACACTTAGATTAAGAAGCCCGGAATGTGCAGTAACATGATATTGGAGCACAGTAGCATTCTTCAGATCAAAGTTGCAACAGTGGTGGATGTTGTGAAGGTCGAAGGCCTTGGCCAATACTTTCCACAAGAAAAGTTGTATTTTTGATGGACACGATAAAGTGCCTACAGGTGAACTCGGATGGAGATAGATGTTTAAGATGCAATTGATTGAAGTTGCTAGTGATGACTTTGTATCTTGATCTCAGTTAATCTGTCCGAATGATATGTGTCTTCTCCTTTGCTTTTCGGCTTGATCCATAACTTCAACGAGTCTTTAGCTTTGAATAAGTCTTGAAGTAAAAGTCCAATCTCTCCCTTGAAGGACTAGCTAATAGTACTAATAGTGCTATTAGAAAAGTCACTAACTAAGTTATCTAGACTAGAACTAAGGACTACAACACCTAATTAGATAGAGATCTATTTAAGTTTACAACTTATATATGAGTACAACTAAATAGTAAATAAACCTAGTAAAGGACATTTCCAATGCGATAGAAAACAAAATTGAAACTCTTGGACTTCAAGGAAATTTTGTCAATAGGATGAAAGAAGGCGTCATAATTTTTTATTTTTTATTTTAAAAAGGAGAGTTTTATTTAAAGGTTCTAATATTCAAGGGTTACATATTTTATGAATGTAGAATTCCTTGTCTTTACATCGGGTAAATGAAACATTAGCATAACTAATTCCCAATTATAAGCATTAACTTCCGTGTCTTGTTCGATTAGACCTTATCCCTTGGTAGCGTGGATGTCGTTATGAATTTCGATTCTGTTTTGATCTGTTCCGCATAGTTTTAGTACAATCTTGATTTTTATGGGTTAGGAACGAATCCCACAGTTGGTGTAGAACACAACGATTCTGACTAGCCAAATAGTTTTTGATGGAGTGATGGAGGTAAATGGGAGTGTGAAGGTTATAAAACCTTCTTGATGACTATCCACAAGAATAACCTAGATTTTGAAGGATACTTTAGTCTCGTACAATGAAGTGATCCGTTGGTGTTCTTTGATGATTCCAGTAGGCGAGGGTTTTCAGTGGATGGTACTTGTTGTTGTTGTTTTTGTTGTGGTGTATGGCTCTTGTCCCCACCTTCTATGAGCACCTTTTGTTATTGTTGATGTGAAACTTGCATACTTGGATCATGTTGATGATGATTCGCAGAACCTAAGCTATCTTAAATACTACTAATAAACTTAACTAAAATCCTAAAAGAAAAAAACACAAAAGCAAGTCTTTGGTTGACAATTAACAGTGAATTCTCGTATTTGGTTGGCAAGGATTGCATTAATATCTTTGTTCCCGATTTGGTGTTTTATGCGTGGATGGAAGTTGTGGTTATTGGTGATGTTGTGGTTTGAGTTGTTGGTGTGGCATCACGATATTAAAAGTAACCAAAGCATGCGGTGAGTGATCCCAAGATAGGGCATGGTAGGACCGTATTAATCAACCTAGATCTAAAGTACACCTAAAATATGATGTCATCGCACACTTATTTATATACATTAAAGGATAAGATGACCCTAACTTTATGTTGAGCAGTCACTGTAAATTTGATTTGTCAAAATCTGTAATTTCCTTTCGGATCTTCCCAGTCATTACTCATTTTCATGCAAGAGTTGTCTTGCCAACATCTCGTATTTCAAATCTGCCAATTTACCGGTGAAATCCTCTTTAGCAATTAAGAAGTCTCGTCAGTCATGGTTGCCTTTGTTTTGGTTTAGTGGGGTTGTAAACGGCTTTGACTACTCGTAGATTGGATAATGTTGACTTGGCTAGATCATATTTGATAGTACCTCAGTGTAATCCAAAATTTTTTTCAAAAACGCGATCACGAGGCATGAGTATTAAAAATAAATGTCGTGCTAGCATGGTCATTCATCATTCGTCTTATATCCTCCCGTCCATATGGAGTCAAAAGGAGCTCGGTCACGTCTTTTATCCAACATGATAAATGTGCTGGGGATAAATACGAGAAAAGGTGTCGGGCTCTCTTCTCAATAACCGAAATGTCCCCACTAGACACATTTTAAGCTAGGTCCATTCTCTGCATCGTCGAATCCACTACATCTGAGGTTAAACTCTTGGTCTTCGGTGGAGTGGAGATGTATTCGAATCCATAATAGGGTTTATCTTGACTCAGCTTAGGTTGTTTAGCGTGAAGCCATTGATGAAGGTGAAGAACGTAATGTCTTCTTTCCTAATGCACCTAAACATGAGTGAATTTTCCTCGTATCCGCTTGCACAAAGTTTTGAGTTTGATTTCCCGATTCGATTATCATGGAGATGAAATCCCCAATTTTCCTGGACACTCAATATGTTGTGGATGAATTATTACCCATCGAGATGTTTTCTCTTCCAATTCCGATACCCAACGACCTTCTCTTTGTCAATAAAAATCATTTTGCTTGATAAAAAGGAAGGGATTGTGTAGCCTAAAGTTTCAATCATCTTTGCCTCGGATCGGATGGATTGATGAGAATCCAATCATAGAAAAACCATACATATGATGATTGATTTGATTAAAATAGAAAACATATTTTTAGGTGTTGTTTTTTCCGGTAATGAGAGCATCCACTACACCAAATTTAACGTTTTCGCAGAAGCTTAAATTGTTGCCGACGGACTTAAATGATTTTTGTCGTTGCTAAACACCAAATCCTGAGTTTTTAGTGTTAGCCTACAGCTACATTGCTAATTTTTGGTCAGAAATGCAGCAGCAAATGTAATTTGTTCGCCATGTGGTTAAAATATAGAAACAGAAATAAACTGTTGTTACTGTTACTAATTTTAGATTAGTTCCTGGATATATTTTGGTGGAATACGATATAGTTGTTCGGTTCGATTTAGCAACATGTTCTAGCTGATTTCATAATTTTTCGCAACAAAAAAAGGTCAAGTCTTTGTTGACCTAGTCAAACCGACACCTCAGTTCGCAATACCCGAGTTCCCTGGCAAATCACGATTCATCATATCCGACGGTGAATGATGATAGTTCTCCTGTAGATATCATTCACACAAAGTTTACACCTCAAAGACATTCTGATAAAAAGCGGAACTCAATGACATAAGGAAATGTTACAAAGCCGTATTAAGAAAATCAAGTGTCAAGTCGGTATAACCTAAAGATTTCATACTTAAACATGTTCTTGTTTATTACATTGTCCGGTACTCACATGTTTGTTTTTAGCTTAAGGATTGCATATAGAAACAAAATAAAGAATTATTGTGCTTTCAGGAGGATGGATCACACGAGGATGCGAATTCTTGATAGTAAATGACCAAGATGATGAAGAACACATTGCTGAGATACATATAGTTAGAGATAACAAATAAAAGTAATAATACTTGGTCCAGGGGTATATATATTATCTGCTTAATGATTTGCTTATACAATTAAAGATACTTTTAAACCTAAAGAAAGAATCGTCCAATGACTTAGAGATGATTCATAGTCCAACAAAAATATAAGGATTCAAATTGCAGAAAATACATACCTTATGAATTAGAAATGACAATATCTGTTCCAAAATGATTCCACAAAGTTTTCTTGTGAACTAATCAAAAAGGCATAATGTCATAATCATAAGAAGTTGCAAGTATTAAGGCGAAATAAGAAACTTCAGGTATTTACTAAGGTAATCTATAAATCAGTGTCATGCTATTTTACGAAGTCAATCAAGTTCGAGCTAGGTTTGTTTTTGGGTGTTTCTCTTATCGTTAATCCATTCCCCTCACATGAAAAGGTGATTACAAGCTTAGAAAAAATATGATAGTTATGAAACAACAACATAGTCTTAAGTGGTACACATACGTGAAAATTCAAGACTAATTATTAGCATACAACCAAGAATTGGGCATCCAAATACATAGATGTAGAAAACAAAATATGCAACCAATTGAATTGATAAGGAAAAATTTACAGTTGACTTCGTAAGGAAGGATCAGTGTCCTCGAGAAGAAGAAGAATAACTTTGATTTAATCCTTTCCTCGTCACGTTCTTGTCGGGCCATACATTCAAGAAATCTTCCCTTAAAAGTCTAAATTATTCCTCATGCGGCATCATCATCAAACAAATACTATTCATGAGCACAAAAACTATGCAATCAATTGGAATAAAAAACTATTCAAATACTAGTCAAATGGAATTAGACCACCGTGAAAGTTCCATGTAAATAGCACTTGGGAGCATCATACACCGACCTTAATCTGAGATCCTCGATTATTGTGCTCTATGAATCCCCTCAATGCACCAATGACATAGCAAAAGGTTCCTAAATTGCTTCAGATTGACACATAATATCCAACCTTTGCATTCTACAGACTTCCAAAATAGTATCGGGTGAGATGTTCAAGCAAATATAGCTCTCTAACGTGATCAAGGAAGATGGCCTTACAGTGAAATCAACAACATTTAGGAAGAAATGGGTTCTCACTTCCACATCCTAATATCTGATATCTATTCTAGTCCTTGAACCTGCAAACACGGTACTATAGATGTTAAAAACAAAAAACAATATACGCATAACGATTCTTTATGAAAGCTTGTACAACATTTTGCACAGTCAAGAATGAAATCACATAATTTCTCATACTATTATATGTAGAAGATCAAAGGTGAAATACCCTAGATATTAGGTTATGGCTTCAAGTGTCATTTTTCCCGATAAAAACAAACCATAAAGATTCTTATCACTCGACGAACAAGGGATAATTGCCGATTATTCATACCAAATAAAGATCATGACGAAACCGGTTTCCCTCGAAAAAAGCCATTTACAACTTGCGAAGTATGATCGAATTAAGAAGTCTAAGATTTATAAACGTATTTGTAAATATTTCTTGTTTCTATGACCAAGTCGGGGTCATACCGAGTGTGCCATCACAACAAAACTTACGAATTCATTTAAAAATAAATGAAATGAACCGTGAAGAGTACCACCCCCTCCAACAACAACCACAACATTAGCTCCTTCCCGTATATCCCGCATACAATGCGAGGCAACAAACCCCTTAAGAAGAAAAGTAAAAAGATGAAACAAAAAGAACAATTCTCAAGCTCATTCAAAATCCTAGTATCACAAATTATAGGTCAAATAAAAAATTGAAAATTTCTCACCTCCTTTGTAATGTCAATGACATGAGAAGGAGCCGAGGTCATCTACTCAAACAAGTAGAAATTACCAAAGTGTTAGAACAAAATAATCACTCAATTAACTAGCCTAATTATGACCTCTCCAAATAACCACCAATTTCACACTAATTATGCTAGTGAAATGAAATTCATTCTCGATTAAAACCCATTATCTTGAATTTCAAACTAAATTCTGATTCTACAACTCAAACCCAATACCCAGTTCGCAGATACCAAAACAACAAAACTCTAATTTTAGAATTTGAACAAAAACCCATTGATTAAAATTCTGTAAAACACATGGATTGAACAGAAAGTGTTGCTAGAATTACCGTACCAAAACAAAAATCTCAGAAAAACACCATCGCATGAAGAAATCAAGATCTAATCATTCGAGCTTCATATAAAAAAAGAACCCTAAAATTGGGAATTCAGGGTTCAGATTTCACACAATCCTTTCCTTCTTCTTCTGAACTTGAAATCAAATCTCACAAATCAAATCAACACCTCAAATAGAACCAAAAATCAATTCATAAACAAAAAAAAAAAAAAAAAACCTAGATGATTAGCACAGATCTTGAATGGCTTAGATTGTCTCATAACTAACCCAACTTTCTCATCATTTATGTTTAAGAATCTTCAAAGTTTCAACTCTTCTTTTAGTTTTCATCTTTATCAAATCTGGTATAGTTTCTCTTTCTACACACAATCAACAACAAAATATCAAACCAATAAAAATAAAATCAAATTGAATTAGAAAACTAAATCATGGAGATTTAGATAAGAGCTTCTTCATCATTGTAAACTTCTTCAAGTTTAACAATAGGTGCGATCGTGCATCAATATCTTTTGCTTCACCACCACTCCATCGCTTCTTATCTCTTTCGTCCTCCTCTTTTTTCTTCTTCTTGCGTAAAAAAAGAGAGAATGAAAAATAGGAAATAGATAGGATAAGTTTTCCAAGTTCAGGGTTAGAGAAATTAAGGTGTGGGTGGAATCATATATCCGATTCAAAATGGTTTAAGTTGATTTGGGTAAAAATAATAATAGGTGTTACTTGGCACTTGAGACGAGTGGCATGCGTGAATTTTCGCCACGTAGCTAGTAGCAATGAAGGCAACATTATGAAGGTTTCAATATAATTAGTCACATAAAATTTAGCAACTACTTTTTCCGGTTAAAATTAGCAACCGTTTCTAGCGTTATTTGCTAATCTAGGTTGATAAACTCATCCGGGTGTAGTGATCCATATTTGAGTAAAGTTGATTGTGATTTCATCGAACAAATGCGGTTGTGGGAATCATAGATTGATTTTGGTTTTAGAAGGGTTGGTACAACAAGGTGAGAAAAATCATAGAGTATGGGTGAAGCTGCGACTTTGAAACAACCAGGATTGTGAACACAATAAATACACCTTTTTCAATTGAAGAAGCAACCATCAGAGACAAACTAAAATAAGATAGTACGATGCTTAAATTAGGAGAATACTTACGTGAGGCAAAGCGGAGGAAGATTCGGTGGAATGAACACGTGTTTTCAGCTGGAAGAACTAGATTTTTCACCCACTCACCAAACAACTAGAAACTCAAGAGGTATGAAGATATAATCCACCCGATTCCATATTTGTAGAGATATTTATGTTGGCCGATTTGAAAAGAGAAACCATCTTGATTTAAGTTTGAATAAGCTAATTTGTTAAAATCAAAAAGCTCGGTGTTTTTAATGGTGAATCGGTTGTATAGTTTTGACTCGGCACTACCCGATTTAAGGAGTCATAATTGATATGGTAAAAATAACCACGGAAATAAGTTACATTTACGTGCTTGTATTTGGGCAATGTTATTTTATCTATTTTAGGAATAAAGCAATGGTTTTTTAACTTATGTCTTCTAAAAAGTGAGCAGAAAGGGAAAAAGGGTTAACGTAAACGTGAGACCACTTTGCCCAAAGATTAGTTTGTATTTAGCCAAATGACGACTTCTTTTTTCAGGATAACTTCTTCATTGTATAACCAATTTTCACACCGAGAAGGATAAGTACATCATCATTGAATCAAAATAACACAACCATGTTAATATGTCATGCCTAAATAGATTCCAATGAGAAAGTTATTGAAAAATGGGAATAATGACCTAAACAATAATGAAGAGAACCGACAACCTCGTGAGAAGAATGAAGCTTTGAATACAATCCAAACTATTCTATAAGCTTTTATAAAAGCGCAAACCTTAAAACTTCAAATTTAACTAATCACATGAAAATAACAAACTAAGACTATTATCGCTTAGATCCACTTAGATATGATAGAAGATCTAAGTAGCTGCTCGCCGGAAAGTGGGTTTCGCCCGCTTAAAAAATTGCTCTAGAGAGGTAGGAAAGAGATGTGGCAGAGAACCCATTAATTCCGATTCTTCCGCCGCCTCAAAACCTGTCTCCTGGATTCCAAGCTCCATGATATGGCATCACCTTCCCCCTTTTAAGCAAACGGAAAGATCCATTATTATTGAATTGAACCACCAATATCACGTGACATGTTACAAGGAGCTGGGGACAAGTTTTGGGAGCAAAGAATCATTTCGAGCTTCTTATGTTTTATTTTTATTTTAAAGTAAAAAAGAAACAAACCAAAGAAAAACTACAAAAGATAAGGAGAATAATCACTTAAAAAGTGAAAAATACACTTTAATGAGGGGATTACCACCACTAATTAGGATAAATGACATTCAACAACATTAGCCGCCAAGGAGTGAGCTGGAATTGGCTTCCTTTTCGATTTAGTTTATTGGTAACTTAAGTTATGGATAAAACAAAGATCGATATTTTACAGTTGTTAAAGCGTGATGCCTTTCTTATGTACTTTTTTTGCAATCAGATTTTTCATTGGAAAGACAATGAATCTATCTGTCGAAACAATATAAAAGAAGTAGCAGCTATTTAATATGGAGTTGGGATGAGTCATCTCTTCTAATATTAGATTTATCTACTTAAAGTTGCATGTTTCAATAAGGAATAGTAACTCCATTATCTCGATCGACCAACAAAAGAGAAGCCCTGTATGTTTCCTTCATGTTAATCATTTTATTAAGTTTTTGCATTGCCTCTAATGTCAACCTAGTCTATCTTTATCTCCATGCCACATACCATTGAAGAAATTTTAAATCTTATTCTTTTTGGAT